>CAUJNA010002291.1:577500-630000 GCA_963377175.1 Effrenium voratum | reverse complement strand
GTCACTTTTTTCAAAATCCAGTCTTGACATCTTTTAACTGTCACAAAGTGAGACTTGCAACATCCTCTGAAAGTGCCACCAAATGCTGCCAACATCAAACGAAAAGAAAAAGCTTTTCTTAAACCCCAATTTCTTAAAGGATGACTTGTTGTACTTCTTCAACCCCAGCACACTCTTTCTTGCTGGAGGAAATTATAATTTGAGAAAGCCAGTTTCCAAATGTCTGCAATGTGTTTTGCTGTTCTTAAACACTTGTCACATTGTTCAACTCTTTGACAATTTGTGGAATCTTTCTGTCTGGAAATCAGTCATTCTTTGCAAAACCACTTGCTGCTTCTCAACCAACTGGAATGAAAGAAAATGAAAGAGAAAGGCAAGAGGAAGGACAGAGGAAAAAGAAATGGATCCTCAAGAATCTATTTGCAAGAATCCGTACACTTCCACAGGAAGAACTGCTCTGTGTCCTTCTCTTCTTCTTGCTGTGCTTTCTAAAAGGATTATTCCAAATTCCAACAAAGTCTTGTTCCCTCAACTTCAAACCTCAGAACAAAAAAACAAAATCAAAACGTAAACCAAACCTTTCTCAGAGCCGTAAGATCTTACTTGCAACCTTGCAAGCTTGTCAATTGAACCACCAATGAACAAAGCAGCTTTGTCTCTGTTCTTGTCTCTTCTTGTTCTTTCAATGTGCAAGCCTTACAACTCAA
This sequence comes from Effrenium voratum, assembly GCA_963377175.1. Classification (NCBI taxonomy): domain Eukaryota; class Dinophyceae; order Suessiales; family Symbiodiniaceae; genus Effrenium; species Effrenium voratum. The sequence goes on along the minus strand of CAUJNA010002291.1, from coordinate 629,293 downwards.
ACCTCAACGCATAAACCGAAACCTAAACTTAGAATCCAGTTTCAGGAAACTGCCAGTTTTCTGTTTAATTTGTCCAGTGGAATCAGAGCTGGAGAGACACACGGAGGTGCGCTGTTTGCTACTGGTGCGGTTCATGCGTGTTGCTTCAAACAAAGGAGCGAGTGCTGCTGTTGGGCAGCAAAGCACCTGCAACCGAAGGGAGCGGGAGAAAAAAGACAGGGGTTTTCAGCACATGAAAACCTTCAAGCACAAGAACAAAAAATGAAAAGAGTGCAGGGTGCAATGATTGCACGTCCAACTCCGAAATTGCAAAAGTACAAGTTTCGCAAATGTGTGCAAGCTGGAGCGCTGCACTGGTTTTCAGTCATTTTCAAAAATTGGTCCACGTACAAGCATTTGTTTTTTGCAATTAAACAACTGCTTAGAATTGCTTCCAGCTCTGGTCCCAAATGGACTCAATTTCGTTCAAATAAGTTTTTGCCCACGAAAAAATGATGCTGAAAGCCCATGTTTTTGTTGTTTTTCTTTTCTGCCGCTCCCTTCGGTCGTGGGTGCTTTGCGCCCAACAGCAGCACTCTAGCTCCTTTGTTTGAAGCAACACGCATGAACCGCACCAGCCCAACTATCACAGCGTTCACTTCATAGCGCACCAATTTTTCGCCTTTTACTAAAGGTTGCCGTGTATGGGACGCATCAATGTGATTTCCACAATGTTTGCCGTACGCACGCACGCACGCACACACGAAATGTGGCCTTAGCAACACGCCGCGAGGGATTTGTTGGACGTTGAATGCCTTTTCCTTTGAACCTGCACAAGGCTAGGCCTTTTGCTCAGGGGGCAAGAGCAACAAGGTTGGTATTTATACCTTTTGTCGGTGGCTTGGAAACTACTGAGTAAGTGGGATGCACATCCAATAGGCGGGGGGATGGTGATCTCCAACAAACTGCAAGAACCTCTGGGCCAAAATAGGTCGGCTAGGGGGCTGGGTGATGTGGGGGTGTCCCTGGCCCATATGGTGGACACGAGATTTCCTTTCGGTGCCTCTAGGAGTATTGAGTTTCAGCAACTTGTAGGCGCTAGCGGAGCCACAATAGTCCAGTGCGCAGGGAGGGCAGCAATAGTTGTGGCGTGCTATGCACGAGATCATTGTCATCCAGATTGGCCTCCAAGGATATGAAGCGTGTGTTACCTTTGACAGTCATGCTTCAGCTCGGCATGCCATCCAGTTTGGCCGCGTGCATAACATGACGTGCTGCTGAGAGGACAGGAAGAACAGTGGTGTACTTGCCAACACCTGTTGTGACGCGCCTGGGATGCAGACCTATTACCCAGACTCACTGTGAGGTGGAAGCTTTCATGCTACTTGACAGAGCAGCTATGCAAGCTGGCAGACGGCTACTTTTTTGCAGCTTGCAAAGCCTTTAAAAGCAATGCAACACGCCACTCAACCCACTAATTGGCCTTTTATAGGCCTCAGTGAAGCTTAGTTTTGGAAAGCTCACCGTTGGCCTGCCTGAAGCAACAACTCTAACCTTTGGCAGGTTTTGGACATCACACAGCGCTTCCAGATCCCTTCCACTGGAAACCTCTCTCAGCCCATCTTGATCTTAGTTGCCGTTTGCTTCAAGTGCCACTCAAGAACAGATTTTCCAGTCCGCAGCCGCAGTCAGCGTGCGCTTCGCGCGAGCTTTACCGGCGCTTGCATCGGCAACAACGTGGCATACTGGCATGAATAGTGGCAGAACGGCCTCATCGACTGCGACCTTTGATCTCTTTGCTCAGCATTGACATAGTGCCTTCCCTGAATCATGGGAAACAAAGCCTCAAAATCCCAAAGAGAGCCAATGATCTTCGACGACTGCTTGGTTGTGTTTGGTAAGTTTCATATTACTCATTACTCTCTTTCCAATCATCGTGAAACTCCCCAAATGAAAAGTAATCTCCCAAAAGCCTTTGTCAGCTTCCATGATTGTTGGAGGAAGGTCGTTTTTGACAACCCGTCAGGGCTTGGATTGCTATTATGTTTTGTGTTCCGGGGGGGCTTAAGCAACTGGAGGAGATCGGCGGTTTTTGGAAGCCAGTTGTATCATATGGGACGGTGTGGGGAATGGCGCAGAGTCTTGGCACCCAACATCACAAGGCGTTATGTTGCATCTGGAATCTGGGTGTGCCTTTTCCTGAGGGTACCGTATCTTTCTGCGCTTTTTGCTGGTTTTAAAAGCAACAACCAGAAGGAAGCCCAAAAAGAAGGACCCACTCATAGTATATCAACCCAACTGTTTGTGGGACACCCTAAGTTAATGTTTCCAGTTTTAAAGGTTTCTGGTTCTCAGGAATCAAATTCGGGCGTTCGGGTATGAGCCATTTGGGACCTTAAAGGAAACCATGAATCGTTTAGTCAAAGGGGGCATTCCAGCTCATTCCTGCCGAGAACCAGCAACATAATTCAAGGAGCTAAATAATTACTAGTAGTTTACTCCCAGAGCCTACAGTCACTAGATTTCATATTAAAGCACCCCCTCCCAACCAGGGTTCCAATGATTCAGCCCCTCTGAACTGATCTTGACTCTCCCTCCTCAGCTCACTTTGCGAAGTCTAAAGGCACCCCCTGCCGTAGGATCAAGGAGGACATGAAGAAGCACCGGGTGCTGGTCTTCAAGGGCCAAGGCCGCCTGAGTGGCGCACGCCAGGCGAGAGGGCGAGAGGGCGAGGGAGAAGCATCCCGCTGAAGCTTCGTGTTTTTTTTCTTCCCCCAACAGCTGAAAGCTTTGGGGTCTCAGCCCAGATAGGTTCCGGGGTGGTCCGGGGCGGCCCTGAGGTAAGGTTCCACGAGGGTTCCACCAGGGTTCCACCAGGCGCCAGGGTTCCACAGTTCTGCCAGGGCTGCGGGGTGGTGCGAGCACGAAAAAGATCACTGCGTGCTGTTGATATCGCCTGAGTGACCATCCTATAGCTTTTTAAAAGGAACATGTGGTTTTAGTTCAGTGAGCTAGAGCGTACAGGTTCAACCATTTTTTCTGGCGGATTTGAGCAGTACGCCTGCTTGTTTGAGGATGCCAGCTTTTTTCGGTACGGGAAAAAGGGGTTGCCCGTTGCCCAACAACCAGAGGGTTCAGCTCCGGGAAATCCACCGGGAGGTTGCTTGAGTGGTTCGTTCTCTGGGCGTGTGTGTGTGTGTGGATTATTGGGACACAATCCTTGGGGGTTGGGAAACCAAAAGGAAACCTATCGGTTTGGAGGTCCCAATTTTGTCGGCACATGTGTTCCGCGCCCGGAATCCGATTCCCCAGACTCCGGAAACTGATTACCTCGAAGACCAACGGTAACTTTCAGGTTTTAAACCCGACCGAATACTGCCGTGTCCCTTTCTAGGAGCCCCAAAATGGACTTCGGGTTTCCTCTTTGGGTTCCCTGTGAAACCATCCGTAACGTGGGTATGTACCCTCAAAAAAGACAGACCCACATGCGGCTTTTTGGCCCTGTGGTTTTGGGCATGCTTGGTGCGGTCACATTCCGAACAATCAGATCAACATGGCATTGAGCCCAAGTCTGCACGTTTTTGCTTGACCTTTTGTACCACCTGTTTGAATTGCCCTTTGAACCACCTCTGCCTGCTGTGAACTCACTTCCACGAACATGAATCGGCACAGGCCCCTTTCCTAACGTGAAGGTTGCACGAGGGTTCGTGCACGTCCATGTTTGCGGGGGAGAGATTGAGAGAGTAAGGTGCAGTCAGCAACTCGAATGACGCTCCAACCGGGGCCCGTAGGGTGTACCCCCAAAAGGGAGAGGTGACCAAACTGACTTATGTGGACAGAATCGTTGGAATTTTGCCAGTGCTGCGGTTTTCTTTTCCGTGGCCGCTGGACAACTGGGGGTGATTTTTTGTTGGGGTCAGGTTGACGGATTCAGCTGAGCCTAACTCTAATCATGGTTATTGCCGGGTGTTCATTGTGACTCGTAAATGACCCCGCTGCTCGAGAAGCTCCAATACAATAGCCGCAGGTGCAAATCTCGCGGCAGCTGGGGACTGCAGCTTGGAGCGGAAGTCGGGCGGAATCCGACGTTTGGGTGTTTCTGAAAATTAGGAACCCGGTCTCTTTTGGTTTCCCTGTCAAACTATCCCAGAAGGGGTCCCCTTGGAGGAAACCCCGTGTGACTTGGTGTCCCATGGGAAGCTGTTGGAGGGTACCCCGTCTTTCTTTGGGTAAAGGGAAGCCCAAAGGAAAACAATTGTCTTGGGCCGCCCAAAGGACACAACCATAAATCAATCAATAAATAAATATATATAGATATACAATATATACAAACTGATGTGTGTGTGTGTGTGTTCAGCTGGATCCCTTGGTTAGACAAGCACCTTTTGCAGTTGATGCAGAGGTTCCCTTAAGCATGTTGTTTTGGCATCACCCTTTGAGAAAACTGCGGGTATCACCTTTAGCCTTAGCTCTTTTTCTGCTGCACTTTAGACAATCCTTGATTTTAAGCAAAGGCGTCCCCTTCGAATCGACCACTTAGACCTCTCTTGTAACCCACCGAATCAAAGGGCAGCAGTGCCTTTGGGTTCCTGACGAGCCGGGGGCTCCAGACTATCCCAACCTGGCAGTGCTCAGGTGGAAAGTACCTTCTACAAGCACCCTAAGAGTCTCGGCCTTAGTCGTGAGCCGGTGAGGCACGGATGCATGCAAAAGATCATGTTTTTGGTTGCACGTGTCACGTGCTGCTACCAGAGAAAAGACTCTAGCAACACTTTCCTGCCAGCTCGCCAAATAGACAAGATGGGGGTCAAAGCGCAACCCTCCAAAATCTGGGCCTGTATCTGGTTGGGCCAAAATCAACTTTGGGGAAAGGCTAAACCAAAGGCAAGCACAAGCTGGACTTCCCAGCACCCCAACAACTTCTTTTTGCACACCACCTGCGGTTTTGGACCTGGGACATTGCAGAGAACTTGGACGACGATGTTTTTTTCTTCGGTGGTTTTGGCCCAGTCAGCCAGCTTCGTCCACTCCGCGCTTCACCCCCGAGGCCCGCACCCGGACATCTTCAGAGTTTCCAACGACGACGCTTCGAATTTACAATGATCCGGGGCAGGGGGGAAAACCTGCGCCGCAACGCCGGGTCAGGAACCCACCGCCTTGGTGTCCAAAAGATGGTTCCCACGTTTCAAAGGGAAAAAAACGATGGTTCCCAAAGATTGGTTTCCAAGCCCCAGAGGGAAGTCCTAAAAATGGTGTCTGAAAGATGTTTTCTAAAAACATGGTCAACGCAAACGATGCTCCCTAGAAACTTTGCTTTTCCCACTTGGAAACCGCAATCCCTTTTCTGTTGAAGCTTGGCACCTGCCTCCGGTGATCTCCGAAGATTTGGATTTCCGGGAAATGCCAGGCTCAACGAGCTTTGTTGTTTTGACCTTTTGGTTTTCCTTCACTTTGCTGGTCAGGCAATAAGTGGCCTTTTTTGCAAGGAGTCCAAGTCTTGTCCGTTTAATGGCTGGTTCTGATTATGACCTTGATTTTGCTGTACGGACCGAAATTGCCGCTAGAAACTTGTACCGAAAAGACAAAGTTGCACAACTAACAGCCAAAGCGGGGATCCCTTGTGGAATGGAGTCAGTTTGATCCCCCCCCCTGCAGAAACATTCAAAAGGATCCTTGCAAATGGTAGGATTTAAGTGAACCACATCCAACCGCAATGCCCTGGCAAGTTGCGGGATATTTCAGGAGTTTTCCTCATTCTTTTAAGCTCTCCATACTTGCGGCACCCACAGCATTCCGTTCAGACCCTAAAGTCCTCGAGATGGTGACTTCTCGATCGACGTTAGCCTCAGGGAGGGCGCCAAAGTGGATCACTTGCTGCGAGTCAGCTTGACCCCGGAGTATCAAGATATGACAAACAAATCAGTAGGCTTCAGCAATGATCAAGCGACTGGTCTCATTTTGCATGTACGCTGACTATGACGCGGTTCTCTGGAGTTTTGTGCTCCTTTCCCGCCTTGCTAAATGTCCCACAACTCTACATTGCCCCTCGAGGAAAGCAAAAGGGGGATGGATACCTTGCTGGTGCTCAGTAGGGAATGACATTGGTTTTTTGGAATGAGCTTTCGGTTTCCCTTAAAGGAAACCATGGGGGATTTTTCTCGGGGTAGTTCTAACACCTGCGCCAAAGTTCCAGCGTCCTCAGGAATACGAAGGCTGCGTCGGTGTGGGGCCGCCGCCCTGGCCAATGCATCGCTTTTTTCACCGAGGTGAAAGCTTTCAATTTCATGCAGGATATCAGGTGGTTCGATATGACTGGAGGAACTCAGACCTCCAGACAATTTCTGTGGAAGCACATTTGGTCATTGACTTCAGAAACTTCACTACGAGGATTCTTCTCCCAAAAACGGAAACAAAGGGCACCGCTGGAGGTCTGGGTTTGGGTTACTTTTGCACATGAATGAGACCGAAGGCTTGTGTCAGACTTCTCAAACAGAGGAGCGCTCCTCCTTCTCCGCTTCCCAAAAGTGCCAAAAGCTACAAATTGGCCGACATTGAGATGATCTCGAGAGTTCTTCGGGTTGGGTTCTTTACCTGGAGTCTCCTTTTCTTTAAAAGAATGGGCTCATGACGCCTTTCGATGTAATGGCACCATGTTTCAAGGTTCGGGACGGGAGATTTGTCGAAGCTGTTTCTCCAGCTTTTCTGCCGTTCAAGCTCACCTAGGAGCCTCTTGGACCCTGAATACGCGGGTTCAAAGCCGTTTGACCCTCAAAGAATGAGGTCTTGGGCTCCTAGGCTCAACTTTTCCTAGGGTTCGTTATACGTTCATGCCCCATTTTGTAAGGGTCATGGAGACTTGATGGTTTTCAAATCCAGCTGTGTTCAAGCTGCTGTTATGTTCGCTCTACGTTTGGGGGGGTGCAAGTGGCTTCCGGTCCTCGTCCGCTTTCGCTTTCGCTCCGAGGGCGCAACCTGTCGATTTTGAGGCGCACGGGCTGGCATGTGGACGGCACCTTTCAGGAGATGCCTGGAGTCTCGGGAGTCTCAGCTGGGGGGCGGGAGGTGTTTTTTTTTTTTTTTTGTTGTGTGTGTGTGTGTTTGTTGTCTTTAAGCAAGCTTTTGTTTGTGCGGTTTTAACGTGTTTTACAAGGAACACCACCATGTTGGGGGGTGATGTGGTGAGTTCGAAGAACACCTTTTGATTGTATGGGCATCAACTTGAAGGGCGGGCTTGGACCGTGATGTGTTTCACGGTGAAATATTTAGAAATATTTGGAGGGGGAACAGAGCGCCCCCCAGCGGCGTTTGTTTCGTTGGCCAGAACACCAGCCGCAGCTTAATCCCTCGCAATCTTCGCAATAAGAAACACTCAAAACCTTCACTTCACGGAAATAACGGGCAGCTTTGCAGGCAGTGTGCAGGTGTGCGCAGGAGTGATGACTTTTTGGACCGAGGACGATACAGATATCGTGTTTGGTGCATTTGTGCCTGGATGTTAGGACTTTAACTTTTTGCTTCGGAACAAGCTGCCCGGTTGCGCAATAAGAAACACTCAAAACCTTCACTTCACGGAAATAACGGGCAGCTTTGCAGGCAGTGTGCAGGTGTGCGCAGGAGTGATGACTTTTTGGACTGAGGACGATACAGATATCGTGCTTGGTGCATTTTTGCTTGGATGTTAGGACTTTAACTTTTTGCCAAGATGCCTATGGCGCGCCTCCGCCAGCTCCGTGTCCAAATAGAATCCCTCAAAAGATAGGAAACCAAACGTTGGGTGCTAGTGGTAGGTTGCATGGTCCAACCAATTGAAATGCATTAGGGGTTGTCCCTGTTTATGTTGGGGCGATGTTAACGGCTCAAGATATCTCTATGTTTATCGGCACAAGCCAGTTCCTGGAAGTTGGGCATGTCCTGATCCTTGTGGTTTCTATATTGCTCGGGCCCTAGGGCTCTTGACCCCTCTGTACTTGTACTGAGTTGACTGTCATCAAGCTTCCCTTCATCTCTAACTGGTAATGTTGACCTCGGATGACTAAACCCCTTGTTGATTCATGCAGGGGTGTCCCATTAGGATTCGGATCACTTTTGGATCGCTTGTTTCCCACCATTCATAATTTTGGGGTTGGGTTGATTAATCCGGGTCAACGTTCAACCTGACCAGGGATCGACAAGCTTTGCCGCTTCCCGCTGATTGTCATGCTGAGCTTACCTTTTTAACTGCTTGCCTTTTTGGGTTTCCAACATTGTTTGCATGTACCTCATTTCGGTGATTTCGGTGGTTAGATGCTCGTCTTAGACCGGTAGCTTTAACCATAGCGATGCGGGAGCAAGCAATTCAACTTTTCGCTGGAGTTGGATCAGTGCTCCGAAGACCTTGCAACATAGAAGTTTGGCCACCTGGAAAAGGAGAGCAACAGGACCCACCAAGTTTCTATCCTGGTTTGTATATATATTTTTTTGGAGTTGAGAACAACCCTGTTGTATGTTCCTTTGACACATCACGAGAAAAGCTCGCTCCCTGAACGTGTGCAAGGTGATGTTTCAACTAGCCCAAAAGGGGTACATAATGTTGACCCTTCAACCAGCAATTTTATGCAGATGGAAAGTCACGAAAACAGGAGCCTAGTGGAGGCCAAAGCAGCAAGATACACCCCCCTTGAGAAAAAAGATGTGTGATGCCTTGGTTCCCAGGGTGGGGGGGTGTGCATTCCACTTCCCAGAACCTCTCCCTCGGTGGGTTTCTGTTTCTGCCTCTGAAACGTGTCTTAAATTGAGGTGACCGCTAAATTGGTTTCCTTTTGGTTTCTCTTTATTGCCACAAAAAAGGGTACCCTCAATAAACACACTTCCCATTGAATTTGTCTGAACATGCTTGGCAAAGTCACTCTTGCCAACATCAGATCCATACGGGCTCGTTTCGACTGTTTGTGGGGCCTGAATGGGACCTTGACAGGTCGGGGGTTGGTGGGTTCTCCGTGCAGCCAGATCTTCTTCGCACGCATCATGCTTGTTTCTCCTGGTTGTCTTTCTTTCTGCCGCGTTTCAGCCCTTCCAAGTCAGGGTACGTAGGACAATCCTCCTTGAACAATTCGTTCAGAAGGCCCGAAAGCTGGCCCAGGCCTTTCAAGTACCAGACCATGCACTTCCACAGCGTCTGCGAAGGTGGGGAGACTTGGCCTGGAGCCCAGATTCCAACGTCCCAGAGATCGCAAGCAACGGCAGCTGTCGGATCCCATTTCCCTCTGGGCTTAGGGGTTCGGCCTGGGCCTATGGATGGGCCAGCTTGAGTCTTTCCACTTGATGTTCCTTCAGGGATTAAGGAGGAAGCCTTTCAGAAGGATCTCGGACTTGGAGGCGGCTAGAATTTGCAAGATGGTGCTTCAAAACATTGCTTGTTGGAAATGCCAATGAAATCATGGCTGGGTTTTGGTGGATCCGGAAAAGCTCCTTAGATTGTTTCCTGTTTAGTTGAACCTAGTTGTTTTTATTCAATTTTTGGAATCCATGATCCGTGCGTGGACATTTGACCAAGTTTGGGCCTCAGGAAGCGAGCCTTGGCTCATTTCAATGAGCTTCATCCTTGTGGTTGGCTTAAAAGGGAGCCCAAAAGGACGCGGTTGCCATGGTCAAAGCTCAAACCCTTGGCCCCAGATGTTCAGTTGCATCCTCGAAATCCCCCTTGGCTTGGTGGGTTCCCGTCCAAGAAGGCTCAATCCCCAAGCTGTTTGCTTTTCTACTCGGGAGTCTCCACGACCCTGACACAAATGAGGCCATCTCATAAGGATCGTGACCGGTCACTGGTCGCGTCGCGATCTCGACGGAGCCGATCCGAGGTTCGTCCCCTTGAAGGAGTTCTATGAAATGCAGGACGCGGAGACCAAAGCCCGTTCGTGTGCCCAGAGTGCGGCCAGGGCTCGTTCCCTGCCATGTAGGTTGCTTCCTCAAGAATTACAGGTCCCTTGGCTGGATTTTTTGCACGGATTGCAGAACTGGAGATCTATTTTACCACAAAGCAGCGGATCGCAAAAGAGCAAATGAGAGATTGGTTTCATGGCTCTATGTGCTTGGATCGGGGTACATTTTAGTGGTAGCTTAGCTGTTCAAAAGGTGCATTTGTTGAGGTCCCAAACCTGCCAATGAAGGTCCCATGAAGGCCCGCTGCTTCTCCAAAGGGGGGTCCACTGATGCTTAGGGTAAACAAAAGTTGTTTCGACTTTGTTTGGGCAATCCACGCCGAAAATGAGCTTGACCCAGGACAGTTGACACTTGATTCACGAAACCATTCGAAGCAGTCAGTCAAAAAAAGGAAACTCACAGGGCTTTAAGTATGAGTTCAACGGAAACATTCCAAGCAACTTAAGCATTTCCTCGATTCTTATAGTTCCCAGCGCGTCCTGGTAACCCGTATAGGTAACCGGCCCATGTTTACCATTTGTTCAGGAACCAAATGAATTCCTGAATTAGGCTCAAATTAATCAATCCAAACGAGATGTTCCCTTAAGGAAACCATAAGGGATGTTTAATCTCAAGTGTCATTCCATTTTTCATTCCTGCCCATCGAACCAAGTTGGATGAACTCATGCCCAAGCCCTATACCGGCAACACGCCAGGTTCCTTTTGGTTGCTTTTAGGGTGGTTCCATAGGTTACCTATGTACCAACAAGATGGTTCTAGGATTGGTCTTACCCTGGGATTCAATCCACCCTTAAAACAATGGGGCTCATACAACCGCCATTGTTTACCTAAGGGTTGTCATCCTCCGAATTGGGTCAACCTTCCTTTTTCTGGGGGTTGAACCCAAAGGCTTAGGCTTCCTTTTGGTTGTGTTTAGGGTTAGTTCCTCCCCTTGCCGCTTACTGCTTCGCCGCTCCGGTCGCGATATTCGCGAAGTCCGAGGCTGGGAGAGATACTGGATGCTCCCGCGCCGGGACCTTGCACATCCACTGGTGTACAAGCACCCCGTGCGCCAGGCGCACGGATTTTATATCGAGCCAGTGGGTTGCTTTGGAGTGTGCTATTTTTTTCAGGACCATGTGCCAGGGAAATCCCCTCAGGGTCGAGACTGTCGTTTCTGTCTGATTGGATTTTGGATGCCCCTAGTTTTTGAGCCCGTTCCGTTGCGCAGGTTGGAGTACTGGAAACGTTACGTTCTTCATAAGCCCCGATCGCTCGGAACTGGATGTCTGGAATTCCAAGCCGTTGAAAAGTCCAGGAAGGCCATGGCACATCCTGATGCGAAGGCCTCCTCGAAAGTTGATGTCGAAAGCTTTCTCTGCACTGACCCATGTTTAATTCAAATTCTTCGAGTACAGCTTTTGGTTGGTCAAGGGTGAACCCAAGGGTGAACCAAAAGAAATCCCTTGCCATTGGCCGAGTCCTAGTTTTGAGATTCAGCTGACAACAGTTGACCCTCCGTTGGTTGATATCATACCCTAAGTGCTAAGTGGTGCATTTTCTTGGGGAATCCCCCTGTTGGGTTTTAAGGGAAACCCCGAAACCACCTGTTAGGTCACCAAATTTTGAGACAAACCCAACTGGGGGCTGTCTCCAAGAGGTGGACATGATGGTTTTCGAGAGAAACAAAAGGGAACTCGGGTGTTTGGTGTAGGTTCACCTTTCGACCTGGTGCTATGTTTCAGCTTCCTATTTGGTGCCTTGGAGCCTGGTGCTTTGGAGGTGTGGAGGTTGGGTGGTTTCCCATTTGCCCTATATAACCAAGAAGGGGTTCAAATCCAAACCCAAACCAGAAATCCGACCACCAATTGGAGACCTGGACGTTGGCAACCATGTTCGGTCAAGGTTCCTCTTGGGTTTCAGCCTCGATTCGGCAAATTGTCTGGTGGGTTGGAAACTGGGAAGTTGTGCTTCGTGTTTTGGGTCCCTTGACCAAATCGGTGCTGGTTGTTGAACCAACTACTGTAGCCCAGCCAAAACATCTCCCAAACATTTCTGCCAACCAACAAACCAAGCAAGCAAACAAGCACGCGCGCAAGCAAGCAAGCAAGCAGCGAAGCAAGCAGCGAAGCAACGAAGCGACGAAGCCACGAAGCCACGAAGCAACGAAGCGACGAAGCCACGAAGCAACGAAGCGACGAAGCCACGAAGCAACGAAGCGACGAAGCCACGAAGCAAGTAAGCGACGAAGCCACGAAGCAACGAAGCGACGAAGCCACGAAGCAACGAAGCGACGAAGCCACGAAGCAACGAAGCGACGAAGCCACGAAGCAACGAAGCGACGAAGCAACGAAGCAAGTCAGCAAAACTGCGAGGACACCACCCTGCTCTTCCATTGCGGCCCGCCCTTCGTAGAGGGCTGGATCGTGGATCCGGCCTCAGACCAGGGATCCCCCTGCTCCAAAAGCGGCAAGCGAGGTTATTCCGTGGGTTTCCTCCAAAACTAGTTGTAAGTAATTGTGAAGCAGAATCAGATGTGTTTTTCATGTAACCAGATTTGTGCCAAGATGTGGGGTTGTAAAGCGAGCTCACCCAGGAGTGCCTTTTGTCCGGCTCAGAAGCTTTGCGTACATGCCCAGAAATACCCCAGATTGTTTGTATCAGAAAACGGAGGTCTTTTCAATACGTACTCTCAAAAAGGCAAATTTGAATTTGGGGCTATGTGTTAAGCCGCCTGGCTGGGAAGCAACTGCAAGGAGTGAGTTTGTTAGTTGGTTGGTTAGTTTGTTTGCTTGTTTGTTAGCTTGCTTGTTTGATTGTTTGTTCCCCACCCGGCAGGTTTGGGGTTGAGAGATTTGAAGTGACATGCGGCCGCCACAACCAGCCGCCCGCTGACAGAGTCTGTGACAGAAACCTGCGACAGAGCCTGTGACAGACAGATGTGACACGCAGCTGTGACAGAGCCTGTGACGCACAGCTGCGACAGAGCCGGCAACATTCGTCAGCGGCCGGAGCCTGAACCTCCAGCCAGCGGCCAGTCCAGGCACCTGCGAAAGGCCCCGGCCAGGACAGCTGACAGTCGGAAGCCCGGGCCAGGACACCAGTGACAAGCTGTAACAAGCCAGTGGCCGGGCCAGACGCCAAAGACCGAGGCGTGGGTCGACGCCAGAGCAGGCAATGAGCCAGGCAGAGTAGTTCAGGTGGCTGATGTGACATTTTTAACAACAAGTTACGCCGCTTTGCTGAGGGCTTTCGTTTTGCGCTGGGCCGCTTGGCTGCAAAAATTCATCGGCGCTCAAAGGTGTGGTGGCTTGGCCATTTGTGTGACAAAGGTGCGCCAAAGCAACAAGGTCAGGAACAGATTCTCATGGCAGCCGTCGCAGTTTTCGTGGCCGGCGCAGCACCTCCGCAAGGTCAAGTGGCAGATGTCATGGCAAGCGCAGAGGTGGAGATTTCAAGGCGGGTGTAGATTTCGTGCAGGTGCAGCACTTTTGCAATCCCAGATACAAGTTCTGACAGACTTGGGTTTGACGGAGTTTCTTTTCCGTGATTTGCTAGCAGCATGCTTGCGGACCGCACGCAGTCGGAGGATTGTTCGAAAAAAGTATCTGTCTTTTGTCATATTTACGGGACACGAATCTACGAAGGCCGGCTTCGGTGTCTGCAAAAAGGCTGAGGTGGGCTTGGGCTCTGTTGTATTGAGGACTGCTACATCTTGTCAAGCAGGCCAACAGAACAGGCGCAAGTATTTTGTGGTTCCACATTGGGGCAAGTAAGGCCTGAATGTCCAGCCCATTTTGTTTATAGGGTCAGCCCCCAGCCCATTCGGATTTGATTAGGTTCCAATGGCTCCACTTGCTTTGCCTCTGAGCCGGGGTTCCATGTTAAACTGCTGGAAGGCAACTCAGGGTTTGTGTTTTAGACCTGTGGGCCCTCTTAGGTCAGGGGTTGAATTGGTTTCAGAAAGCTTCTTCATTCGGGTCGAAACATGCTGGAGTCGGATTTGAGGACTCTGACGCAGAGAACACCCGAGAGAGGCTGGCAGTGCTCAAACCCGTATGGCTCAAACGCTGAATGTATCCGCACAAATTGGAAGCGCTCAAGGATTCAGGGGTAAACCAGCTCAGAATGTCTCTTTACTTAGAAACTTCTTGATTCCAATGTGTTTGCGTGTGAATTATACTACTTTCCACATGTGCGAACCCATGAATCGCGTCTAGGAGACCAGCCGAAATCTCTATTCAGGAACAAAGTTACCTTGTAGCTGGGATTGTGCTTATTGGTCGGTTAAGCTCACTCGCGTTGACTCGACGCATCGCGGAAGAAGATGATGGCCCCTTCGCGAGGTACAGAAATGGCGCGCAGATGCAGTTAGCCGTTGCGCTGGGTCGTGTGTGTTTTTAATGTAGCCGCGTTGTCGGTCATGTTCTGCCTGGAACTATGTGGTTATTCAGGTTGGTAGACAAAATCCAGATCCAACACGAGACTTCAATGAAGCGCGGGCAAAGGAGCGCGATTGAACCTAAAATGCTTCAGGCAAGAGAAGCAGGCAACCACACTGCGAATGCTTTAATGTTTGGAAAGAACCTGCCACCAATCCAAATCACCAGCTCGTAAGCTTCCACTCGGGCGCATGACAATTCGGCCCGATAGAAATTGGCTGTGTTTACCTACTTATAAGCTCCCAAGTGCTGTTAGCCTGCTCGTTATAGCCTAGGAAACGAGCCACTTATTGTCTTGGCCGAACACCCAAGCAAGTTGAGTTTTGACCCGGTCGCTATTCCAGTCTCAGTCTGGAGATGGGCTATATGCCTTGTGCCCCCAAAGTCGTCCCCGAAACAATTTTTTGTAGTTCGCGCAGCGACTCCCCCAGTATTGTTTTGGGAGAGGTTCCTTTTTTTCACGGCCGCTGGGACGGGGGCGCAGATGACCGTCTGGAATTGTTTTGTTTAGTTGGAAGCTGGGCCCTGTACCTTACGTGCTTGGAAGATGGTGTTGGTAGTTGAATGGGCAGGCCTGGTTTGTCAGCAACCCCGGTTTGATGCAAACGTCATGATCCAGAGGATCATTGGGGGCATGCTCCGCAAAAAACAAACTTTGTTTCCTTTGTGTCTTGTGGAGCCACGAAAAAAGGGGATGCTGCATTATGACAATTCCCAATCGTTTCGCGCTCGGGTACAAGATGGAGCCAGACCTCAGTCTGGCTGCGATAAAGGGACTGATAAGGCTGTAATGGGAGAGAAGTTGATCCTGCGTTACAACGGCGCAGGGTGGTTTCTGAGAGGCTTGTCACGCAACGAGGGCAACGTCCACTTTTGCCAAACAGTTTTTTCGGACGAAAGAAGATGTGATTGTTGGTGGCTAGCACCAGTGGGCTGCTTGGAAGCACACATGCGTGTGTGGGCAGTGTTTCAGTTGCACTGTCGAGACGCATTAAAACAATGCTCTTAGCCAAGGAGGTCATGACATGCAGGCACAGATCCGACCAAGCCAGCTTGCTTGCAAGGGGACATAGTGTCCGCGCGCACCAAGTGTCGCTGTGCCAGCGTGTTGGCAGAACTGGCCATTTTACCCACCCTCGTTCTATACCACTTAACGTGCATATCTCACTCTATCAGTTTCTTGTTAATCGTAGTTGTTTGGGGAGTTTGATGGCAAACATAAAGTTTGGGAGCTTTCTGTTGCCAATACACTGAGGAAGTGAGATATACTGCGTCAGAAGCTTACGTAAGTGATATAGCACCCATACCTGAAACACCTTAAAGCGCGGCAGCGCCCTGGAATGAGGGTAGCTTTGAGGATGTCACTTCAATTCAGGGGTCCCTAAACTAAACGTTCCGATCGCTTGCCCCAAGGACGTTCTCATGAGAACGTCCTATGGCACAAGCTATA
Organism: Effrenium voratum; assembly: GCA_963377175.1. Lineage (NCBI taxonomy): Eukaryota > Dinophyceae > Suessiales > Symbiodiniaceae > Effrenium > Effrenium voratum. The sequence continues at coordinate 613,528 of CAUJNA010002291.1, read as the reverse complement.
GGAACCCGCCGGCTCTAAACGGAAACCGCACGGCAAATTACAATTCCTGAGTGTTGCCTGTTTTGGGGCCGCCATTTGTTAGAACCCTTCTGGGACAGCCAACGGACCCAGACACCTAAGATGCTCAGATGCTTTCAGACGCCGACTGGGTTAACGGTTAAGCCTCAAGCCGCATGGCTGATGGCAGGCAGCCAGAGAGGATGCTCCGCGCGAAGGTGGTGCAGGAATGGAACCGAGGGGACCAGTAAAAACAATTGTTAAATAGAAAAATAAAGACTAAATAATATGTGTATATAGATATCTATATATGTATATATAAATAGAAAAATAAAGACTAAATAATATATATATATATATGTATATATATATATGTGTGATAGGGGAATTTACAGACCGACCTCGTTTGTATTCTTCTAGGCGTGTTTGCAGGGAAACCTTCAAACTGGGGGCTGCCTTGCAACATGTGGCGCCCCTTTGCTTTAAGGACCGAAGAAAACAGGCATCGAGCTTTAAACGGCGCCCCTATGCGAATTGTTCTTGTTTGTCATTTCATGGGGCTGAAAAGCCTTGCTCCCTACATTCGACTTCGCCCCCTAGTTGTAAAAAGTTTGATATCATGGGAACCCAGAATTCACAAATCCCAGGCATACTTCGAGAGGCTGGCGGCAGGTTCTGCTTAAATCCCGGGCCAACCTCAATCAACATCTAGAATCAAGGGTATTTGCCCGAACTCACGCCAAGGATCATGAGAGAACAGCTGCTGCGTCGCCAACCCACAAGGTGATGTCAGTCTATTTGTGGGGTCCCCCAATTTTCGCGCATACCCTTTCTTGCATTTGCTTAAGACTATTTTTATTTTCATGTCTTGGTTTTACAGGGAATCTATCACTACTGGACAGATTTTGTTGTTTTCCCAGGGGGCTCTACTGCAACTGGAAGCTGTTCCTTCATAACCCCCCCCCCCCGCCCGCGCGCTCGGATCACCCGCGTGCTCTGGGGAAACCGCTCGCCGAGCCGAGAAGCGGCTGGAAGGACGAGCTGACGGAGAAGCTGGATCAGGCGGTAGAGAAGATCGGGATCAAGATGAAGTGGGAGGCCTGCAGAGGTGTTACCTTTTACGGTATTTATATATGCTGTGTTGTGTTTCTTCATTTTTTCGGGTTGTTCCTCTCTTTTTTTCGGGGACTTATATATCAATATGCTATACCTATTTTAGAACAGAAACCTGTTATATGAGAGTTGATCTAAAGGTCCTTGCTTTACAATATGAAGGGGACGACCATTTGGTACCATCCATGATCCCCCGCGAAAGCTCCGCGATGGACTTCGCGAAAGTATTTTTTTTTCGCGAAAGTTTTTCGTGCATTACGTGAATCACTGGTCTTATAGGACCTCGGACATATGGGATTGGGTATGTGGTTTTCATGCGAGCGGACTTGCTGACAGGGGGCCTGTGTGCAGCGACAGGGGGCCTTGAAGAGCGACACCCCAGCCAGCCATGACAGCCAACCACAACACATGTTTTGACCGCCGCACATATGGGACAGTGCCCCGTGTAACGTTGCTAAAGTGTTGAGGGCCCCTTTGGGCCCGCGGATGAATCCAACTTGTCAGCCACATTTCCACCAATGTTTGGCGCAAGATCCGCGAAAGTTTCGCGAAAGTTCATGGACCTCTCAGCCCGCTTCCGCACATGGCTGGCCAACGGGGCTGCTCCTGCCAAGACAGTGGGCTAGCACTTCCACTTCCGGGAGCAGCACAGACAGTGCTTCAGACTAACGGCAACCAAGCCAACGCAGCTAAAATTTGGCTGCGACTTGCTGTTGCGCTTCTGCTCATGAACCACCACAGGGTTGCGTCCACTTGCAGTTTTATAGGGAACTCCATATGGCACACAACACATGACCCCAGCGCACCCATTGTTCGCATACGAGCAATACGAGCTGGGGCAAACTTAAGGGGGGCGGTTGCCTTACGATGTTCTATACAACAAACCTGCCGGCAGGGCATGGGTATGATTATCGGCGCCACCAATAACATCGTGTTCGTAGTCCTGGACATTCTTCGGCTTTCGCAGTTCCAGTTTCTACTTGTGAAAGGGGTGGTTCTCGTAAGGGTAGCTGCGCGATGAGGGTCGCGAAAGTTTCGCGAAAGAGAAATTTTTTTTCGCGAAGAATGGCCGTTCCAGGAACAAGGAATTTAGATCAACGGCCATATGTTCATGGAGGCGGGTAGCTGGCTGTGCTCCTTGCAGTTGCCCTTCCTCCCACGCTGCCATGGCACCTGTGACAAGGTACCTGGAAGATTAAAATTCCTTTTGAAGAGTTGCCATGTTAGTGGGAGGGTAAATGTTTGTCTTGGGCGGGTAGCTGCCTGCAAAGGTGTTCATGGCCGCGCTTTGCTTAAGAGTATGTTTTTGTTGTGTCATTCCCTTGTTGGTTTTAAAAGGAATTCATCGCTACTGTTTTTTTTTTTTTTTTTTTTTTTTATGTTTTTTCCTGGGGCCTTAACCAAATGGAAGTCATGGCTGCGCTTTGCAAGTTAAATGTTTGTGTTGGGCGTCCTTGTTTTGGGAGATGGGGAGCGGGGTCCACTAGAAGGCATACGCATCAAAAATAATAATGTAGGATCATTTACACAAAAAGCCGGATCAAAATTATTCCAGAACATGTGAAGGCGAAGATAGGAGAAGGCGGTTCGCAAGTTAGTATCCGGGAGCAAAGGGCGGTTAGTAAGTTAGCATACAGGGGTTGGTAAGTTAGCAAGCCAGCAAGTTAGCCAGTTAGCAAGTTAGCAAGTTAGTAGGTGCGCCAGTTAGAATAAGTTAGTCAGTTAGTAAGTTAGCAAGTTAGCCAGTTTGCCAGTTAGCAAGCTAGTAAGGTAGGTGCGCCAGTCGCTGCGCCAGTTGGTAAAGTTAACAAGGTAGAGTGGAACAGGGAGAGGCTAAGTTAGTGTGGAGGAAATAGCAGTTAGCGTGGTAGCAGTGCAATTGCTACCACTAGACTACTACTGCTACCACGGGCTGCTGTGTCGCACATGCGGAACCTGCCGTGGGGGGGGTGGTCAGATCAGCATCGGTTGCTCAGGCTCTCCCTGATGTGGCAGGGGTCGGGGGGTGCGTGGGGTTCGAAAGAGGAGCCTTCCGGTGTTGAAAAAGAGTCTTTCCGCGTTTCGGCTTGAGTCTCCCTCCCACCCACCCCCAAGGACAAAAGTGAAACCGCCTAAAAGCGTGTGAACAACCAAGTCCACCACGTCTACGAACCGACAACGTGACATTTGAGTGTGCCTACAGGGTTGAGTCGGCTTGGGGTAGGAGTAGAAGTCTTTGTATTGATCTCCTTGTGTTTTCTCGGATGGGGCTCCTTTTTTTTAAGGGTCAGAAGGAGACACTCCTGGTGTCAACGTGAACGACATCGGAGTTCTGCATCCGTCTAAACCGTTTTGGATCGAGTGCCCAACGAGCGCCCAGCCTTTGCTGGGCCCCCCAAATGGTAGTGGGTGGTTCGAATACTGGGTTATACCTGGAAAGCTCAAAAGTGCTGAATTTCTGCCGCTGATTGAAATTGCACTAATTTTCGCCGCTTCTGCCAAGAAACGCTTTTGGTCCCCAAAAACGCCGTTGGAGCAATTCGTGCATATTCAAGAACTGCTGTGAACGGGCAAAAACGCCGTTTGATAAAGCGCGGTTTGATTGGCAAAAAACGCTGTTGGTGAAAGCCATTCTCCCAGACTAAAAGATCAGTTTTCGTTCAAAAGGCGGAAATCGTACACACCTTGGGATTTCCAGGTATTTTAGATTTTCCCCAACATTCTGTTGCAATTTGGGGTAGGCCAAATGTGAAACACAATCTGGTGTAATTACCCCAGAGTTGGGCCAAGTTCTGCCACGCACCGTCTTCAGACAGGTAGGCTCAAACGCCGACTTCCCGCCAGGAGGGGGACTTTGCGATCAACGACAATGTGGGGAACTGCCCGCAACCCCGGGTTTGGTTGCGCGCTTGTCTGGCTGAACTGGCAATTGCTCATGTTTTTAAAGTTTTTTTTTGCATTTTGCATTTGTCCAGTTTTTCGCGGGCATTTGTTGCTCGATTTATGTCGCTGAGGTTGACTCTAGAGAAGTTAATTGTTTGGGTTTCAAGTTGTTTTTCGGTGGGAAGGGGGGGGGCAGGACGGGACAATAATAATGCGCCTGTGTGCCCATTGTTGCGAAAGGCTTGGTTCCTGCAGCATCGTTTTTCGCTGGCTGCTCGCCTTCGGAGAGTCGGAACGGAATTATCTTTTTTCATCTCGTTTGTTGTTTGAGGGCTCGGTGGCTTGCCCCGCCCCACCCCCCCTCCTCCCAAGCCCATCAATGATTGACGTTGTTGCGTTTGCTTGCGCGGGTTCGGTGGCTTGCCCCGCCCGGCCCCCTTAAACAAATCCTTTCGCTGGTTTTGGCGGCATGCCCCATCCAGCAATAGGGTGCCCAGCTCCCCCTTCCTCCAAAGTGAAGCCCGCCAACGATTGAAGTTGTTGCATGTGCTTGTGCTTGCGGGTTCGGTGGCTTGCCCCGCCCGGCCCCTACGCCTTCTGCAAGCAAGAGGGAAGGCGTCTCAGGGCAAAAGAGTCTCACAGGAAAGCTGTGAGCTGACGAACGGACATGCGTGATGCGACGCAAGAGCCGCCCAAGTCGTATGTTTCTTGCGGATCATATTTTTCAAGCGGATAGATGTGTTTTTGCAGAGCAGATATGCTTGTTGCGGTGTGCGCTTGCGGGTTCGGTGGCTTGCCCCGCCCGGCGCCCACAATGACTTACGCTGGTTTCGGTGGCATGCCCCATCCAGCAGTAAGGATTCAGAAGGGGCGCTTCTGAAACCGCCCTTTTCCGGAAGCGTTCTCAGAAAGGCTTTCGTGTGTAAGGGCGGCTCGAAAAACAAGACTTTCGTGGGAAGTCTGCCTGCAAGCTGCGGGCGCGCGCATTGTTACTACCAGACTTTTAGTGGGGCCTGGCCCCACGCCAAATCTGGACTAGTGACCTTAAAGTTTTCCTGATTGTGCGGTTACACAGACTCAATGGCGACAGCTCAGAAGGCAGTTGTTTTCTATTGCTTCCAAGGTTTGGTCACTGCGGCCCGCTTGCAAAACCATCCGTGCTTGGCAAGTCAAGACGCGCTGTGTTCGCTTGGCGGCTCTTAGACAAGTTAGCAGGCGCGGCCGTGTTTTGGTGGCTTGCCCCATCACTGGCGTGAAAGCTGCAGCCATGTCGATTGCGCTCGTTGCTGGCGTCATCGTAGGTTTCTTCATGGGCGTGGTTGTGCCAATTGGCGGGAAGGGCCTCAAAGGCGGCAGCGCGGCGGGCAAGGGTCAGACTGACGAGCAAGGCAGCCGCAGCAGCGACGGCGTTGGCGGCTTACCTCAGCCTGGAAAATAGTCTTCACATGAATGTCGTGCGGCAGTACCTCTTCGGCCGCTTGTGGGCACACATGCAGAGCCCAAGCAGTCAGTATTACGCTGCAGAGCTGCGCGACGCTCTGCAGGCCAGTGCTTTGTTTTATGCACAGACGCAGTGTTTATTCTGCTGCTTTAATATTTCAAACCAGTCTGAAACCAAGTGGTCTCGCCGTGCCTGCCAACCACGACGCAGGCGGACAGCGGTGACAGCAACTTGACGAGGGGCAAGGCCGGAGGAAAAGCGCCGCCGGTGAGCAAAGCCAGGCTGGGCAGCTTGGCCCAGTGCCTCCTCCTGCCAAGAACGGGGGGGCAGGGCGGCCGAACAGTGGCTCGGCGCTGGTCGACCTGGTGGAGAACATGCTGAAAGCTGCGCCGCCTGCTCCAGGCGCCGGACCAGCCCCCAAGCAGGGCAGACGAGTCAAGGCTAAGGCTGCCGCGCCGCCGGCCACTGAAGACCCAGCCGAGGAAGAGGAGGACGACCCCACGGACAGGGAGCCCAACTGAGCCGCAACGCTGGGCTTTTGCGCGCTCTGCCGCGTAAGTTTGTGAGTTTGGCAACCATGATGTGGCTCAGGCGGCGTGCCCCGGCCCGCGTTGGTGGCTTGCCCCAGCACATTGGATTTGTGTCGGCGGCGTGCCCCCGCTGCTGCTGCAGAGAGATGTCAAACGCAGATCGAACGGTGCTTAAAACATGCGGCCAGCCAAGGACATTGAATCAGGACGTCCGGCGTCATGAAGTGCTGAGGATCAAGGGTTGCCGAGAGACAGTCCGGTCACGTCCATCCAGTTTCCCACATGACACGTACGCTCGCCCGATCAGCTTGGTCCGCGGAAAAAAACTTAAGTTTTTTTCCACAGACCCCATTTGTCCAGAGGGTCTCCGGTTTCCATAAGTTGTCTCCACAAACCACAGCGCTGCGGACCGTCGAGTGGACTACAATTCTTGGATTTCGGGGAACGCAAAATTCCCGGTGTTCGAACGTTTCTAGTTCTTTGGACAGTCCACAGCGCTGCGGCTTGTTGAGTCGACCTTCGGATTCCAGAGGCCCTCTGGACAGGAACTTCGTGCGTAAACTTAAGTTTTTTTCCGCAAGCGCCCTCTGGACAGAGCTCTGGCCCAAGCTGCCCGGAATGTCCGCGCAGAGCGCATGGGCCCGCTTTGGCAGGCGGTGGACCGAGCAGTTCCCGTGGCTGGAGGCTGTGCAGTGGGACACAGGCGACTTCTCCGTCAGCTGTGCTGCCTGCAAAGCTGCTGGGCATGTGTCAGCGGAGTTTCGAACCATTGCTTCATTGCAGGTCAGCCACTTCCGAGACCATGAGAAAACCAAAAGGCACCAGGCCGCAGCATCAAATGAAGACATCCGACTGCGTCTGATGGCCCCATCTCTCGAAGAGTTCATCGCAGTTCTGCGAGCTACACGCAAGGGAAAAGATGGCGGTGATGATGGGATTGCCTGGTCCGGCGGCAAGATCCTTCGCCGCCGAGCCCAGAAGCTCAAGTTTTGCTTGGCCGAGTCGCTGCGGGCTCGCACGCGACAAACGCTCAACGCTGCCTCCTGCGTCACTGTGCACTCGGACTGCTCAAAGACGATCCTTGTCTTGCGAGGGCAAACGTGCGCAGAGGATTTGCGTCCTCAGCACATGCTTCTGGGCGCACGGAAGCTTCATGACTTCTCTGCGGTCGGAGTTGCCACGGCTGTTGTGCATTTGCTTCATGATTTGGCCACCCCTTTTGCTGGTGCAGAAGAATTCAAGGACTGCCTGAAGCCAACTGTGCCAGCTCAGGTGGCTTGTCCCCAGCTGGACGCAGTTGCGTTTCAGCAGTGGCTTGGGCGCGTTGAGGTGTTCAACGCCGACGCAGCAGCCGACGAGCAGCTGGCGGGACAGGTACCTTGTCGTCGGAGCACGAAGCTTTTGCTCAGCTATACTGCGATTTGGCAGACATGGACACGGGCACGCTGCAAGTCTTTCCGAACCTGAAGTTTGTAACCCTTTTTTTGTTTGTGGCCACGGCCTAGCTCCACCAAGGTTTGAAAAAGACTGGCCAGTTGCTGCGTGTCCAGAGCTTCCCTTCCAACGGGTGGAGCTTTTTTCTTTTTTGATAGGCAGGCGTCTAAATGCGTTTGACCACAGAACTTTACAGTCTGACAGTGGCTTCTTAAGGGCCGACATTGCTCAAGATCCACTTCCTCACGGCGAGCTGTGTGGCACTTGTTCTTCACGTCCTTTTTGGCTCTGCACTTCTTGTAGGAGCAAAGCTGCTTCACTGCGCTGCCTTTTTTGCGAGCAGGCCCCCGTGCCATTGGTAGACTTTCTCACGCTATTTCCCTTCTACGGGCAGTTCAACATGTCAGAGCCGAAATTTCAAAAAACCAAACAAGACTTGCAGGCAGACTTCCCACGAAAGTCTTGTTTTTCGAGCCGCCCTTACACACGAAAGCCTTTCTGAGAACGCTTCCGGAAAAGGGCGGTTTCAGAAGCGCCCCTTCTGAATCCTTACTGCTGGATGGGGCATGCCACCGAAACCAGCGTAAGTCATTGTGGGCGCCGGGCGGGGCAAGCCACCGAACCCGCAAGCGCACACCGCAACAAGCATATCTGCTCTGCAAAAACACATCTATCCGCTTGAAAAATATGATCCGCAAGAAACATACGACTTGGGCGGCTCTTGCGTCGCATCACGCATGTCCGTTCGTCAGCTCACAGCTTTCCTGTGAGACTCTTTTGCCCTGAGACGCCTTCCCTCTTGCTTGCAGAAGGCGTAGGGGCCGGGCGGGGCAAGCCACCGAACCCGCAAGCACAAGCACATGCAACAACTTCAATCGTTGGCGGGCTTCACTTTGGAGGAAGGGGGAGCTGGGCACCCTATTGCTGGATGGGGCATGCCGCCAAAACCAGCGAAAGGATTTGTTTAAGGGGGCCGGGCGGGGCAAGCCACCGAACCCGCGCAAGCAAACGCAACAACGTCAATCATTGATGGGCTTGGGAGGAGGGGGGGTGGGGCGGGGCAAGCCACCGAGCCCTCAAACAACAAACGAGATGAAAAAAGATAATTCCGTTCCGACTCTCCGAAGGCGAGCAGCCAGCGAAAAACGATGCTGCAGGAATCAAGCCTTTCGCAACAATGGGCACACAGGCGCATTATTATTGTCCCGTCCTGCCCCCCCCCCTTCCCACCGAAAAACAACTTGAAACCCAAACAATTAACTTCTCTAAAGTCAACCTCAGCGACATAAATCGAGCAACAAATGCCCGCGAAAAACTGGAAAAATGCAAAATGCAAAAAAAAACTTTAAAAACATGAACAATTGCCAGTTCAGCTGGTAAGTAATCCGAACGCTGCAAACAGGTGGTCCCTTTTTGGCTTCCCTCTAAACCAACCCCAAAAAGGTTAGCCTTAAAAAAGACACCCTTGCGCTCAGAGTCCGGTCGGGGCTGTCTAGCTTAAGCTTGCTCTGGTCGAGTGAGGACAGCAAGCTGCTGGGGTCTCAAACGGACTGCCTGTTCTGTGCGCACGTCGGTTGGGAGCACAACCTGGTTTCCTGAAGATGGGCAGCGTTGAGGGGTCCAAGTATGTCCAAGTAAGTGGGATAACCTTAAGGCCCCCTAAGCAACCGCCCATTTTTTTGTGTTTCCCAGGCCCTCCTCCTGTCAGACCCCACGCGCTTTTGGGGTTCCCAGAACTCAAAACCACGAGGAGAAGTTCCCTCCAAGGGGTTCATTGCTGAACCGGTCTTCGGAGTATCTGGATGATTTTTGTTGGGTTTTATTGAATTTCCAGGTTGCTGGCTTTTCCCGTGCTAAAATATTGCCGTCATCAGATTCCTGGCCGTTCTTTTTGTTCGTCCCGCATGTGCCTATGGCGAGCTCACCTGGGGGAACAACTGTGATGCATGATGAGGGCCTTTGGCAGGATCCGTTTTTTTGGGTTTTGTACATCTTGTTATCAAGTGTGATGGTTATGAATCTTTAATGGGGAACCACCTCTCAAGTTGTTGGTGAACAGTTTCTCCCCACCTACAATTCACCTCCTTTGGCCCTATCAAAAAGTACACCACCAAATCAGAAGGGCCACCGAAGGCTAGGCAACCAATTCCAGGAACAAGGAAGGAACCGGGAAGGCGACGGGCCAAGGTTTCGCCGCTGGTTTCCCCCCCAAAAATGACCGAACCCTGAGGGCCGAACACTGAGCCGGGCTTTCCGAAGGCCATGGTTCCCTTCCGGCGATACGGATCTTGGGATCTTTGGACTTGGGGAGGATGTTCCAATTCAATCGGATCCACCAAAAGCCAACAACTTTTTGCTGAGGGGTCAACTGCAACCAAGTTCTTGGCATGGGCTGAAGTGTGGTGCTGCTTTGGCCCGGACCATTTTTCGGTCAAAGCAAGGGTAGAGCATCCGACCAGCAAATGTTGCGAGGGTCAAATGTCTGACCAATGAGGGTGCGTTTGCTAAACGAGGGGAACCCCTCGCTTTGACTTACATGATGGAACCCAGAGGGTTCCGGCAGAAAGCCCCACAGAAACCCAATTGCCCGGTGACGCCCCCTTTTTTCCTTGTTTTGGGGAAGGGTTCCCCTTAAGCTCAACCAGCCAAAAAGATGCCCTTTTGTTCCCGTGGCCGCTGGGCATCTTAGGCCCCAGGGGTGTGAAGCTGGGGTTCATGCGCGCGAAGGTCACTATGCTGCTCCGGGCACGCAGAATCCCAAGGGTCGAGCTGGTCTGAGGAGACGCGGAGCGTATATTTATCAGACTGATTGATCCATGAACCCTACTTGTCGGGTTCAACCCCCATTAAAGGAAAGGTCAACCCTTAGGTAAACAATGGTGGTGATATGAGCCCCCATTGTTTTAATGGTGATTTGAACCCCAGGGTGAACGGTACCAACGATGTTCGTAAATTCTGAAAAGTGTTCTTTGCCCTTGACTGCCCCTTCTTGAATGTTCGGCCAAGTTAGTACGTGGCTAGCCACTTGGGTAATAATGTTAGATAACGATTAATAAAACGGGAGTGAATACAGAAAAAACATCTCAAAATTATTCACTCTCCTGAAAAGCAAAAAGGGTAGGTATTACAGAAAAAATATGCCCGAAATGCCAAAAATATGTCCCCTTCCAAGATGGACTATTTTTGAGGGTTGAAACGTTCCCTTTACTAGAAGATGCACCCTGACAAATGTTCAAGGGGGTGGCACACGGAACCCCCAGGAAGGCAATAGTGCAGTTTGTTTAAGGGTAGGGAATTGTGAAGAAAAAATGGCCAGGGCATCCTGCCAAGAAGAAAGCCCTGCTGTTCTCAGATAAAGCCAGAAATGTCCAGAATCTCTGGATTGCTTCCTGTCCCAAACCACCAAATTCCTTATCAATCCCTTTACTAGAAGATGGACCCTGACAGATTTTTTCAAGGGGGTGGCACACGGAACCCCCAGGAAGGCAATAATGCAGTTTGCTTAAGGGCAGGGAATTGTGAAAAAAATGGCCAGGGCAGCCTGCCAAGAAGAAGAACCAATACTAAGCCAATTCTAAACTGTAGTGAGTCAACTGGAAAGAGTACTGAACTAATACTAAGCCAATTCTAAACAATACTTACTGGAAAACTACTCAGGCACGTCCCAGTCTGACCCCCATTTTGTTTTTGGGGGTTCTCGCTATTGACCCCCCCCCAATTCGTTTGAGGGGGGCGGGCCCTTTATTAATCACTCCCCAACATTACTTATAACCCCCTAAAAACAAACTTAACCCCACTTAGGGGACGCAAAGTGGGTTGTAAGCTAGGTTATCAACAACCTACTTAGCCAAACACCCAGGTACTGAAGTCATGGTTTTTCTCGGTGGATGGGACTGAACAGTCCCCGTAGCTTCGCGGCGATGGCCCAAAGCTCAGCAGTTGGGTCCAAAGGCTTTCAGATACCAGCGGTTGATCAAGCCACAAGTGGACCTTCCACCCAAAATGCGGCTGGAATGTGTTGACCATTCGCTGCCCAAGCGTCCAGAATTCAAAGATCGATCAGGTGTGGGTCCCATTAATTGCAGGTACGTGGCTGTTCGATCTGCCTGCCTGCCTTCCTGACTGCCTTCCAGGGACAAGGCATGCAAGAAACCTTGCTTTGCCTTGCTTGCTTCCTTGCTTCCTTGCTTGTTGCCTTGCCTTGCCTGCCTTGCTTGCCTTGCTTCCTTCCTTGCTTGCTGGCTGGCCTTGCTGGCTGGCCTTGCTGGCTGGCCTTGCTGGCTTGCAGCTTGCCTGCCTGCTCGCTTGCATGCTTGCGTGCTCGCTTGATTGCTTGCTGGCTTGTCTGCTTCCTTGCTTCTTGCTTGCTTGCTTGCTTGCTTGGGTGCTTGTTCTTCGTTTGCGTCCTGTTTGCTGTGCGCACAGTTCTGACCCACCCCACGTGTCGTGCCGTGAAGCCTGAATGATCTTCGATATGCGGTTGGCAAACAAAGTCCCGATTGGGCTGCAGTTTGCGCAGGATCTTACATCGAACCACCATCGCCGGTGAGGACGGAAGGGGTTGTCGCCTGTTCGAAAGATAGCATGCCACTGTTCTGGGAGCTAGACGGTGCATGATTTGTTGATTGTCCGCAGGGGAAACTGAAGGGGATGTAATGTATGAAGGGGATGCAAAGTTTGATTGACTTCTGCACCCATTGCTGTGTCAACATCCACTCACTGGTGCTTTCCCTCAAGACACGTGGGCGTCCTGCTCCTTTAGACCGCTGCTTTCTTTTCTTACATTGTCCCTCAGAACTTCTTACCACAGGGCACTGATTAGTTAAGCATGTTTAGCCTCTTGTCAACAATAAGGCGACTGAGAAGGAAGCTTCCCAAGAAGGAGCGCAAGTGTCTTCCCAACCCTTTCAGCTACCAGGATTGTTGAACAGCGACGTCTCCCCTTTGGTTTGTGCGGGGAGGGTTTCCCTTTGAAAGCAACTGATCAGGGGAGGTTCTGGCATGCACGACGCATCAAGGACGGAATATGCCTCATCTTGCCGCGTGTCTGATTCCACTTGTTAGATCCGGCAAAAACTTGCTTCCTCATTGTTCGAGAGGGTGCATCAAGTTTCCAAACGGAAGCCATACAGACCAACGGTAGAACTATATTTTCCTCCATGTAACCTTCTCTGGACCACATGAACACCTCCCAATCCCCTGGGCCATTTTGGTACATAAACCTCCCGGCGGACCGAGATCCGCGCTCGCGTTTTGCCGCTTTTCTGAAAAATGTGTTTCACCTCAGCGAAACGCACATTGAGTCCCCATAAACCTCCCGAACAGAGGGCTCAGTTTTAGAGGGGTTTTGCGTTTTGCTGAGGCGAAACGCAAATTGTATCGCCCATTCCCTGCCTTCTCCTTTTTCACGTCTTTGCGATCGCTACGACAGCTTGCTGCTCCACATCTCACTGGCGCAAGACATAGCGCCACTGCCACAACTTTACATACAAGAGGAGATGCGTGCTGCACGAAGGCAACGAATTCGGGACATATGCTTTGCAGCTTGACCAGGCCAGTGTGGCAGACGCTTGTTCGCGCCCGCGAAAAGAACATCTTTGGTCAGGCGTGCTATAGCGAAGCAGTCGAGCGGGCGTGCTTACCGCTGTCAGGCATGCGCGCAGCGTTAGAACGCAGCAGTCGGGCGGGTGCGCTTATCATTGTCAGGCGTGCGCGTACGCAGCAGTCGGGCAAGTGTGCTTACCAAGGTCAGGCGTCAGCGCAGTGTTATAACGAAGCACTTTCCATGGTCAGGCGTGCTACAACCAAGCAGTCGAGCTGGTTCGGTTCGGTTGGCATGGTCAGCCTTTCAGAGCTGTAACGCAGCAGTCGGGCGGGTGTCCTTACCATGGTTAGGTGTGCACGCAGTGTTATAACGAAGCAGTCGGGCGGGTGTGCTTACCATGGTCAGGCGTGCGCGCAGCGTTGTGACGAAGCACTTACTATATGGTCAGGCGTGCCATATCGAAGCAGTCGAGCGGTGCGGTTATCATGGTCAGGCGTGCGCGCAGTGCCAGGGCGAAGCAGTGGTGCGCGCGTGCTATGCGGGGTTGCAGGGAAAAGTGCACGCAGTTGAGCGCGGTTTCAGGTCCGCCAGCATAAACCTGCATAGCCATGTCACAGCAAACAAAACAAATGGGTGAAACGGGCGCTATGCAAATTATGTTCACCTCGCAGGACGTGCCCACGAAATTCGACGGTCGGAGCTCCTTTCCCATGGGCTGAGCGGACAAAAACTGTGCAGCCCGTGTGAATCTCAAAAAAAGACCCTTTGCGCTTCATTTGCGGGATTTATGTCCAACATCTCATTTTAACATCCATGGAGGAAATCTGAGGAAACCCATCTTAAATGGGCCCAAGAGGTGTTTGAAACCGGGGGAAATAGGGCCCCCTGTTCCCCCCTGTTTGCTACTCGCTGGATCTTTCGCGCAGCTTTCGGTTGGAGAGGAGACCGGCGAAGGTTTGCTTTGCTTTGCTCGCTTGCAGGTCCAGCTTTAAACCTTGGTTTCGACGACCGTTGGCCCGATCTCCATTTGAAGTCTAGAGGGCAGGTAGCATAGGTGTCCTTTTAGGTTAGTCTGGTTAGACATCGATGGCACTGGTCACTGGTTGAGATTGGTTTTATTCCATTTACCAGGACCATCTGTTTTTCCTAACGGGAAGCTGTGGCAGGTAGGTGAGGATTTGGTTGCAGGATGGCCCCTGGTGAAGACATCCAATTTGAGGGTCCCAAACATATTATCAGCACCTTACAGCACCACCAGCCCAGCATCGACATGTCAACAACCACGAGGGCAGTGCCCGAAATGGCCATTGGACATTTTAGTGCTTTGTTCCAGTACTTACCCAGAAGGCCATGTACACCTCTATGAATCGGCTTTGGGTGCTGCTCGCGTTTAGACAGGCATTTTGATATTTGATCATTTTCTCGGCGTCTGAAAAGGTTGCTCGATTCCATCCGATTCTGTTTCTGCCAAAAATATGCACATGCCATTTCCCGGCTTTGGAAGAATGACCCTTATTTTGTTCAACCCCGTTTGTTTTTCCTTCCCAGATGATAAGCAGGTGGGCGAAGAACTCATCAACACAACCAGGCTGTGAACCCATTGCGGTCACCCAAATGTTTACACGGGGGTCGCATCAACCAAAGCTTGATTGACTTCAAGGGCTTGGTCCAACGATGCATGTCCTCGGATATGGCAAGATGGCCAGGTGTCCTTGCTGACCGTTTCGGGGATAGAATCAGCTATGGTTGTCGGTCCTTTACTTGGGACGTCCAGTTCTTTTTTCAGTTATCAGGTTTTGGCCAGATTAGAGTGTGGCCTTTGCTACAGTTCTTGTGTTTCCCATGGTTTCTCAATCAAACATTTGCGTAGGCGTCCCGTCCAATGGTTGGTTTCCTCTTGGTTTCAGCTTAAGTTTCAACCAAAAGACGTTGACACCATTTTGATAAATTCACATGTTGACCTGGGCGCGACATTTTCGACGTGCCGCCGCCGCTTTTTGCAGCGGGAAAGGTAAAGGTGGTTTCTTGCCATGGCATGTTTTCCATTTCAGCAGATTCATTGAACGCTTTACGGGTTCGCAGAAGTCCCTTTCAGGGAGGGTGTTCTGGTGTCACCGCTGTTTCAAATGCAAATGCAAGGCATGTTTTGAAAGCAGCCAGTGAAACATGGGCAGCAGCTGAAACATTCTGCCAGAAAGGGACACAGGGAAGAGCAACAATTTGCACGATACCACAAGCAACAGAAACTAGTGGTTCAGCCGGACCTGGAAGTAGCGATTTCACCATAATTTCTCTTGCGACACCACTGAGGTTTGAATCTGTGAAAATGTCACAACGACTCCCACTCGTCTTTTAGGAGAATCCCAGCCACCCAGCCTCACGGTTTACTCACCTATCCACCGCCAAGCACGGGCGCCGCATTTTTCTCTTCCGTTTCGGGCCATGCGGCCGATGAACGGCCATGGAAGACAGCCATGCAGAGCAGGTGCTCACTGTGGATGGCTCTGCCCTCCGACAAAAACGGCGCTGGGGAAGGGCCTGGTTTTCCTAAAGAAGCTTTCCCCTAATTGAGCCACTTGCTCGTATCCGGGGTAGGTGAAGGTGAAGGGAGAGTGCCAACCGGAAATTGGTGCAGACACTTTAGTTCTTTACATGGCTCTGGGTAGACCATTTTGATACCAGGTTTTGATTATGGCTCAATTGATGATTTGGGATGGTGGTTGGCGGTTGGGAGCTTCCCACTTACCCTCAAGACCCTCAAGAACAAGGGGTTCAACCCCCAAACTACCAATCCAATCCACCAACTTGGGGGGGCCACTTGAAAAGATACAACATGGCCCTCCATGTGCGGGGGCAGAGTAATGTTCAGATGGAGCAAGGAGCGCCGGTGCAACGATTCGGAATGAGCTCACCCGGCGCGTACCAAAACGAACAAGCCTGTACTAACTCCACCCAGACCTCCTGGGTTTGTCTCCAAATAGACCAGATGTGCTTTGGGGGTTCGTTTCATTCTTTGAAGAAACTACAGAACGGTGAGAAGTCCTCCTGTTCTCTTCGAGCCATCCAACATGGGTCCCTTATGTCCTCACTACCGAGTTTCCGGACTTGACCAGTTTAGTGGTACACAATGAATCTGGACATTTTCTGCCCAAGCCACTCAGAAATGAGGATTTCAACCAGAATTACTAAATCTGTGCAGATGGTCACCTGCAGGGTACAAGAAGCTCACTCATGATGATGCAGCGTGTTGTTGGGAAGGATTCTGGCCCTGGGGGGAACCCCGAGGGTCCGCGAATGCAATTGCGATACGTGCGAACGCTCGCTAAACTCTTCTCGCAAACTCCAGCCGCGGCTTCACCCGCACCCAAAGCTTCGCGAAGGCACCCCTTCCAGAAATTCAGGGCCCCGAAAAGCCCGCCAGCGTAGGCTTCTCAGCAGTGCATAGGCCCCGAACACCTAAAAGAAAACACTGCTAGCTCGCTTGGGTGTCCAGTTTGTGCATTATGCGCGTGATTTGCCAAGAATCTCAAACAACCATCCCCTGGAAATCACTCCCTAGGAGTGTTGACAAGCCACCATAGGAGGTTGATAAACCACCATACCACCTGAGCAAAGTGGATTTTGTCCATCCACAGACAGTAGCTTGGGGAAAGCAACATCAATAACTTTGTTGCGACATATATCAACATATATCTCGAGTATTTATTCTTCATTGACAAGAAGAATCAACTCCTGGTTACGTGTGTCGTCCCTTTCGTTCAACCCTAAAAAGCGGATCTTTTGGGGGTCCTCTCTTTGAACTCAAAACAAGAACAGCTTTTTGGGGTGGAAGTCTCCTCGAGGTGAACAGCTTGGGCCTCGTCTTCGTCGCTCTACCGCCGCTGCCGCCTCCCCCCATGGTGGTCAAGCAGGCGATTTCGGTCTGAACCTACCCAGAGTCTCGGCCCCTGAGAAATCCCGGGAAGGAATTTTTGCAGACCCAAAATTAATCAACCCCAGTTTATTGGTTGAGGAGGGGTCCATTTCTGGGTGAAATGTGGGGAATCAGACCACTTTTGGGGCCCTTCCTCCCATATTAATATAATGGGGTTGATCAACATGGGGTCAACATTACTCACTTCCTGAGTTCCTGAGAAATCACTTCCTGGTTTTGGCGGGGTACACTGACAACCTGGTTTCCAGAGAAAAAACCTGATTTGTTTTTCGCAACCCACAAACATAATGATAATTCCAGGGTTTTTTAGGTGGTGTCCATCCACAGTATTTGGACCCTAAAACCTTTCCTTGGGCCTTGGGCCTCAAATCATGAGGTCTTGGGTCGCATTGCGGAAGCCTGGGTTTGAGGCTCTGGGAACCCGCTTCAAAGTGACAAAGTAAGCATAGGGAATCCAAGTTTGCAGAAAGCCATGTATTTCCCCACGTGGAGTTTGTATGCCCCGGACGAAGCGGGAATGTGCCCGTTATTTTCAGCTACTAACACAACCATGTGGAGTCTCCATGGTCCATGGGGTAATGGTGTTGCACCGGGCGAATGATCGCGGCGGGCGGAGACCTTTCGCAGGTCCATCAGGGCACCTGGGCCGACAGCTCCGGGCCGCTCGGCCTCCTTCTGCTTCTTTTTGCTCCGGCCGACAGCTGGTTCTTCCAAGAAAGACGGAGCCCGAGAAAGCTCCACGCTGGTACTCTTTAGGGGGAACTTTGAAAGGAACTAGGGAAACCAAGCAAAACCCCAATTGAAAGCTCCAAATGAAGGTGATTCCATTGGCTGTGCCAGGGTACAAGGTGTCAGGTGTTGTGAATAGGCTTTGTCGCACAGCGTTTCGGCTGGAAATTTCCGTCGTCTTGACTCCTTAGATCTTCAACTGAGATCCCCGATGCATCATGTGAATTGAGCGATCTGATTCCTGTGGGCTAAGGATTTGTATCAGTCAAGCCCCAAATGCCAAAAATGGTCCTGACCCCAACAGGATAAACAGGGTCATCATCCCACAAAAAGAGTTTCACGTTTTGTGCTACTCGGGTCGCTGACCATCCACAAGAGTTCCGGGCCCTCTATACTAAGTGCTGAGTAGCAATCTTTGATGTTGCAGGGGAAAGCAACCAGGGCATGGACGAGTTGTCCCCCATGTTCGACTTTATCTTTGGCATGGGCCCTCTGAAAGGGTCGATTTGGGGTCACCTCCCCAATTTGGGGGACATGTTCGACCTCCCATCTTCACCCCCCCCCCCCCCCCGGTTTTTTTGGGGACCGTGTTCGCCCCACGGAGTGGTTGTCTCCGAAAGCCCGAGGATTCAGCCGGGCTTCGAAGTCCTGGAGCTGGGAGGCCTCAAAGTGGGGTCCATGACCCGAGAGGAGTTCCAGGCCGGACTGACTTCCACTGGCTGACTTGAGCCTTCAAGCAGCGGTTTTAATAGGTGTGGCTGAGCCGGAAGTTGTTTCAATAGGTGTGGCCATGGTTTAAACAGCTGAGTGTTTTTTTTTTTGGAGGCGGTACCCTTTTGGGGTTGGTTTTTTTGTTTTCTTTCAAGGGCGACCAAAAGGAAAGCAATGATTTTGGGGGTGCCCTGATTTTGAGACAAACCCCGTTACCCTATCTAGGCCCCCCAGTAGTGCCCTTTCTCTCCCCTTTTTTTGGTTGGGAGGGTTCCCCTACTAAAATACACTACAGAGAAAAAGTTGGTACCAACTTATTCTAAGCTCTCTAATGGAGGACCTAGTGAATCTGCATGTATTTTTGAATGGTCCTGTGAGTTGTAAAGCTTCCATTTTCTGGAATCTTGATTTTTGTGGGTGTGTGTATGTTCCCTGTTGGTTTTAAAGTTCTCCCATTTGTTGTTTTGGTTTATGTTCGTGGTTCAAAGTTCTTCAATTTGCGGAAATGACGATTTGTTTATATCCCCTTTTGGTTTTTGAAGAGAATCGACCTCACCGCTGGAAATATGTTCTTTTTTTGCCAGGGGGCTTAAGAAAATGGAAGAAAGGGAATCTAGCACTACTGGATTTGTTTCCAGGGACGCAAGAAAATGGAGGGAACAGTGGCCCTGGAAAGAGATGTCTTTGCGCAACTACGGGTAAGACGTGGTTTGGATACAACATCTCTGCCCTTTTGTGATTCACATTTGACCTGCCCAGACATTTGCCCAACAAGGTAGCCAGAAATTATACTTGAGACTGATAATAATATGACATATCCATATTATCTGAACTTGGCTTCACGTCAGGACTATTTTACCATGTTGTTAAGAGCTGACAGGAACGGACAAGCGTTTCAGAACAATTGGTACCCCGAGGATCCCTAAGAATCTAGCGGTATACACATTTACTGTCATGCTTGGGGTCTTCAAATCTGACAAGATATCGAACATTTTCAGAACATGTGAACATATACTGTGGTAAAGGTCGCAATCACCAAAATACCATTACAGTGCAGGTGTTGCTTGCAAAGCCCAGCAGTTGGGACACGAGCAGCGCCGAATGTTGACCCCGTATGAATCAACCCCAGTTTATCAATTCTTGCGTTTATGGGTGAAATGTGGGGAATCAGATCATTTTTGGAGGGCCAAAAACCACCCTGAGGTTGATTAATATGGGGTCAACACTACCCTACTCCAGCTTCCCTCCATCCCCACTCCCTTAAAAATGGAAGACTAGACGACTGAAATTGGGGACCCTCCACCCACTTTCACCTTAATGTGGGGATTGCCCGCCTCTTTCACCGCAGTGCGATAGGTAGGGAATGAGAGAATGAACCTGGAGCTTCCCTTCAAGGAAACCAGCAGTTGGATGGTTTCAATTGGGTCATTCCATTTCTCATTCCCTGCATCTCTTGCACCAGCAAGTTCAAGTTTGCTGGGAAACCCATACAGCTAAAAACCACGAGCAAGTTTGCTCAAGTGAAACCATCAGGTAAAATTCTCAGGGGAAACCACCACACCCTTCCACCTTAAAATGGCCAAGGGGAGGTCTCTCCCCCGCCCCTTTCGAGCGCCGACCCCGCGCGCCGACCGCGCCTGGTGCGGAGGTGGCCATCAAGAGCCGGCCGCTGCGGATCCGGGTCCAGGCGCCCCACTCGGAGGCCTGGCGCCGGGTGGCGCACTTCCAGCGGGAGACGGTGAGGCTCCACCTCAAGAAGGCGCCATCCGATCGGATCGGATCCGAGCGACGGATCCGAACCTGAGGGAGGTCAGAACTGGGCATCGCTTCCGGCCATCGCTTTTTAAGTTGGCTGTTTTTTGTTTTTGTTTTTTTCCCTCCGCTTTTTGGTGTTTGGTGGAGCCGCAAACAGTTGAAACTTTTAGCGGGGGATCTGAGGACTGCCCAGAAAGGTAGCTTTTGGAGTTCCGATGGGAGGCTCACAAAATCAATGTTGCATCATCTGAATGGGATTGAAGGGGTTGAAGGAAGGTCGAACTGAGCGTCATCTACTGCTTGCCAGGGATCCAAGTCTATGTTCTGTTTTCTTGCAGGTTTTAAGCATCACCTGTAATTGGCCCGTGTAAAGCAATTGTGAATTGGTAGGGGCGATGTGTTTTCGGGGAGAAGGTGAAGAGTGGAGCCAGTATCTAGTTGAGAAGGTAGATGATCACTATAATGGTATATGGACTGTTCCATTTGTTTTGGAACTTTAGGAATTTGTGGGCGTCCCGACTGCGCACAGGACGCGATGTGGGGCTATTTGGAAACAAGTTTCAGTGGTTGTTGCATTAGGCCTACACAAGGCGATCGACCGTTTGCTCGTTCGGGGGGCAGAGGGAGCAACCCGGCTTCTGTCTCTTGATCAAACCCAGAAGGCTGGGAGATCGATGGGATCGGATTGCCTTACTTCCTAACGCCTGGAGTCTCCATCCGGTAAAAATGGGGTCATGTCCATTCATGTTTGGGTGGAGGACCCCATGTATCCCTTGTTTGTAAGGGTAGGAATTCCCAGGTCAATTTGGCAGACAAAACGTTCGGACTTGTTCTGTCCAATCCACTCAGGAAGTGAGTTTCCCTCGTTCCAATTGTTTCCAGGGTCAACATCGGACCAAATTTGTAGGGGTAGAGAGGGAGGCTGGGAGATGCGGAGGGAGGCTGGGAGATGTGGAGAGGGAGGCTGAGAGAGGTGGAGAGGGAGGCTAAGAGAGGTGGAGCGGGAGTTTGGCCATCCCCACCCCGCTTAATGGAATTGAGGAGGGGGGATTCCGACACCTGGAGTCTATTTCTCGTGTTGTTTCCCGGGACAAATGGGGTTTGGAACCTCCTACCTCTCCGGGCCCCTGTAAAAGTGCCGGACTTCACGAACCTTCTGCCTTGGAAGATGAAGTTTCCATCATCTTCCTGGAGTCTCCATGACCCTGTACAACTGAGGTCATGCCCCCTAATTTGTGGGTAGATAACCCAATGTTTTAAGGGTCATGGAGACTCCAGGTTCCTTTCTACTCAGCAAATCTACTTGTCGTAGCCTGGCCAAGCTTCAGCACATTTAGCATCACCTACAGGTACCCACTGCAGCTTAAGGCGCCTTGGAATAGTTGAGAACCCCTTGTGTGAAAGACTCAAAAACTGGAATTGGGCAGAACCCCCCAGCCCCCCACCCCCACCCCCTGGGATCTGTTTGAGTTTTTTCAAGTTCCACAATCAAACATGCTAATATTGATAGGGCAACGACCCAATCAGCTTCTGCCTGGTAGTTTGGTTTGGTTGTTTGGAGGTTAGGAAGTGGTTTCCCATTCACCCTCTACATGTTCTCTTTAGGACCCAAGTGAGGTGGCTATGAATTTTAGTAGGGAGCCAAAGTCGTCGGACATGCCCACGTAGCCTTTACCTTGAGTGAGGCGGACATGTCCGGATGAATCTGTTCGCTTCACCGAAGCAACGGCTTCAGGCATTGCTCCAGAAGGCATTGCGGGACGAGCATGAGAAGGTGAAGCTGGAGTTAGGCATCGACGCGAAGACCGAGGAGGACCGGGCTGACGAGAAGCAGCGCCCAAAACGCCCCGAACACCCAACAGAGCCGTCGATTGGCAGGAGGTTCTGCCTGGTTTGTTAGGGACTATAGTGAGGATTCTGTAAGCCAGATGTGTGGAACCAAAAGTCTACGGGGAAAAAACGTTTTCAACCCAAATAATAAGAAGTCAGAACCATGCTTGTAACCAAGACAACTGGGTTGGCTCTCTCGCCACGATTATCTCCTGGGGTCTCCAAGATTTAGGGTTGACTAAATACTCACTCCCTGAGCTCATGGACACGAGTCACTTTTTGGGGAAGACCATTTCGGCAAGCAACAAGTGCGGGGATGATATGAAACACTCTGATACGGCAGTAATTCTTGGCGTGCCTAGGTGGTGCCAAAATGTTACGGTAGCCAGCCTTATGGAAGCTACCCAGCCAAGAAGACTTTCAGCTTACCTGCACCGGAGGCTCTGGTTGGCACCCTCCTTTGTGTGGACTAGTTGGGCTTTTTCTCATCAAGGAATTATCCGATATTTGATGGTTTGGGGACCACGTGCAAAATCAAATTTCATAGATCTAAGGCCTGTAGCTTCTGAGAAGGGAAGGTCTTAGATAAACCACCCTCTAAAAGTAAACGGCTAAGGCTTTGATATGGTATTGTTTTGTTTTGTTTTTGCCCGGGTTCTCGGGGAGAACTGTGCATTGGTCAACACCCTCAGAACAATCCCAGCATCTTGACTTAGGAAAACACGTTCTCTACTAGACGCCCCATTTATAAATGACCTGGCCAAAGTAAGGCCCAGGCCAATCGAACCTGCGCCACTTGCTCTATCTACATCCCATTAGCAACTAGGAAGCGCCGTGACGTTGTCACAGATGACATTCTTGACATTGAGGTGTTTGGCAGTTGTATTCGAGGTGCTGCGCTTAATTATCTAGGTCCCCCAGTAGTGCCCTTTTACCCTTTTTGGGGAGGGTTCCCTACTAAAATAGACTACAGAAAAAAGGTACCCTTATTCTAACCTCTCCACTGGTGGACCTAGTTGTGGAACAAAACAACCGAAGATGGTGCAGGAGCGGAGGGCCAAGAACCGCGAGACCCGAGCCGAGATCGCGCGCCCCGGCTCTTTGGAAGTTGCGGAGATGAAACGCTCTTTGGGAAACTCACATGGGAGCCGTTTTGTGTTTGTTTCTTCTTTTTTGTTTCTTCCTCTTCTTTCCGGTGTTCTTCGGGTCCCGGGGTACCTTTCAAAATGGGGTGTTCCAGTTGGTTTCCCTTTGCAACAAAAAGGGGTAGCCTCAAAACAAGACAGGGTTGCACAACGATGGGACCTTTGTTGACATGATTTCACTTAAGGTTTACCAACTGTGGCTGCCCACGTTGATAGTCGCAGGCATGCAGATTGAGTCAAAGCACCTTTTTGCTGGTCCTCTTATCTTTTCGAGTGTCACAACCTCTTTAAAAACAGATTATCCCTTTGGAACACATGTCCTCAGCCATCCCCTTATATTTTTAGGTGTTTAGGGTTTAGTGGGGGTTTCCAGTCAAGCCACTAAAAGTTAAACTTGTAGCAGATCTGAGGACAGCCCAGTGTAAACTGATTGACTTTCGTCCAGAGTCTGGGTGGGGGGAGGCTTAACGACCTGTAGGGCCCCTGATGTATTGTTGGGTTTCCCTGCGAATCAAGGAAGCTACATGCCCACCAGGTACGTGCCCCATGCCCAACATACACAGCTTTATATTGCCTCTCCGAGCTACAGAAATTATGTCCCTTTTGTGAGGAGCAATGAGTTAGCATATCCAACCAACAGGTTATTTGGAGATTTCAACAGGATATTGGAAATCCACAATTGAGTGTCCATGTGCTTATTGTTCACTATACCCCTCCAAATACCCACTGTTAGGGTATGATGTCGACCTCTGACCAAAACAAGGTTGGCATTTGCCTTGGAAAACCGTTCTTTTTTTGAAAGTACTCCCAAGACAAACTGCGCGCGTCGTTTTTTTGGGGGAACCTTTTCTGTGGCTTTTTCAGATGAAGCCAAGAGGAAAATCCTCGGCCTTTTTGGGTCCCCCCCCCCCAAAAAAAAAACGGCGCCCCCCATTTGGAGCGGCCTAGATAGCCAAGTTGCTGCTTTTGTTCAGTCACTGTTGCTGGTTTTTTGGGTAAAGTTCACGGAGTTGCGATCCAGCGGGTTTCTCCTGAGGACGCAGCGCCAGCGGCTGGAAGAGCAGAAAGCGGCCCTCGGCCTGCAGCAGGAGGAACTGCAAAAGGCGTCGGGCCGTCGGGCCGTCGGGCCGTCGAGTTGTGGGCGGCCAATGGGACTGTTTGGACGACCCAAATAGCCTCCCCACCCCCCAGCCAAACACACATCCAGGGGGTGTGGGGGGGGGGTGAGTCCAAAACAATACTTCGGATCTTCCATTTGCTTTAGGATATCGTTTTAGATAGTTTCCCCTCTGGGTTTTAGAGGGAATCTACCACTACTGAGAATTGTTTCATATTTGGCAGGCGACGAAAACGCATGGAGGGAATTGTCTCAACATACCAACATAGGGAACCACTTGTTTGGGTTTAAAGGGAACCTGAGAAACCTCTCGCAACATTTTGGGAAACACACACTTGATAAACAACCAAAACCCGGGCAAGTGCAGGTTAGTGAGAGAAGGGTATATGTCCACCAGTGACTCGCAACACAATGTCAACTTTGGATTCATCCAAACCGTACTAATTCAGGGTGGTTCGCCTAAAGGACAGGACCTATTACAGTGGGTTCCTTTGATTAGGGTCCTTCGGGTTGATCAAACATCAGCATCACTTAGCCCCAATTGTCCAAAGCCGACCTGCTGACCTCTCGCTTTCTCATTTCGGTCTACTCTCCGCCGCTCCCAAGGGAGTAGTTGGTGTGGGACTCCAGTGGTTCGTAACCCTCGGCTGACCCTCACGGCCATTTGGAAAGAAGAAAAACCAGGGACCCCTGCTCCAGGGATGGTCATGGACTTCAGGATTTTAGACAACCCTTGTAAGTCTTCCTGGGTAACCATATCCACATTTGAGTCTATGACTCAGCATCCCTATCCCAGTTGCCCAGTGGGTTGCTTCCTTTTTTCCTTCTTTGGGTTGAAGGATTTCCCTTTAACGTCAACCCCGGATAAATACACCCCTGGTTGATAAATGGGGGGGTGTCCCCTTTTAGTGGAGAATCATCACTTTTGGGGGGAACACCCCCCACATAATGGGACGGGTTTATTAATCCTGGGTCAACATTAAAGTCAAAACAATCGGAAGCCGGTTTTTTTCCTTCCCATGGAAGTCCACTGGGCAGCTGGACAAATCCATCTCGGCTGAAGGCCCAGCAGCAGCTGGAGGTTCTTGACCAGCAGACCCAGAGCCGCAGGAAGAAGCTGGAGCTTGATAAGCTCCAGCCACTCGTCTGGATGGGTGGGTGGGTGGGTGGGTGGGTGGGTGGGTGGGTGGGTGGGTGGGTGGGTGGGTGGGTGGGTGGGTGGGTGGGTGGGTGGGTGGGGGTGGGTGGGTGGGTGGGTGGGTGGGTGGGTGGGTGGGTGGGTGGGTGGGTGGGTGGGTGGGTGGGTGGGTGGTGGGTGGGTGGGTGGGTGGGTGGGTGGGTGGGTGGGTGGGTGGGTGGGTGGGTGGGTGGGTGGGTGGGTGGGTGGGTGGGTGGGTGGGTGGGTGGTACCTTACGCAAGTGGAGACCTGCATTTTTGAGAATCCGCCCATGCTGAGGCCACGTCTACGTCTTTGGAGTATGGAGGAAAGGGGAGGGTCTGAACAAACAAACACTGGGGAAGGCAAGGATGTGGGAATCTGGTCTTTGGTGTGCCCTGATCGCCCCTACATATGCGGGTGTCTTTTTGTTGACCCTTTCTGGGGTTGGTTTAACATAAAAGGAAACCAACATAAACACCACCATTTTTGGAGAAAAAAATGAACTGATCAAACCCCAAGATCTGGGCGCTTTGTGCCAGTCTCCGGGTTTTGGCACCTAGTCAGCTCCCCGCGGGATCGATCGAGCTGCCGGGCTGAGGTTCTCCCAGCAGCAGGAGGAGCTGGCGAAGGCGCGGCACGACTTCGACGCCTCGCGGAAGTCCACCTTGGAGGCCATCGAGAAGGAGACAAGCAAAAAAGAAATCAGGACCTTAGTTTGGGGATTTTCACATGGGTATGGGTCAAAATTAAGCACCAGGATATGGACCGCAGGTTTTAGTCCTTGGTTCCATTTGCAAGGGTTCCATGTTGGGTACCTATTTTTGACCCACAGCCGCATAACCATTCCCGAGGATGATGCCATTCCAATCTGGATGATGCCATTCCCGAGGCAAATCATGGTGGTTCAAAGCATGTTCACATAACTAGGGTTCCATCAATCCACCATTCAATCAAATAATTTTCACATAACTATTACTATCGTTATTTATCTAGGGAATGGCATCATCCAAAATCATCCAAGTTGGAACGTGTGGTTCCATGAAATCAAAGGATTTTCACATCACCATGTTTTACCTCGGGAATGGCATCCAGATTAGATTGGAATTGTTGGTTCTGGCTCCATGGTTTGGCCGTTTTCGGAGTCGCCCAAGCGGGAAGAAAAGCAACTCACGTCCTGAGTTCCTGCACTTCAATCTGTTTGGTTTCAACCATTCTGCAGGCAAATAGAAAGTTTAGACTTGTTGACCATTCCACTCAGAAGTGAGTAACCACGGCATGTCTTAAAATAGTTGCTGGTTCGATAGGCAGGGAAAGAGAAATCGAAAGACCCTAATAAAATGATCCATTTCCTATGGTTTCCTTCAAGGGAATCCCCAAAACCGGTTCATATGCAAGAATAGGGACTCCCCCCCAAACAAAAGGCAACGGTTTCCTTGTGGTTTCCACTTTAAGACCACTCCAACAGGGGATCCTCAAGAAAGGACTTTCCATAAGTTCCTCAGGGACACGTGGCCATGGTCGCTGCTTGTCATCAAACAACTTGTTCATCCATGTTCCATTTTGTCCGTGTCCTCTCGTAACCTTTGTGATGTCAGGGGCGCTAGCGTGAACTTTTGGAGCTGTACTTCCCCCTAAACAAGACAATTTGCCATTCAGAGGAATGTGCTTGGTTTCTCAGAAGAACCATGGATGAAAGGAGTGGAAACTGGACCCAAATTTGTCAGAGCGAGCTGTTTTTTGCCCAAACAAGCGTGGGTTTCCCACTAAAATCAACCAGCGGAAAGAGTTCCCACGGATAGAGGTTTGTGATGCGGGTCATTTCCCCCCATCAACCCCCCTGCCACGTGCGATTTTACTTTTCTCTCTGGCCTTCGCATATAATTCGGATTGGTCGCGTTTTCCCCACAACCACCCACACACACACACACATAAACACGGGGAACAACTAGTTATGGACTCAACCACGCTTGCTTTCCCATGGCGATTGGGAGCACTGGAATTTGCTCACAAAGATCAACCCCCATTTCATTGCCCTAAGTTGGACCCTCCAGAGAGACCTTCATTGGAAGGCTTAGAACCTCAAAAAGGCTCCTTGCAAGTAGATGTTCTTCGTTTCTCGTCCAAATGCCTAGAAGTTTGCGTGGAACATGTACCTTTGCGTTAATCCGAATGTATGGAAGTTTTCAGAACACAAATCCCGGGTATTCTCCCATAACTGGAACATACCTTCGTGTAAGTTCCCATAGACATTCACAAAAGCAAAGTACTCCAGTGGGTTCTCCTTGTTCTTGTCCTTATGGACCACTGCACCTGCCCCAGCCCAGGAAATGTTGACCCAGGATTAATAGACCCGTCCCATTGTTAGGGGGGTGTTCTCTCCAAAAGTGGTCTGAATCACTAAAAGGGGACCCCCCCCCTATCAAAATCAACCACGAGTTGATTAATCCGGGGTCAACATCATTCCCTAGATAGCCAAGTTGCTGCTTTCTTCAGTCACTGTTGCTGGTGTTTGGGATTTGTTTTGGGCTAAAGTGCATGGAACAAAAGCCAACCACTGGCGATCAAGGTCTCCCATTGGTCGATTCCCTGTCTCCCATTGCACTCAGTGGTTTCTCCTTGTTCTTGTCCTTATGGACCACTGCCGCCCAGGCCTTCTCCCAGTCAATTCCCTGAGGAGAAGCTGCAGATCGCCTCAGAGCGGAGGAAGCTGCAGAGCTCCGCAGACGAGGCCTCCATGGCGGAGCAGGCGCGCGCATCCGGGCGCGCGCATCCGGGCGGTGCTTAGACTCGGCTCACGGCTCGACAGTTGGAACCGTGCAATGTGGACCTGTTGGTTGTCCCAGGGTCCGGGCACCCTCCAATTTGGAAGATTTTGGACATGTGGACTTGTTCTAGGTCCCCCAATAGTGCCCGTTTACCCTTCTTTGGGGGGAGGGTTCCACTAAATAGACTACAGAAGAAAGTTGGTACCCTTATTCTAACCTCTCTACTGGAGGACCTAGGTGTTGGTTGTGGTTTCACCATCCAAGTTGGAAGATGTTGGACATGTTTGGATTGTCTGCCAGAGATGATCACCATTTATTTCCCGTCCGAGCTGGGCAAGTGAGTTATGGCCAGGTTCAGAACCAATCAGGAATGTTTCTGGGAGACGACTCCCTCTAATTTACTGTGATTTTCGCGGGATTAGATGAGTATCGTTGGTTTGCCTACAATATTCAGGGCATCCAAAATATCGCAGTGGCCAATGTGATATTTTTCTGGTGACTGACTCTCCACAGGGTCAGGTAACTCTTAGTTTGTGGTTGGGATTGGTGGTTTGGGGATTTGAACTTCTAGGCTAAATTGGACACCACCCGGCTCCAAGCCACCAATAGAGATCAGGGGAATAGAAAGTCAGCGCAACCCGCTGGCTTTTGTGGGTATGGGTCTATTGTTCTAGCGATTTTTTCCGGGAGATGGTTTCTTAGGCGCGGGTCCGCGGGGAGATCGCTGGATCAACTTCTCTGCGCGCCGCCCGCCGATCGGATCGAGGAGCGGGAGGAGTTGGACGAGGAGCGGCGCCTCATCGACGTGGAGCGGCAGGAGCCGGGCATCGTTTTGTGTCATATGGCTGTGGTTGTCAAAACCAATGGGATCCCATGTTTGGGTAGGTGCACCACCCATTTTAGAACCTATTTTAGTGGTTGGATTGGGATGTTCACTGGGGATACGATTTGGATTTTGACCCATGGCCATATCCAAACCCAGCCCCTCGTTTCCTCGGGTGAGCCATGCACTTACGAAGCGAGAAGTTGAGCGGTGTTTTTCCCGGTGAACCAGTTTGGTTGAAAATCCACGGATTCCGCAGGTGTCAGTGGTGTGGTTCTACTTATTTACCACTGAACTGCAAATGCACATTTAGGAAGTTGGCGCAATCAATTCCCAGCCAGGTCAGATGCATGGAACTGATCGGGGCTAGCATCACGTCATCCCCCTTCCCCCTTAGGAGAGGCTTAGTATGTACTCACCTGTCCAACGCTACGTGCGGGAACCGACCCGACCATGCCACGACGAGCGGGAATGAACAGGCTCTTGGCAGGGACAAAGCAGTGATTACATTCAAGAATGGGAAGGAACATACTGATGGACACAATCCTGCTGGGTGGGTGCGGCACATAGGAATCACGAGACCATGCGGAGCTCACGTAAGGTCTTTGTGGCAAGAAGGCCTTGGCGAGCCTCGACAAGGCTTTCAGGCCATGTTTGCGCCCACATCAAATCGGACCCCGGACATGTAAGGTTAGGCTTTTCTGCCACAAAAGGTGCCCTGGGTGGGCCCCCATCAAAGTACCCTCTAGTTCTTGATGAGGTCCGTGAAAGTCCTGAAGCTTTAAAGCCATCTTGGTAGAACCAAAGTCAAGGTTTAGGCGGATTTATGACACGTCTCGCTAAAATATATAGTGTTTGTTTAGCAAGGGATCAACAAACCACCAAAATGCGGCAAGGAGACATCTAGCAACTCGGCAGAACCCAAACTGGTTTTAATGGATGGGTTCGATCTTGCTCGCAGCCATTTGACCCCCATTGGCCCAGTTGTCTAGCCCATTCAAGCGGGTCACCCATTGGAGTTGCGAGCCCCCACCTGTTTGTCTTTCTGGTTCTCAGCATTCAATGAGGGAATCCCCCTATATACCATCCATCCTACGGTGTCCTTTTTTCAGGAATCCTCCAAAACTACCGGTTCATTCGATCAACACCCGGACTCGGGACAAGGTCATCCCCGACCAAACCAACCAAAGTGTTTTGTGGTCCAATTCGTTTGTTTGTTTCTTTATTAAATCTTCGGGAAGTCATCCCCTACCAAACCAACAACAGTGTTTTGTGGTCCAATTCTTGTTTGTTCTCCTCGAAAAGTCATCCCCTACCACACCAACCAAAGTGTTTTGGGGTCAATTTTGTGTTTTGTTCCGCTACCTAACCAACAAAAGGGTTTTGTGGTCCAATTAGTTTTTTGTGTTTTTTTCCTCACCAAAAATTCACTTTTTGTGGTCCAATTCGGTGTGTGTGTGTGTGTGTGTTTTATTTTAGTTTTCGCCCGCAGGAGGTGGCGCAGCAACGGGACCTCTTCGAGGCAGAGAAGCGCCAGCTGCAGCTTCAGCTGGAGGCGCTCCAGCGCTCGAGCGCGCGCTCGTTGGATCGCGAGAGATCGGGGGGGAAACCTTCAGGCAGGGGGGTTGGGCGGTTCTCAAAATCGGGGGTGCCTTAAGAGGGGAAACAAGGACAAATGCACCTCCTTGTTGGATGGAGGGGAAACCAAAAGGAAACCAGGCAAGCACCTGAAGGAATTTGTTATTAGCTTTTTGAGAAGTACCGCTATGGATTCTGAGCCAAGGAACCAGGGATGAGTACAATCCTGCTCAAATGGGAAGCTAAAGAGCGCATTTATCCTCCCCCAAGACAATGGGTTCGTTGACGCATAACGATGGTGGCCGGTGCGGGTCATAGCCTGGGTTATGCGCTGCTTGGTGACTCCGCTGAACACCCAAGCTGGTCAAACGCATGGGACAAGGTCAACGAGCCAGGGTACTTGTGTTCTGCATGATTGGTTCTGAGCGTTTGCCGGCTGAATCATCGGTTTTGCTCCGCCACCTGACCTAAAGGATTTGTTTGGTTTTTGAGGGTACCCTTCTTCATCTTGGCTTAAGGGGGTATCAAAAAAGAAACCACCATTCTGAGAATCCACTCAATTCTGAGGTCCTTCTTTTGTGGTTTCAAACCCGGCTTTGAACCATGGGTTCCTTAAGCCAACAGGTCCAAGCCAGTAGGTGAAATCCTGGGTTACCTACATATATAAGTCCCTCAGGCACAATTAGCCTGGCAAGTTAGAGCCTGGGGTGCTGACCGCTTGCTAAGTTTTTCCCGAACACCCAAGCAAGTTTGGTTTTGGCCCAGTGGATTTGCCAACTTCCTGGGGACGGGGGTTAAACTTGTTTTTTGTAGAGCCAACAAAAACAAAGGAGAATTCCTGAGGCTTAAACCCCCAAAGCAAAGCAAACCCAAACCCAAGCCAAAACCAAACCAAACCAAACCAAGCCACTAGGGCTAAGCTGAAATTAGTCGCAGCGCTTTTCCGAGGAGCAGCAGAGACTTCTGGAGCGGCAGAGGGCGGAGATGGAGGAGGATGAGCACCTCGATTTGGGGATTTGTGAGGTTTGGGAACCCGACAGAACCAAAAGCTAGGTCCCCCAGCTAGGTGCCCTTTCTCACCCCTTTTTTGGTTGGGAGGGTTCCCCTTCTAAAATAGACAAAAAAGAAGAAAGTTGGTACCCTTATTCTAAGCTCTCTGCTGGAGGACCTAGAAAGGGTTCCTTCTATGTTTATGCTGGGGGGAGAGGTTGCTGCACAAAAGGATTGCTGCTTGTCTAGCTGCTTGTACCAACCAACATGGGGAACTCAAAAAGTATGGGTTCGGGTTTTTCAAATTGACCAAAAGAGGGGTCCCAAAAAAGAGAGCGAGACACGAGTTGGGCAACATGCGCGCAGTCTAGGGCCGTTGGAACATGAGACCCATATGAGTCCCCAACAGTAGTACAGGTAAACCAGTCATAGTTGTCAAACATTGGGTTTAGGTCGCCTTTTTTCCGCGATACCAAGGGAGTCCCCCTTCAAAGTGTTGGTACAATTCTGTATCACAGCATGTGTTATTTGATCATTTGTCACAACCATGTACCCATTTGTGTCCCTGACTTTGGTAGTCCACGCTTGGGCTGGAGACATGGGGGGGACAGCTTGAATGGTCCCACAGAAACAGGGGAATGGCTCAAAACTCCGGCACTCCCCTCCCACATTCCCTTCGGGACAAAGAAAAGAGGGGTTTCCTCAAGAAGGGGGCCCTCGGCGTTTTGACCCACACCCATCTTGGACCCACCGGTTTTGGGCCCTGGTTGGGTCAACATTTCTGGGTGGGGTTCGGGACCTTGGCGACCGCGATCAGGTCTGAGCAACCCAGAGGAAAATAGCCAGGTTCCATCTAATTGCTGGTTTGGATTTGTGTTGTGGGGAGTTGGACCCCTGGTCTTGCGGGTAAATGTGAAACCACCAACCGGAACACCTCCACCGGGCTCCAAATCACCAAGGGGGAAGCTGAAAGAAAGCCTGGCCGAGATTCGAAAGGGGCGTCAAACGCCGCGTGGCCTCGTTCGTCCAGATTGGTTCAGGCTCTTGTCTCCTTTGAGCCGTGGGAAGGCCATGGAATCTTGTCTGGTGCTGCGGTCACAAAATGGTCACTGGTAGGATGCAATGGCTGCCCTTGCTACGGCTCTGCATCAGAATGCGTGGTTTCGGTCGGATGATCATGGACCCTTCAATTTCAACCATGATAGAGATTCCCATCGAGAAACGGGAAACTCCATTGTTTTGAGACCCGTTTTCCCCCATGAACACCGGCCAAGAGGGGGTTCAGGCCAAGCGGACACCAAAGTCCTTTGTTTAAACATGTTTAAGCCACCATTGTTCAAACAATATCCGTTTGTTTGCCCTTTTGGAGAGGGGACTGGGGGCAGGGTTCCGTTTTTGACTTCCTTGGGGTAGACTTAAACCCAGGGGTTTCCCTTTTGGGAGAATCAGCCACCCCTGGGTTTAAGTCTGCCGTGGGGTAGTCAAAAACGGAACCCTGACTGGGGTGGTCCATTCAAACCAGACCGAAGCGCAACCTCCTGGACTGGACCCCTGTACCCGGCCGCCAGCGTCCCCCATCAGATCGCTTGAATGTGTTTTTTGTTTTTTTTGCTCTCAGGGCTGGCATGGCACGGCAGCGGGAGGCGCGAAAAGGGCGGGGCGCAGTTGGACCGTCCTCTTCATTTGTTTCATGATTTGGAGCAGACCCCTTAAGAACCAGGTTTGTTGATTGTGACTCAGTTAAGCCTCTGACAAGGTTCCCTGTATATCTCCGTGTGGTTTAAACATGATGCTTTCGTCAAAACCTCTGTTTTGGCGTTGGTTTTTCTTATTTGATGAACTGGCCCGTTTGGTTTCCACCAGGTTTTTGTGTGGTACTGTGGTTGACCCCATTCCCACTTCCCCAAAGGTCACTCGACAGTAGCAACCTTAAATCTCAGAAAGGGCCAGCCACGCCATTAGACCCGTTGATTCAAGAGGGATGTATGACATATCCCGCTAAGCAACTAGCAAGGGATCAGCAAATATCACATGAGCCAGATTTGTAGAAGTCCCTTTTGAATGAAGTAGTATTTGTTGAATGTTTGTAGTTTAAGCAAGCCTCAAGCAGTTCTTAGTTCAGACATTCGGGCACAATTAGTCTGGGTTCCCATTACATGGGGTTGGGTGAGCTCCTTTTATACCAGGCTTCGGCTTGATTAGAACATTCGCCTACCTTAAAGGGGCTTCCGACTTATAGTCTTATACCAAAGCAATAATGTTTAAAGGCTGAAAAACAAGACAATCGCAGCATAAGTCTGCTCTTTTAAACTTTCACCTTGCCTCAGCCCTATTTCAAGGTGGGTGAAGCCGCCCTGGCCCAGCTTTAGCCCAAGCCGCGCCGCGCCATAGGAGCTGCTTGCGCAGAAGAGCCGCGCCGCGCAGCTCGCAGCGCAGTGCGCCGAGCAGGAGGCCAGCGGGGCCAGCGGAAACCTGGGGAAATCGAAGGCATCGACGGGGTCTTGTGGATGCTGTGGTTGCGAAATCCGGAAATCGAACCAGGAAATGAACA
Organism: Effrenium voratum; assembly: GCA_963377175.1. Lineage (NCBI taxonomy): Eukaryota > Dinophyceae > Suessiales > Symbiodiniaceae > Effrenium > Effrenium voratum. The sequence goes on along the minus strand of CAUJNA010002291.1, from coordinate 579,518 downwards.
AAAACATGGTGGAAACACCAGGAAATGAACAAAAAATGGTGGAAACCTTGTTTGGTAGGTATTTACGGGTATTTACTGGGGATTTCCAATCATTCCAGGCTGTCTTAGGTGGTGCGAAATGGATTTCGTCCATCCACAGTATCAAATCAAAGTGAACTCAAAAGAGTGGACAATTATTGATTGATGTGATTGGTTCTATCCATGGACATGGAACCGGTTATTTCAATTTTGACAGATGGCTGCGGCTCGCATTGCGGGTTTGGTGCCTGTCTTGGCGGGCAAGTTGGGGCTGGTCCTAAGACACCCTACAAGCAGGAGGACCCCCTTTACTTGCTGGTGCTCAGCAGGGAATGATGGAATGACCCCTATAAACCATCCAGCAAGTTTAGTTAGCTTTCGAGGGAAAAAGGAAACCAACCAACATTGAACGAGCTTACTCCAGTGGCTGGTTCCCGGAATACATGACTCACCAAACTGAAGTCCATTTGGGGATAACCCAAAACATGAAGCGCAGGACTCCGCACCCTCCCTCCCCCCCGAAACAATGCGAAAATGGTGTCGTGGTGTCTCTCAGATTTTTTCTTAGATTCTCCTTGAAGCTAGCCAATGGGCCTGGCGCCTGCGGTCGCCTCGTCGCGCCGTCCAGGCAGCGCTGGCGCAGCAAAAGGCCAGGGGCGCTGCGGAGGCGCAGAGCTTGGCAGAGGCGAAGGCGGAGGCGGCGGAGCTGAGGAAGCAGTTGGAGAAGGCGGGGAAGCGAGCTGCGACGGGGGCCTGCTTGGGGTTTTATGAAAACTTATGCCAACCCAGTGATTGTTATCAGATTTGTTTGAAGAAACAGACACTCAACCCAATGTTTTTTTTGTTTTTTTCTTTTGTTTAACCCCATGGAAGCGAGGAGGATTCTTTATGATTGCTATTTGCTGACGGATCTTTGGACTTGAGCTTCTTGGTTGAATCAGTGGATTGTCCATGGGACCCGCAAGAAGCTAAACCTTTCGCTGAGGGGTCAACAGCAATCAAGTGTAGTTCTCAAAACTCAGTCCATTGGGATTTTCGAGACTCCAGCCCCAATCAGACTTCAGGATATGCAGGATTTACGCGCGTAGTGATCTTTTCTGGCTTTATGAACTTTATCCTTTCTGGGTTCGAACCATTTTAGTGGTGAACAGGTTGGCTACTTTTTGGGCCAATCCACCAGATCTGAAGTGAAGCAATAGAGGGCCCTGAGCTTTGTCTTCCTCTTATCCTTTTCGGGGTCGATCAGAGCTAGGTGTCCTCGTGTGACGTGGTTGCTTTTCAAACCCCTGGTTCATTTTGATCATGGGCGGTGGTCACATGGTCTCTTCTGCAATCAGCCCCTTGGGGTATTGGGGCTTGGGGAGGGAGAGGGGGAGAGGGAGCCCTCATTGCCCGAAATAAGGCGCTTAACATTCATTCGGTTTTTTGTTGGGCTGCCTCCCCCCCTCCCTCCCCCAGTGTCAACGGGTCTCAAGGTTTTCCTGAGAGGAGTTGGGACTTCCAAGTGGTTGGTTTCTTTTTGGCTTCCTTTTGGTTTCTTGCCTGTTTGAACGAGTAGCTGTTTTCATTCTAGGAAAGGCCTATGTCAGGTTTGTCCAGGCGGCCAGTCATTTGTCATTTAAAGTAGTTCTGAATTCCTGCTTTGTGTGGAGGGGGTTCGTCTTGAAAATCAACCTCCTCCCCCCCGCCAAAAAAAAAAGTGAGCTACTTTTTGACAGGAAATCCACTGAAGGGGTGGGGAACGGTAAATAAACATGTTTTATTTAAATTGTCAAAATGGTTCCCTAAATTCCCTGCCTAAGGAGAAGGCGGAGTTCGAGGAGAAGAGCAAGAAGACGCAGCAGACGCTGCTGGCGCACAAGAAGCAGCTGATGCAGGCGCTCACCGGGGAGACTTTTGCTCACTCTTTGATACCTCAGGTTGCTCAAGGGCAGGTTGGCGCCTGTGAGGATTGGTTAGGATTTGGGGGCGTCAACTGTTTGCGTCGCCTTTTTCGGGGT
>CAUJNA010002291.1:487500-570000 GCA_963377175.1 Effrenium voratum | reverse complement strand
AACCCACCCTCTTGAAGAGGGCCGCTGGAGGTCCGCTGCAATGCTTGGAAGAAGGGTCCGGTTGCTTGGCATGGCTCATCGTTTTGTTAGTTGGCTGTGGGTCAAAACCAATGGTACCATTTTTGGGTAGGTGCACCACCCATTTAAGTCTACTTTAATGGGGATTGGGCTGTTCACTGGGGGTACGAGCTTTTGACCCATGGCCAGTTGACTTCATTCTATGCTTTGCTGCCGTTGGGTTGTTTGGTGGGGGTATCATCCTGTGTGGGCGTGGTTTGTTTTCGGTGGGCTCGCTTCAATCGAGCCTTCCAGCACCCTCCGATGGTCCAACGACTGCTTTGCCCCACGTCCAAAGCCCAAGTGCTCTCGGAAACGGGGTCCTTTCGAGTGTTGTGTGGAATGTATTTCTACGGGTGTTTTTCTATTACGCCCTGGGATTACGCCCACTGGGAATGACCCCATGCAGGCCTATTTCCGGGAATTTCCCAAGGGTGTATATAATCCCAGGGAGTAACACAACAACCCATAGAGTATTTGTCCGCAAGCGTCGAGTTTCTTGCTCCTTGTTTTGTTTTTGAGCCGGCAGAAGTGAGGCCCAAAGTCGCTTCGCAGTCCGAATCTGGTCGCGTCTCAAGACAAGCTGCGCTCCGGCCGGAGCTCTCCGTTTCAGGAGAAGGCAGGAGGGTAATTAGGGCCAGCTCCTGGAAAGTACTACCCCCTATGCCCATGTTTTTGGGGAACCATCAAGTATAAAACCAGGGGGAAGAAACCTGAGTACCTGTACATGGTTGTCGTTGGGAAGCATTTTTTTACATTTTCGCTTATTGAGGTTTACTGGTTGAAATCCAACCACTTAACTGCTAAAATTGAGAAGTTGTTGCTCCCCTTCCAACGTCAACCAAGGAAAGTAGTACCCCCTACTCCTGGTGCCCACGTTTTTGCGGGCATCTTTTGAAGCACCGGTCTTCCATGATCGCTTCGGGAAAGACGAATGGGGGCATTGGGCGTAGGGGGAGCCACGGGTCTGGTCGTTTACACCCTGGAAGGCGGAGACTCGCGGGAATCAGTCGCTCACCTGCAAAGCGAGTCGATGGCAGCCAGTGCGCCCAGAGAGTCCAGTGGTACTCAAGGATGAGCTTTGAGGGGTTGAAAGCAATTTCAGCAAGTCGTTCTACTACCACCTCTGACCTTTAACCCATCTTTTCTACGAAATCAGCTTCGGGACATCTGGGAAATCCTTGCTTTTGTGGGCGTCTTGCAAATGTCCCGCATCCTGCAGCCGACTTCTATCATCCTAGAAGGATAAAAGAAGTCAATCAGTTGATTGCATGTAGTTGGTACCCCAATCCCTATTCTCAGGGGCTCCCTCCGTCTCCCCTCCCCCCCCCCCGCCCCCATGATATTCCCTTTTGTTGGAAACCCCTATTCCCAATTTGTATTTGGATGGCACCCCAAACCCCTATTCCAATTAATTTGTTTCTTGTGGGCCTCCCGAGGTCACCGTCTTCTCCTTCCAAGAGCCCGCGCTTCGCCCCCGCGCCCTGGGACTGGCCTTCGCCCCGGAACGACGCGGCCGGGACGTCGCCGGAGAGTCGGACCGCCGCCAGCCCGCGGCGCCTCAAAGCCGCGGCCTCCATGGAGGAGCTGCCGCAGTCGGAAGAGTCTGCCAGAGCCTTGGGCCAAAATTCTCCAAAATGATGCGACAGACGCGGTGTGTGTGTGTGTGTGCGTTTTTCTATATATATATATATATGTGTTTTTTTTTGGAAACCCCCAAAATGGTCGGTTTCCCGTTGGTTTCTCCTTAAAGCCCACAAAAACAAGTACTCTAAAAAGGATACACCCTTTTTTGGTAGAATGAGTTTGAAGCAAACAACATAACTATGAGTCTTGGTGTACCGGAGTTGCGGCAGGCCGCTTTTCTTTGGCTGGGCTTTTCCAACACAAATCTAACATGCCCTTTCTGTGGAAAACCAACAAGTTGCGTGAACATCGCAAGATCCTGGATGAGCAAGAATGGGGCTTCTTGCTGCTTTAACACATCAAGTGATGAACATAAGATAATCATGCTTGTAATTGATTAGCCACCTACATCACCAAACATGTGCAATGGGCCATAATGGGCCTTTTGTGGGTAGGCCGACAAACGGAAAGGGTCCATTCCGAACCACTCCACGTATGCAATATGTACCCCCCCCCCATTTAGCATTCAAATGGGTCAAATGTCGGTAAATGCTACACAATGAAAAGAAAACACAAATGCAAACGCACACGCACACAACCATGTCCCTGTAACCAAGGGACCATCCTTTGCTAAATCAAAACAGGGGGGTTACAGAATTACTCACTCCCTGAGTTCCTGGACTTTCGTTGGTTTCGACCGTCGTCCGTTTGGATTAGTTTAGTGGTAAACCAATCTCGATCGGAAGCGAGGCAAAACAGTGGGGCCATCATTTCCAAACCAAAGGACCTGGGTTTCACCAGTCCAAGAACCCTCAAACATGCCTTTTGACTCCATAACCCTGCACCGCAAATGAAAGCAATCATACCTCTTGAGCATACCCCAAGCATCTCATGGTAATTGCTTTTATTTGGGGTGCAGGGTTATGGAGTCAAAAGGCATGTTGGAGAGTTCTTGGCACTGCGCACGACAGCACGGCAAGCAACGCTGAACGAAGCCTCGATCCGAGGAAAGGTCTTGGCTTCGAGCAGTCGCGTGCGGCGGCTCCTGGCACAAGAGCTGCCGCTGCGGTCGTCCAATGTGCCGAAAGGCCCACCTCGAAGGCTGGGGGGAACATCCCAATCCACACTATAGACTAAAATGGGTGGTGCACCTACCCCAAAATGGTACCATTGGTTTTGACCCACAGTGTTTTCGTTGGTCAGCCTTCTTTTGGAGTTTGCAATGGAAACCCAGGAACAGATGTGATCTCACTTCCTGAGATCCGTTTAGGACGAAAGGTTACTGTTTGCGAATATCATTTTAGTGGTAAACAAACAGTTTGGGCACACAGCACACAGCACACAGCACACAGCACACAGCACACAGCACACAGCACACAGCACACAGCACACAGCACACAGCACACAGCACACAGCACACAGCACACACACACACACCACACACACAGCACACACAACACACACAACACACAGCACACAGCACAGACAACACTGACAACACACACACACAGCACACACAACACACACAACACACACACACACAACACACACACACAACACACACAACACACACAACACACACAACACACACAACACACACAACACACACACAACACACACACACACAGCACACACAACACACACACACAACACACACACACACAACACACACACACAACACACAACACACACAACACACACAACACACACAACACACAACACACACACAACACACACAACACACACAACACACACAACACACACAACACACACCAATCCAAGCCACCAAGGGTTACCTGAGCATGGCTTTGACATCCCACCGTCACTGGGTATGATCTTCCGGATTCCGCGCTTAACATTGGGCCCCTTCCTTGCGAAACCCCATTTGGTGATAGGGGCAAGTCACGCAAAACCAGCCATGTTGCGGGTTCCCCCATTTGGGTTTGTTTTTAAGTATTCCATTTGCTTAAGAGTATGTGTTATTATCCCTTGTTGGCTTTGACGCCAACCCATCAGTACTGGAAATATGTTTTTGTTTTCTCCCGGGGGGCTTTCGCAAATGGAGGACATCGGGGAATCTCCCAACCGAACCGATCCCAAGCCGCCGACAGGGGCAAGCTGCTACGCAGCGCCAGTGGGCAATAGGCCGCTGGCTTTTGCTTCCAAACGCGCGGGGGTGAAAGGGTGCCAGGGAGCCCGCCTTTGGGGTCGTTGTTTGGTTTTTGAATCGGGAAACCAACAGGAACCGAAGCCCATGGTTGCGTATATTCCCCCCACTTTTAACCAGTGCCAGAGGTTCTTCGAAGCACCATGCTGTTCCTCCCACGGAATCCGTCGAAGTGGCCCCCCGGAAGTTGGCGCGCGGATGCTCGCAGATGAAAGGAATGGACACATGGCTCTTCTTTGTGTGGGTTGGTACCCCTTGATTGGTGGTTTTGAAGGGAAGCATGGACAACCATCATGGGGGGGTCCCCTAAAAAAGGACATGCCCACATCAACAGTTGAGCGAGTTGACTGTTCTTTGCTCTTTCAGCCAACGGCAAGCTCACTCAGTTTATACCGAGCCCACCATGTAGGTGCTTTACTTGGGGGATTGTGTTTTGATTCTTGTTCCTGGATTGATGGTTGCATGCCATCATTTGGCTAGAGCTGGATCTTCCTTTGACCTCCAGATTTATAATTCTTCCAAATCCGAAATTTATCCTCACTTCCTGAGTTCCTGGACTTTATACTTGTTGGGTTTCAACCATTTTGGTGGCGAACAACAAGTTCTGACTTTTGTTGACCAATCCACTCAGGAAGTGAGTATCTGGTTTTGGACTCATTGACTTGCTTGCCCACAGCGACTTGAGCTGGCCAGAAGCTTGGCCAGCCATCTTGGTCCAGGCCCCATCAGGTTGACCTTGGGTGCTAAACAGGCCGTATGCTGTGTTTTTAAGCAACATGCGCTGGGGATGTGCTTTCTAGAAGCCATATTCAAACGCAGCTGGTATGTTCTCTTTTGTGTGGCAGGGCGCAACGTTTTCTTGTGTTAACACGGTGCTCGGTTTTTGGGTAGACCACTTTGACTTTACTACCATGTGTTTATTATGACTATGGGATTGTGGCAACAATCGCTTGGCAGGACCTCGATTCGGGCGTGGCTTACGAGTGACTTGCCGATGGACTACCTCAAGTTTGCTCCTGGCCTCTCAAAGATGTTCAAACACACACTCAAAGATGTTCAAACACACAAGGCGTCCTTTGTTGTCCCGTTAGAGGCACAACAACTCTACCTTTATCTATTCGGGCGAATGGGAGCACCCATGTACCAGCCTCCAAGAGCCATGTTTTAGATGCTCTCGCCGAATGGAAGGGAACAAGAGGAACGGTGTCTCGCCAAATTGTTCCAGGTCGTGAATGCCCTTTTGGGCCGGGTTTGGAGGGATTTCATCATGCACATTTTGTTCCCTTCACTGTCCAGATTATGTGATCAGCGTCCACTGCGAAGCAGTGAGTTGTACCTTTGCCGTAGGCATGCGAACGCTCGGTTGCCACAGGCGCACGCTGAGTCATGGCTGGTGAGTCAAACGGCTTTCACTGGAGGGTAGCCAGTTGAACGAGACAAGGGCCGGACTTTGGACTGGTCCTTCCGATCTGGGAGTGCAGGATAATCTGAACCCTCCATGTTTGACTGTTTCTAGGGCGGATCGAAGTCTGGGGCTCGTTTTCCTTTATATACGTTACTTGGGGTGATTTAGATAAAGATGAAACCATGGGCCAGGTAAGTCCAAAAAATCTGAAAGTGCACATTCCGGCAGGCTTTCTTGTTTTCGCAGCTTCCCAGTAGTGCCCCATTTCTTCTGTTTTGGCTTTGAACTTGAGCACCAACTAAATGGGCTGCCTATTCTATGGCGAGCTCACCGAGGTAAAATGGGCTCTCATTATGATGAAAGTCTTTCACTTGGGGATCCCTTTTGCTTTCGTAACATTTACCGAAGGGGGGAGCTCCTTTTTTCTATGGCCTCTGGTTTGGGAGGCACGATCCTTTCATTTGGTTCTCGGTTTCCGGAGCGGTTTTTCCTTCGGGCCCGAACTAGCGGATCTGGTTCGGAAGTTGGATCTTGGAGTGCTCTTTCCCTCACCGCCAAAAAACCGAAGGGGCACTCGCATAGGCTGAGACGAATTGATAGATTCCGGGCCAGGTTTGAATCGACTCACCCGGGTTTGCAGCCTTTGTGCTGATTTTGGGAAACTAGCCACGGACAGAAACAAACAGCTTAACAAAGCGTGCACCATGTTTTTTTTTCTCGGAAGGGACGGGAGTTGTTCCCAAGGACAGTCAGAGTGACATGTTTAGCGCCTGGTTTCCAGCTCTTGATCTCCGCGTGCTCCTGTGGCAACTGCGTGGCAATTCGTCCAGAGGTTTGTGGAGCGTCGCTCCTCGTAGAAGACAACAGGGGCGCCCGGGATTTGGGCCATTGGGGGGAGCGGGGTTTGCCACCTTGGACCCGCTGGCTCCTAATTTAGTATTTGTGCTTTCCCTTTTTCTTTGATTTATGTTCAATTTTTACCCCAACTGTTTCGATCCACATAGTGAGCTCTAATTATGGTTATGACTGCCCTTCAGACCTCAAATCGGACCTGATAAGTTCTGCTGATAGAAGAAGTTGTCCATAAATGTGACGGAGTGCCCGCACTGACTCGGTGGTGCATTATGTTCCTGGTTAGACTTACATGTGACGGAATCCGGGAAGATCATACCAAGCGGGAGGTGGTTTCCGTTTTGTGGTGGGAAACTTGCCAGAACGCCTGAATTGGTGGTTTGGATTTGGATTTGAAGCCCTGGTCCTTGGGAAATTTGGACACCATCCCGAACACCTCCGAACCGGCTCCAATTCCTTGCACAGTTTGCTCCCAAAATGCAAACCAAGCCCCAAATTGGGAAATCACGGGGGTCGTTCTTGCCACTTCTCTACCTGCAATAGTTGTGAAATCCACCCCCGACTCCCCAATGTTCAACCCACTCAATCTTGGGGCTTGCAAGACTTCGCCTCCTTTAGATGCTCAAGCGCCGATCAAGCCAACTCCATGTCCAACTCGCCTTTGTGGTCCTTTCGACCAGTAAGCTGATCATATCTGCAGACCATTTTCATGCGTCAGCAACCAGTTGACTTTCAAAGGGGTCTAAGTTTGGCCAAGAAGAAACAGGGCTCCCTCCATTTCCCTTTCAAAGGTTGTGTAAAGCATTGCCTATTGCGGAGCCCAATTGACATTGGAGTGCTTTGCGTCAGTTTGAGCCTAGATGGCACTTGCCTGCTTCCACGATACCAGTGCCGCTGTTTGTCCAAAAGGACGCTTGTGCCATTTACAGTGAGTTGCCTCTACGAGAAATGATGATTTTCTACGCCAGACGTCACCAGTGATGCTTGCTACTTCAGTCGGGGGGTTCTGTTGTCTTTTTTGAATTACTTGAAAGTAGCTGCCAGACTTTTCAATGGGTGTCCTTCATGTTAGGGGGAAGCGCTCTAGTAGTCCGGCAGATTAGTTGAAACGAGATCTGCTTTTAACTGTGATCCGATGTGGTTCCTCTTTCTCAACCTTACCGCTTAGGGTCCAGGTGTGAACTGTTTAACTCCTTAATCAACTGAAAGAACCCATCAAAAAGATAAGCAACCACAATCGACCCACCCATTCCAACCGACTTCGCTGCAAACCACCCAAACGCACCTACCAACATAACCAACTTCACTGCGCAGTGAAGTGCCATTCGATGCCCAAAATGCCCTCCACATGCCGCCGCGCCGGAGACTCAGATTTGTGAGGGTACCCTTGTGTGGGTGGTTTTCAAAGGGCAATCAACAGGGCACCAACCATGTTTTTGGATCCACATGCCATATTGCAAGGTAACCTCCTATTTACAACAACTTTCGTCGAGCGTGTTGCAACGGGCATCCACCCTAGCGGGTAAGTGACACTTAGCAGGGGACAGTCCCAGGCCTAAAGTAGGTGTGGCCGCCCTTTTAGTTCTTTACATGCTTTGGGTAGAACACTTTCATACCAGGCTTTGATCATCCTTTGAGGGGTTCCAGATGGGAAAGGGCAGCGGTTCCGGGGGGGGGGTGCTGCGCATCGGGACCCCCAAGCTTCTCAGCAAGGTACTCAGACGAAGCCATGGCGTAGTGACACTGTACAGCCAGGAGGTGCAACATGCTCGGTATTTCTAGTCTATCCCAAAGGAAATAAACATACACACACACAAGCACATACACATGCGAGATCATACGAGTGCCCAAACCTGTGTGCTTCCCACTCATCGCCTTCAAAGCTCTTGACCTACTCACCTGGCTGCATTCGAATACAAGGCACCCCGTTCGACGAGAGGCATTTGGACGCTTGAACCAATGCAAGTGGGTTCAGGTTGCGACAGCATTTCTCATGCTGAGGACCTGTGAAACGCGAGGATGAGTTGGACAAGCTACTTAGGCATCGGATTTTGCTTCCAAAGGAGCGATTCTACGGGGTAGCCTCAAAAAGGGTCCGGATGCCTAAAAATGGGCTCACAAGCGCTTGAAATGATCAAACACCCAACGATCCCTTGTGCAAACATAGCCGCCACTGGGAGCTTCCATGTTTCCTTGAGGGATAATTGGTTTGGTTTTCCTTTGGTTTCAGAATTACCAGGCACCAATGTCTATGTGCCAGAGGCTTTGCGATCGCACATCTTTGGCTGGCGAGCTCTTGTTACCCTATTGGATAATGCGCTTGCCAACATGCAACCCATCAGAAGGTCCCAAGAGGAGCCGGCCTTCTAATGGCCTCCGGCCGTCCATGAATGTTGGCAGGTTACTATGGGAAGAAAGATCAAGGCAGTTTCAACAGAACCGTCTCGGAGGACGCAAGTTTTGGGCGAACTCTTGGGGGTTCTTGTCGGCTCCCCAGTAGATCGATCCGGTCAAATGGGTGCCAGACATCGGAACCGAAGAATGCGCCAAGGGTGAATGACCCGTTTGCGTTCAACGCAGATTTAACGAATCTGACTTTGCCGCTGTTTGGTCGAGGATTGAGAAGCCGGTAGCCCGGCCTAAGATTCTGCTTGGATAGAAAGCACCTCAATGGGCGCTCGTTGGGGCAGTCTATGACTTAAATGTGGAATACGGATGTATCTCAGCCCGAGGGTTTAGACGCTCATGCTGTTGCTTGTCTTCGGTTTGTGCTGGCTGCCGTTTTGAAGGAAGACCAAGCTCATCCATCAATCTTAGGATTCCTACCCCCCCTCGCTGAACCCCCCCTCTCCCCCAGTTTTCCACCAAGCAAAAACACCGAAACAGGGCCTCATGTGAGCCACGTGCTCAAAGCCCGGGTAGATGACTCATGGGCAGTCCCAGCCAGAAATAGTTAGATTATTTACATGATTCTGGGTAGACCGAATTTTAATACCGGGTTTTGATTGTGACTCATGTAGCCTTATTTGGAGGAAAACAGGGAAGGGATTTGCATGCCTTGCGCAGGGATCTGCCTGCCATGGGCGCCTGGATCTGGTCGCAGCCTTGGCTCATCGACGATGACACCAAGGCGCTCGCGTGAACGCCTTCTTTCCTAGGTCCCCCAGGTGCCCTTTTGCCCTTTTTTGGTTGGGAGGGTTCCCTGAAATAGACTACAGAAAAAAGGATACTCTTACTCTAACCTCTCTACTGGAGGGTCTGGTTTCGATCCAGCCTACCGTGAGGTGGATGGACAACATCCACTTCGCACCAGCGAACTGATGCGAAGTGGACTTTGTTGATGAGTATGAGGGCCTGGATATGTCGAATAGGGTTGGGGCTCTTCAAAGCCAAGTTTCAAATTTAGGCATGCTCATGTTTAAGATAATATGTGCAATGTGTTGGCCCTTTGTTCAAGTCTAGGACCCATGCTGGGATGCTAGACGCATTTGTTGTTTGAGGTGGCCCACAACAAAGATCAAGACCAGTTTGTCTAATGGGCATGTCAAGAGGATGCGACTGTTTGTTTTGTTAGCGAAATGCGGTAAAGCAAGTGATCCGACCAAAAGGAGAACCCAACCCTGGTAATTTGCGGTCAATGACAGAGGTGCACTTGGTCCAACTCCAGTCAAATCCATCTGGAAACAGATCAAACGCCGTCAAGTTGCCCTTTAAGTTTCCGGTCAAATCCCCCTCTACAAACCAGTCAAGTCCCCTCTAAAAACCGGCATGGGTTTGGGTCTTGTGACGTGGGTCAGAGGGTGGGGGGGGGGTCGGGGGGAGCGGGTGTTGTTCCCAGCGGTGGCTAGTGGACAGGAGGATACCTCTTTGATCCTGGGCACGATGCGACTCGTCGCGTTGTCAGAACGCATCGTGCGTGTGCCAAGGTTGGTAAAGCCTGCTTTGATCCGAAATCACGGCCATTTATCCCCGGTCCTTAGATTTCCCTCTTCGCGGTGGGAGCACTATCACCTCTTGGCCCAAGTTTGATGAAGTTGTCTTTTGAAAGGATTACATTTGAATTACAGGGACAATTTTGAGTCGGAGTTTATGGCGGATGGTCCCAAAGCAAACCGTTTTTGAATATGTGGCGTTTTTTTGCAGACCTGTGGGCTGCGGTTATCTTACGAGAGGCAGGTTTTAACAGACCAAGGTCATGAATGGGCCGGGTCGGAGGATCTGCTGTGGATGGAAAATGTCCTGCACCAGTTGGGATGGACGAAGCCTTATAAATACTGTTCGACAAACCGCTAATCCCGACTAGTGCGAAGGAGATTTCATCCATCCGCCATTTGTTTCAGAATATGTATCTTACTGTCTTACTTTCCCCGGTCGGTTTCTACCTGAACCTATCACTGGATATGTTGGGCTCCAGGGGAACTTAAGCAAAGGGATGATCTAACTTTGGATTGGCGATTCCAAACGTCCAGCTTTGGCCCTTGGAGGTGGCAAAGCGAGTTGCATGGCTCAACAAGCCAGGGGCTCGAAAGAAGCGGAAATGCCGAGGGTTGCGCAAGAAAAGACTCGACTCTGCTGGATTGAAGCTGTTTATTCTTGGCCCAGACACCCGATCGTTGCGCATGTTTTTGTTGTTGTTGTTGTTGTTGTTGTTGTTGTTGTTGTTGTTGTTGTTGTTGTTGTTGTTGTTGTTGTTGTTGTTGTTGTTGTTGTTGTTGTTGTTGTTGTTGTTGTTGTTGTTGTTGTTGTTTTTGTTGTGTATTTTTTTGTGCGGAGGGATGTCCCTTCCAAAACAACTAGCAAGAAACAACACGACATTTTTCTCATGGCCTCTGCGAATCTGGGATACACTGTTGGGGTTCTAAGTTTATTTTTCCACCGTGGCTGCCTTGCAGGATGCAGGATGAGGCCTTCTTTTGTTTAAGGGCGGGAAGCCCAAAGCACCAAGCAGTGCATTGTCAATATTGCGTGCTTCAGCATCATGAGTCTGACATGCTCTTACGTTTGAAGATGTTTGTTCAAATGCACGAAGAGCCTTCAGCAACAACAAGACATTCTTCTTTGCTCTATGCTGGTGTGAATGCCCTGTTTTTTGTCAGGCTAGCCATGCTGGCGTTCCCACCTGCCTGATTTTGATTGGTGGGGCGTCCAATTGGGTATGTGTCAGAATGGGGTGCCCAAGATGGTGTCTTTGCCGTCGGGTTTCCTTTTAAACCAGCCTGAAAAGGTACCCTCAAAAACACACCTCCCCATTTAAGAGGAACTGGGGTCTCCAAACCCCAAACTGTTTTATGCTTTAGGGTAGACTAAATATGAAGCAGGACCAGGACATTGTGGAGCACCCTAAAAACAAACGCACACCCACTTATACTAAGCTGAACCGGGTCATTATGACGAAACGCTCATTCGGGGGTCGATCCATATTCTTAGTCCTAAAATGACCATGTAACTTGTTTCATGTGGTGAAAGTCATTTTTGTTGGTTTTCCTAGTGGTCATCCCATGTAAAGGACCTGTTCATCAACCCCCATGTCGTTGCCCTTCGAGGTTTGGCCACCTCGCCCAGCCCATCGACTGGCCGGAGGCGGGGGAGAAGCTTTCTTTCTCCTGAAGAGATGCATCCCAAAGTCACATGGTTGAACTCCCAGCCTCATGGTTGAGTCCGTCATGTAGGTTGAAACGTAGATGTGGCTGTGGTTGTCAAAACCGTTTTGGGACCCCATTTCGGGGTAGGTGAATTCAGCACCCATTTTTTGAACCTATTTTAGTGGGGACTGGGATGTTCACTGGGGGTACGATTTGAGTTTTGACCCATGGCCGCATCTTTCACAAGCGCGTCCTGAAGATCAGCTGGAAGATGTGATGTTCAGCATGGCAAAGAAAGGCGTGCTGTGCGCTTCTTGAGCGGGCTGTGCAACTATACTCCCCTGCATCATGAAACCCATAAACCTTCCTTGTTCGAGTTGTTGGTTTTCTCTTCTTCTTGAGGGGTGGGGGTGAGCAGCCTTTCTGCCTTTCTGAACTTTGACTTGTTTGTGAAGGAACAGAAGGCCACGCCTGGAGTTTGTTCTTTGGGGTCATTGTGTGGTTCCGTTTTTGAGTTGCTATCCTTTAAGTTGGGTTGGGAAACCCACTTGTTTTGGGTTCCCTCAAAAAGACAACGGTATCATATAGCGACAGATTGATACCTTCTTTGGCTGCACATGATACTTGTCTTGTATGTGGGGGCTGCGGGAGGTTTACTAATCGAAAGATGAATCCGGGCATGGATCTAGGAAGTGCCGCTGGTGTGGCAGAGTGTGCGGCAGGCACACCTTCAAAAACCCGAAGCCAAACTACAGCAAGGATCTATATGCGCCAAAGACATGCGATCAATAGCAGTGCAGTGCGTGCACTGGCGCGTTGTAGCGTCTGCATGGACAAGACGGCCAGCCACATGTGCCTGGATAAAGTCATGGGCCCATGAAAGTGCGTGCGGCGGCCTTGCAGGGCGTGGAGTCGCGCAAGCCGTGGACAGGTTACTCGAAACTTTTGAAACAGGAGGCATCCTGGTGAGCCTCGATTTCGCAACATTTTTTGATACCGTTCAGCCGCAGATAGCAATAAAATGCTTGGAGCACCTAGGTTGCCCTTCCCAGATCACCACTGCTCTGACAGTCATATGGCAACAGCGAAGGTGGTTGGGATTCAATGGCGAATACTTGCCCCAACCTTGCCATGTTACCAGCTCTTTGCCTCAAGGGGATGCGGTCAGCCCACTTTGCCTCATAGCTTTGCTTTCAGGCATTACTCACTTGGTCGCGCAGCATGACCAAGCCAGAGGGGAACAGCACACGCTGGTCACCTATCTCGACGATAGGAATCTGGTTGCCAAATGTCCAGAACAAGCAGCGCGCCTGTGGCACGGCTGGCAGGACATGTCTGGCCATGTGGGCCTGTGGGAAAACGCAGACAAGGTTAAGGTGGTGGCGCGCAAAGCTGCGCACAAGCCAGCCCTGATAGCAGCCGGGCTCGCTGAGCATCATCTGGTAAACACTACCAGAGCGCTGGGCATCGACTTTGCTGCCAAGTTACGGACGGCTGATGGCTCGAGCAAAAAGGCATGATCGCATTTCACTGTTGCCTGTCCACTCCAATATGAAAGCTCACCTCGTGGCAAGCCAGGCCATACCCAAGGCAATTTGGGGTGCATGGACAACGGCCGTGCCAGGCAAGCCTTTGACCGTGTGCATCAAGCATGCTACGGGAGGAAAGCATGGCGCAGCAAGCAGTGACTTGTTCTACATGCTGGCAGGCCACGGGCTCAGCGCCGATTTCTGTGCAGGATATTCCGCCTTTGCCCACCTTGCAATCGTGGTTCGCCAACGGGCACGAGCATGGCCAGCCCGCTCTCGAAAAGGCACGTGGCTGGGAAGAGTGCGCGATTGGCTCACAGCGCTGGGGTGGCAAGAGACCGGGCCTTGGACGTGGCAACATCCGGACTTGACGCCAGGGTCAAATAGAATTGACCTCAGAAACCCAGGCACCGCCAAAGAGGGGCATAGCTTGCGCGAAACATGGCGCCGTCAGAGGTTTGTCAGCTTCAAGGAAAGCGGAAGAAGGGATGCAAATGCCGTTCGTCCCACGGCAGTCTACTCCGAGACTCGTGTGACAGCCGTCAGAAAAGCTTACAGAGAACAATGCACGCATGGCAAAGCTGTCTTGATAGGTGCAGTTGTTTCGGATGCAAGAATGCACAGAATCCTTGGAGAAGACAGGCAGGCATGTGCTTGGTGTAATAGCGGTGAAGCGCCCACTTAGGCGCACATGGCATGGTCATTGGCACAGGTGCTAGGATGGCCGTCAGGCAGTGATCAGGATGATGCTGTGCTTGCACACTTGGCTGGCGTCAGGCGGAAAGTGCTTGACCGGAGGTACCGAGGCAGCTGATGAGGGGGTTCCTGGGTGGTGCTGTCTTTCAGGCACATCACCTACACAAACATGGCCCCCTTTTGCGGCCATCCTGGCCGACGGCTCTGTGGTGACTTGGGGACAGGCCGGTACTGGCGGTAGCCGCAGGCGGGTGCGACAGCGGTTGGTGCGTGTGCAGCAGGTACAAGCAGCAGTCGGTGCTTTTGCTGCCATGGTGGCTGATGGCTCTGTGGTGACTTGGGGCGCTAGTTTGTCCGGAGGTGACAGCAGCCAGGTGCAAGAGCAGTTGCTGGGGTCCCAGCAGATCCAAGCAACTCGTTGTTTGCTTCCATTGTGGAAGACGGCTCGGTGGTGACTTGGGGTGATGCTGAGTGTAGCGGTGACAGCAGCCAGGTGCGAGTGCAGCTAATTCGCGTCCAGCAGATACAAGCAAGTCGGGCTGCCTTTGCTGCCATCCTGGACGACGGCTCTGTGGTGACTTGGGGAAATCCTGAATTGGGCGGTGACAGCAGCAAGGTTCAAGATCAGTTGGTAGGTGTCCAGCAGATCCAAGCAACAGACCGTGCTTTTGGTTTTCCGGCAGTGGCGGATCCTCAGTCTCCAGCGAGGGAAAAGCAAAGCCACAGCCAGGCGAAACGGTCTCATTTCACGACTGGTGGCTTTGTCCGACACCCCAGCCCTCCAGGCTGCCAAGTATCATGAAATAAAGCATTGCACACCTAATGCAAGGGCTAAAACATGTTTGGTTTACTTACTCATATATGATCACGACTAAATGTTGGTTTAAAGTACCTCAGAAGCCCATTTCGAGTTCTTTATGCCTTTATCCGGGCTGTTTTTATCTGATTCCGCAAGATGGATCATGCGGTTTCCCTCATTCCCGCCAATTAGGGATCTCCCATCTTGTGCGGAGAATGCCCGAAAGATTGCCAGACCATACTTAGCGGAAGGTATAGAGGGTATCCTTGTTCCCTTGCAACGCGAAGGGTATCAGGGCTTCAAAACGGTAGTCAGAATCCGAGGATCCATCACTTCCTGGAGTCTCAATCCGACCCTTCAAAACTGGCGGTTTCTCAGCAGAAAGGCTGACCCCATGTTTCACGGGTCATGCAAAATGGTATGGACTGGCAGAAACAGTGATACACTACTCTACGCATACCATACCTATACATATCGGCATGGGGCATACGTCAGGGGCAGCGGTCGGACGCTTGTGCGACGCACAGGTGGCTGACTTGCTGGACAGCCTCAAGGCGTGAAGAAAAAATATCGGATGCCGAGACCTTCTGGATTTTTTGCTCATTCTTCTTGCCCATGTGTTTTGGTTGGAAAGGGGGTGTTCCTTTCAATCCATTTCACGAAAGAGTTGGAGTTGTCATTTGGTTTCTGCACTTTTTGGGGAGCTTTTTGGGGGAAGCTTTTTGGCACAATTTTTGGGGTTGGAAGGGGGAGGTTTTTTCCTTTTTCCCACAGGTCCGGGCCAAGCTTTCTATCACTCGGAAGTATCCAAAATCCAAGTTGGGTTTGGTGGCTTGACTGCTATTGGGTTGGATCTTTAGACTTGATTTTTTTGGGTAATCAGGTTTTCCACTAAACCCACAAAAAATGAAACTTTTTGCAGAGGGATCAGGAGCAACCAAGGTGGAAGCTGTTTCTTTTTTTTGGGTGTTGGCCAACTGCGAAATGGATTTGGTCCATATGGCTGTGGCTCAAGAAAGAGGTCTTGCTCCCCGTAGATGGAAACAAAGGCCAACATGCGTAACCCCGGCTCCTAAATTTTGAGCCACACCCATATCTCCATACCTCTCCCCTTCGACTGTCTCCTGAAGGAATTGCTCTCAGAAAAGCAAGACCCCGGCATGAGCCACGGTTGTTTTTCATAAGGAGATCCCCAAAACCGGTTTCCCACACCTTTTTGTTGATTGGGAACCATGCCAAGTGAGGCCTTGACAAGTCCGGAGCGGGGGGTTTGAGGGGCTTGGGATCCTATGAATGGCCGTATGTCAACTTAGTGAAGTTGTAGGTCCCCCAGTGCCCTTTCTCACCCCTTTTTTGGGGGAGGATTCCCCTACCAAGATAGACTTCAGAAAAAAGGGGTACCTAGCCTTATTCCAACCTCGGAGGACCTAGAGTTGCTTTTGCTAGTCAGTCAACTAGGTTCAACCTGGGAAAATTATGATACGGACACATTCTGGAAGTGGCTGTTATTTGTGGTCGTGTGCTTGTTGTTCAATGCGCGTTGGATGCGTGTGACGCTTTGATGTTTCTTTGGTGGCATGTTCGTTGGCATTCAATCAACCGTCAAAACATATTCATCATGCCTTTTCGGGGGTTGCGTGGTATGGACAGGTAGCTTGCCCCAGCCTTAAACGATCACCCTTGAAGAAGGTGGGAGTGCAAAAAACAAATCCCTGAATTGTCCGCTTGGCTACATGTGAGAGACTGACAAATAAGTGGTTACTTGTTGTCAGTTTGGGGAGGATGAGAAGGGGCCCCCGCCCAAATTTGCCTGCAGAAGCCAGGGGTAAAGACTATGTCTATTTTTCTATGTTCTATTGGGGAAGTCTTCAAACCGTTGCCCAGGGCTTGGATTTGATGCATGGCTATGAATTTTAAGACAACTTTTTAGAGTTGGAACCACCACAATCACATGAGCCACGAAAAGAACAAACAAAACAATGCAAACCATAGCGGCTTGAACATGCTAAATCTCTCTGAGAGGTACCCCAGGCGATGGTCTTGCTACAGGAGCTGGAGATGCAGGGCAACAAGGACGGATCCGTCGACGGATTCGCCGAGGAGCTCATATTAACTCAGACACCCAGTGGATTGCTTCCGTTTGTGATGCAGCCTTTTTTTGGGTGGGGCGGGTTTCCCTTGGTTTAACATCAGTGGGTGCATAAATTGTATTTTCAACATGTTGTTTGGCTGGAACCTTTGTTTCTCTTGGAAATCCGCTGGTGGTTTACTCTTGTCTTGGGTAGAGGGAGCCCTGCTTACAATCTCACCTTGAATTCCCGAATTCGCACAAGTTTTAGTCCATTCCCAACCACGTTTGAAATATAAGGTGCCAAACAACTGCACGTAACCCTTCCATCATCATTGTTGCAAGGCGAGGTGGACGGGGGCGTGCAAAACTGCGGCCCTAATCAAAAGGGCCTTTGATTTTCTGTTCCCGAGGCTTAAGACTTTGCTCAAGTGTTTGGTTCTTTTGGGGGGGGGGGTTGTCTTGCCCGGATTCTCCTGAGACTTTCAGAATCGACTCGAATGATAGGGCTGGGTCATGGAGAATGGGAAAACGACACTTTGATGACATATGCCCGGTGAAATCCACAGGGTCCCATCCCAAAGTTGGGTCAATCATTCAAGAATTTCCTACCCAGTGGGTTGCTTCCGTGTGTCCTTCTTTTCTGGAATGGATTTCCCTATAAATCAAAAGCATCTGTTGTTCGGGTTTTTTCCTCAAGCTTCCCTGTAACATTTGCAACTAAAAAGGACCAGTAAGTGAGCGCAGAGTGTGGGATTCAGAGATGCTGATGTGATGGAATCTGGGATTCCATCATTCTGTCCCTAGCCATTCCGGTCTCAGAGTTATTCCCAAAGGTATTGCGAAATTGGCGGTTGCAAGCACAGGAACCTGGTTGCAAATCAGCTGCCCAGATAGGTTCACCGGCCATTGGAAGCATCCCACTTGCAAACACCCTGTAAACGCTCTCCCATTTCCGTGTGTTCTTTCGGTGGCAACTAGTTTTCTACTTCCCCTGTCGGCTTGAGGATAATTTTGTCCTGACCAGAAAATAATTTCCTGTTTGTAGTTTCCTCCCTAAATTATCCAACGGTCAGTCGTCATCCTTTGTTCTGCCAAGTTGAGAGGGGGACAGGAAAACTTGGTGTCTAGCCGTGTTCAAGCTGGCAAACTGGGCTTCGTGTGGGTGGGTTAATGGTACCTTGGGTGGTTGTAAAAAGGCTTCAAGTGTTGGCAGCGCCAAAAGTCAGTGGGTTTTGGCATTGACTTTTCCCAGATTTGCTGTAGGCTCAAGCCAATAGAAGATACGGACCCATCGGCAGATGGTCGGTTCAAGGGGGTCCTTCCATGCCCAACTTGTTTGGGACCGCCAGAGGCGACTCGCGGCGTCGGCCTAGTTTGTTTGTGGTTTTTTGACGACGTCTCTAGTGGTTACAAAGTCACGGTAAACGTTTCTTTTACATTGATCCCATATTCCAGTAAATCAATACTGCGCAGTCAAATGGAATGCTTCCAAATCTGGACTAACTAAAATTAGGGGTGTCGGGTTATTGCATCCTGGAACTAGAGTGATCGGTTCCTCTTTGAAACGCTTGATTCCACGGGTTGTTGCGATTTATCGAATTGATAATATACTTCGCAATGTGTTGTGTGGCAGCAAATGGAACTTGCTACGTCATTATCCACCAGTTTGATGAATTTTCCCAATGGGATTGAGTGATAAACAATTATTTTGCTTCTTTCCCTAAAGGTGATGCACAGGGTTTGCTTTTGTGTGCAGGTCCCCTTTCTAGCCCCGCGATCCAAATTTGGGTGTATCTGAAAATAGTACCCCTCCAAGATGGTTCTCCTTTCGGTAACATGGAAGCTCCCCCAATTATTGGCCTCTGTAAATATAACCAAGTCTTCCAAAGGGTCCTGCGAGCTCTATGGAAACGTTCGGAGGAGGGTACCTCCACGCTGCAAAAACTGATGGTCTCCACCGCCCGGAACCCTCCGCATCCCTCATCCAGAACCCTCCGGAACCGACACAGGTGGCCGACCCCACGGACTTCATCAAGAGGGCTGTGGCCGTGGCGCAGGATGGACCGAGCCGCGAACGGCAGCTTCGCCACTGAACTGGCTGGCGCCATAGGTTGAATGAGATGAACCGTTTTGGGATTCCCTAGGAAACCACCCGCAACGGAGGGTTACGGGTCAAGCACCAGCAAGGAAAGTTTGGGGTTGAAAAGACATGGTCCTCTTGTAAGCGGCCTAAAAACACAAATTATCCATTTGAGCAATGGGAACCCACGATTTATAGACCACTGGGGGGGCTCCCATTTAAGAGAGGATCCAAATCACCGTAATACATGAGGTTGATGATTCCGCGGTCGACATTAGGCTCGGGTCTGATGAACCCGGGGTCAACATCTCCTGGCTTTGCGGAGTTCTTGTATGAAGCAGTAACGACATGTTGGTAGGACCAACAGTCCTCGGATTTGGAGCGCTGCTCAATGCGTTTTGCGGGAGGAAATTTTGCCAGCAAAAGCTTCCGTTGAGTGCGCTCCCGTTTTTGGGGGGTGCGTGCCAATTCAAGAATGGTAAGGTTGTTTGGTAACATGCGCGCGGTGACCTGAAGACCATTGTGTTGCGGGACAACTGGACACAGGGCTATGGGCAGGTAAGGAAGTCGTCAAATTGAGGCTTGCAAATGCAGCAAGTACAAGGTTGCATGCAACACTGGCAATGCTAATCTGAATGGGTATCCATCCCGGCAGAGTATCAACCCTTTTTGGTGCGACTCCGAAGCACCAGTGCACTGACGACCCTGTCTCTACGTGCAAAAGAGACACGCTACAAACACCGCGTGATGGGCTGACAGAGCCTCGCGACTGATGAAGCAAGGGTATGGCCCCAGCCTGAAATGGGTATGGGCCTGGGTCAAAATTAAACCACCAGCGGACAGCAGGTTTTGGTCCATGTTTCCACTTACTAGAGTTCCATTTGGGGTACCTATTGTTGACCCACAGCCAAATTGCGATGGTTCTTTTTGTAAGTGCTGAGCCGGTGCGCTTGAGCAGGTGCGCTTATCATGTGGCAAGCGTGGGCGCGGTGCTGTTCGGGTGGGGGGGGGGGGAGACTGTTCTATGGGGCAACCAACGCTATTGCGCCGCCCCCCCCCCGCCGGGAGCCGCAACGCTTCACGGAACGCGGGGGCGCATGGAATTGCAACGCGCACTTGAACCCCCCCTGCTGCGGGGGCAATTCCACACTCCAGATTTGGGGCAAAAGAGGACTTGCATCTTTTGCCCTTGCCAATGAGGAGCCCAGAAAAAGACCCCGAACTCCCAGGTGTAGGGTTGAACCTTTCGGACAACTAGTTCTCCGCTTCGACCGACGCGCGTTTGACCGGAAGGTTGGGGGCGATGAAATTGAGCCCGCGGTGCGGGCGCCAAGCGGGAGTCGAGCTTGGCCTCGTAGACAAACCTAGGTTTGTCAGTAGTGCCCTTTTGTGGGGGAGGGTTCCCCTACTAAAATAGACTACAGAAAAAAGGGTACTCTTATTCCAACCTCTTTACTGGAGGGCCTAGCAACAGAGAAAATGTTTGGTAGTGTGTTGTTGGTTTGGGGAGGACAGGTGGGTACAACCCAAATGTCGCGCAAAAGTCATTTTGTCCGGGATCGTTCAACAATACAGCTCAAGCCGCGCAACTTGCAACAAGCTTGCCTGAGGCGAGGGAAACCGACGATGAAGACCGTCCTTGCTTCGGAATTCCTGGTTTCCCTCTTGTGACTTAGAGTAGATTGTTCATCTCAGCTTGCGTTCCAAGACTATGATCAGTGGCTCTGTGCGGTCTGATCCGATTGCCCTCTGAGTCATGGCCGGTTCTGGTCCTCATTGGTCTTTGAAGAAATCGTGGCTGTGAGGCTACGAGGTTGTTTGGCTCCCCCAAAACAAGTTTTGACCCCAAACAGGGCGCCCACACATAGCCTTATAGACATGTTAGTAAAACCGAGCCGTCAGTCCGAGTTGTGGGGCGCTGCGGAGGTGCGGCCATTGCCGCTTCAGACTGCGGCACATGGGAGTGTGTTAGTAGGAGACAGTTGGTTGGCAGGGAGCTTGCAGGCTTCCATACGCTTCACCTTGCTCATTTATGGTTAAGACATGACCGTTGGTAAGTTGAGGCGAGCTTCCCAAATTCGCGCGGCGATGTTTCAGTGGGCTCAGGGGTCCGCGGTGACCGCCCGGATCGCGGAGCTGAACGAGTCCGGGACGCTGGAGCCTAGGTCTCCCAGCAGTGCCCTTTGACCGTTTATTTTTTGAAAAAGGGTTCCACTAGAATAGACGTCCTGAAAAAAAAGGGTGCCCTTATTCAACCTCTCTTCTGGAGGACCTAGTAAACATGCTAGGGTGTGCTTTTTCGAGGGGGATGGATTCCTGGGCTGACAATTCAAGATGTAAAATAAGATTGGCCCCCAAGAAAAAGGTAAGGCTGTTTCAAAAAACAGAAAACGGGGAACCCCAAATGGTTTTCCTCTTGCTGTTGTTTGAAACCCTGATCAAAGCACGGGCGCCCCAACAAGCGGACACATTCCTGCAGGTGCAAACCCCACCTGACATCAATGGTCTCTACCCTTGATGGACCAGCAAGGGAAAACAACATGCAAAGTTCAATACCAGCACAACTCATAGGACATTGAATTGCTGGCCTTAGACCTTTCAAAGACACATGGCTTGCCATCAAACCTAGAAAAGGTAAGACCTTTTGATCAGCTGGCAGCTCAACCCAGATTCACAGGACATCGGACCAGCGCGACATGTCCTCTGTTTTCGACTCCCCAAGCTTGGTGCGTTTTGGGGGAGTGCGCGGCCAGCTGGACCCATGAATTTGAGTCGTCAAAGTAAGAAACCGAGGCTGGTTTACGTGCAGCGACTTTGGGGCTGGGTTCACCGAGACGCTCAGGGCTAAACACTTTCTATTTTGTAAGCCCATCCGTTGTTTTGGACCAGAAGTCATTTTCCCAGGGTCGGTTGCCGTAGTGTCATAGTCCAAGACGCGACAGCAAGTTGCTTCCCATCCAAAGATCCAAGCTTGGCCCTTACGCACCCTGCGATGCCTAGCTCAAACTGGTGCAACCACTTTGAACATTCGATTGCTATGGCGGCTTCGAGAAGCCACACTGTATCATGGAGGCACCCTCCCTCCAACGCTCTATCATGCTTGTCGTGGGAACGTGGGTTTGGGAAACCCTACGGTTCTGATACCAGACCTCGATTTGAATAGATTATGAGTCATGTTGAAGGCCTCGCAGAAGTGGTTGTAATTCCCACCCCGATTTGTTGGTCGTCATCTTCTGGAGAGTTGGATCCTCAGTGTCGTTGGAGGATTGCCCACTCTGTCCTGGGGGGTTCAAGTACAGGGGCCCGGTCCTTAAAAGCTGGGCCAAATCCAGGATACCTCCAAGTCGTGGTTTCATGCTGCCATTCCGATTTGATGGAAGCAAAACCGCTGCTTTCAGTAGGGGTTAATGTCAAGGGTCAGAAGGTCCACCATGCACCCGTGCGCCCATGCTGTTCCTGCGCAGCAAGGCTGGCCGCCCCAATTGACATCACTGTGGGCGAGGATTTGGCCCGCTCCAGCCTCACAGCATGGCTGTTGTGAAAAAGAGTTTGACATGTTGCAAGCGATCCACGAGCCAAACACATATAATATGGCTGTGGGTCAAAACCAATGGGATCCCATTTTGGGGCAGGTGCACCACCCATTTTAGAACCTGGTTTAGTGGGGATTGGGATGTTCATTGGGGGTACGGGATTTTGACCCATGGCCATATGATCCATCAATATTTGCACTGGTTTTCTCCATCGCTTGGATCGGGGGTTCTGCCAGGTTGATTCATCCAGGGATGGCACGGGGCCGGTCTCAGCGGGCCTTTTTCTCGCATATAAATGACCCCCGATAAAAATATGGGGCACCATTGTTGGAAGGCTTCTCCTTTAAAGTCAGCAAACAAATACTTCGTTGTTGTTTTTTGCGATGGAACTCCTCAGGTAACTCTCATGTACCGGCTTGAATCGATTGGTTTCCCAAAAGGGGCCATGGTGGAAATTCCGCAGCCCCATGCCAAGGCCCGAGTTGAGGTTGTCAGGCATTGATTGTTTCAGTGGGGGTGGGTGGAGGGGGGGGGGCTGATTTGGACTGATTCCGAAGACCAATTTCCTTTTTCGGGCCAGCCCCCCCCCCAACCCCGGGTCTTCAGCTGCTAGTTTTGTTTTCTCTTGGCAACCATTGGATCGTACATGTCGTTGTTGGGCTGGCTGGCTGTCGTTTACCCGCTCAAGAAAGGAGCCCACCCCCACCCCACAAAGCAGAAGTAATTAGTTTGCACCTTGGTGTCTCTTTGAAACCACTCCCAAAGGCGACCCTTAAACAAAAAAAGGCACACACCCATAACCGACTTTAGGAAGCTCACTTCCTGAGTTCATGAACTTTAAACTTTTTGGGAGGACCATTTTAGTGGTACAGAAAAAGTTTGGACTTTTGTTGGGCCATCCACTCAGCCAGTGAGGAAGGGCTTTCAAATAGCCCAGGGCTCCCGGAGAGCGATGCCCTTGAACTGCTGCAAGAAGTGGCCAGTCGAGGCGCATCGGCAGCGTTTGCGGCACGCGGGTGGCAATCAAAACACCCCCAGTGGGGGAAACCATTAGTTACCAGATTCGCTACGACACATACTCACTTCCGCCGCCAAGAGAAAAGCCCAAACTACTTGGGGACCCCCCAAATGGTCCATGGTTCTCTCAAAAAGCGTAAAGTCCAACAACTCAGGGTGCAAGGATATAGTCGCCCCTTCTAAACCGCTTTAGCCAACCGCAATCAACACAGGGTGGCATTCTGCGCCTGTTTTCGGTTGGGATTGTATCTTCTACCCGGGGGGGGTTGACTGGAGGTTGCTAACTTGAGTCCCAGACCATTCAAGAGGTGTGGGAGGCCCCCGATGGCTACTGTAATACTTTTAAGAAACCCGGAGTTCCGGAGGTTCCGGTGTTCTTCTTTTCATTTGTTATTCGGGCGCAAGACTTGCGCCGTAAGCACAAACCATACTTGTGTTGATTGCCCCAAAAGGGAACCAAAAGGGGATGGGTTTACTTTCGTTTTTCCAGGCCGCCTATGAAGTACCCAGGGTGTCTAGATGAGAGGGGCGAACGCGGATTGCCAAAATAACTCCATATTCATTTGCCAGGTTGCCTATTAGCTAATCCGATTTAAACATCACGAAATTCAAAAATACCTGAATTTCAAAGAATGGTAGTTGTGTTGTCTTTCAGGTATATCAAACTTGGTGGCTCGCCCAAATACCTTTTGCAGCAGCTTAAAAAGGGAAACAATGATGAAAACGCCCCCATCTCAAAAGGTCCTGAAGGAATGGCGCAAACCAAGCCTCCCAATGTCGAAGGTTGGTGCGGGAGTGCTCACCTAGGAATTCACAAGCAGGACCCACGTTAATACCGCAAGAATGGTAGGTTGTGTGGGTACGTGCTAGCTTTGTTTGGGTGGCACCAACACGCAATGGGATTAGGATCCACCTTTGCATTTGTTGAAGCAACGAGAAGCACGACAATAACAAGCTTTCCTGCAGAATTGTTGCTTCTTGCAGAACTAGCTCTTTGGGTACATGTGGGTGCCTCCTGAAAAAGGCCCCCACAAGTTGCTCCTTCCTAGTCCAGGGCTTCGAGTTTTGCAGAAGCCTTGGTGAAGTGTTGTTGAAAGTGGCTCACTTCCCGAGTTGATGGACTATTGCACGTTTGCGAAGAGCACTTTCGACAAGTATCCTCATCACGCAAAATGGATAGCGGACAACATTACGGTATCGGTCTGGGGTAGGCCCTTTCAGTCAGTTTTGCGGGTTGAGACTGTTTTTATATGTTTTGTGGGTTGATCCTTCTCAATTTAGATAGTAATGTGGCCAGTTTGGATACCAACGTCCCAGCCGTTTGCGCGAGTCGCCATGCCCTTTTGCAGGTGCTGGGGTCAAAAACCCCACGGGCGCCATCCGCTTCAAGTTGAAGGCGGGTGCTTCGCACGGTTGCGTGGGTTTTGTGTGGGTCATCGGAACAGCCAGTACTTGGCTTCACTGCTCTTGACATGTTTGTGTGTGTCCCTTTGTTTGGTTCTGTGCATGGTTAGTCGGGGGGGGCTGTAAGCCATAAATTGTGTCCAGGGTTGCAGAGTTGGTGTAAGGGGTAATACTAATCCTTCCAAGGGCCTTTTATTTCCATCTCCAACCGAAGTCACAGTTGTTGGGACTTCAATCAGGGAAACGCGTTCTTGTGACATCGTCAGAATTTCTCAAGCATGGGTCTTAGGGAACCCCTCAAACAACCAATTTTGAGATCTCCTCAAAATGCAACCGCTCAATACTGTGGATGGACGGAATCCTGCACCACTTTGAGACACTGTTTGAAGCCACTGTTTGCTGGTATTTAAGGGGGAATCATCAGAAACCAGGATTTCTTAGGTGGTGTAGGATTTCGTCCACCCGCAGTAGGACCCAGTTTGCGCATCGAGAACACTGAGGAGCGATCGTTACCGCCAGGCGCGACTGGCAGTGCTGGATGACAGCAAGATCCTGAAGCGCCAAAGCCCCAGTCATCGACCAGGTGTTCCCATCAGGGTTCCGGAAAAAACAAAAAGAAACAAAAAAACACATATACCAGCTGGGGGCAAGAAGATCGTTGAAGGAACGTGGCAAATCATCCCTGAACGCAATCTGATCAATCTTTTTGGTGAGTTTTGGACCCGAAAATGGAGTCCAACCCCGGGTTCCAATTCTTACTCTACCAGGTAATTTTGACAAATCCCTGGTTGATTCATGAGATGGTGGGAGGGAACACCTTTTCCCCAAAATGTAGGACGGGTTCTACGTACTTCGATCCGGGATTACTTGTCAGGTGACTGGGAAGCACGAGGTCTTTTTGTCATCCTTCCTATGGCAAAGTTTGGGCCTGCAACTCAGAGAGGGGGATGCACTGCAATCCCAGCCCTTTTCTGGGATCGCTTTGCACCTGAGGTTCACTGAATGCCAACCGGATTGAGCATATGATTATTTGGTGGGACAAAAGCTCAGGTACAAGTTTACTGGAGGACAGCTTTCTCTGTGCTTCTACCAAACCCTTGCCGCCCAAATTATTCAATTTCACCTTCTGTTTAGAGGAGCTCCCTTTTTGAAGTAAAGTCGAAAACAAACAGCAACAAAAGGCACTGGGCTTCTGAGAATAACACATTCCAGCTGTTCAGTGGCTCGGTTTTTCCCTTTTTGTTTGGCGGCTTTCCCACTAGACATGGTCAACCCCGAAAGCGGCTCCCTTTGTGCACCAGGGTCACTGAACAGCTGGGACATGCTTGCTTGAATCTATGTTGCACCTGCGCATACTCCCCCAAGACTTGAGGAAGATATTGGCCATCCCCGTCACCGCCCATGTTTATTTGCTCATGAATTCTTCCGCCCCTCCCCCACCCCCAAGCGTCACCCTTTGTTACAGGGACAATGTTTGGAGATGCGGTTCAACTCACAAGCATGCAACCTGGCAAGAGGAAAACCCTTGTTGTGTCCATTTGAACGGCGAAGAAGGCTGGGGACCTCCGTCTTTTCTCCGTTGGTGAAGCCACCAATTCAGGAATGCCTGATCAGCACAAATGCAACTGGCGGGCGTTTGGAAAATCATCTCCGGGAAACCTGAAAAATTGGATCCTGTGTTGGACCCCTGCAGAAAAGAAGCCCAACAGAATTGCCATCAAAAGACACGCGCAGATGGTATACTGGGGAATCATCACTGGAGCCTATCAATACAACGGGGTTGATTGATATGGGGTCAACATTAAAGAATCCCTTTCAACCGTGGTGAATTTGAGTACGATGTTTTTCGGGAACTCCTTTCAATCGTGGATGGAGGACATAAATCTTGATGGTCTCAAAGCGGAGGGCATTCGAGCTCTGGCCCCCGCAAAAAAAGAAGAAGTCCGCGCTTGCTCTGGCATTCGATTCATGCGAGCTTGTCGCGCGAGCTTTTGGCTGAGAGAAACAGCGAGCCGTGCCAAAGACAGTGCCTGGGCAGCTAGGGTTCTGGATTCGAGCTCTTCATGGGGTCTCCCTCCATATATTATGTCATGGGTCAGGCTAGACAAAATATGGACGATTGACAGCATATCATAGGATGTTGTGTGTACCCCAGAATTGGGCCATTCCTGAAAGATGGATCAAACAGGGAAAACAATTGGCGAAGGGGTTCCGTTGGTCGCTCCTTTCCTATCGGATTAGTGTGGAATATGTGTCAGCGGTTTATCCGGCCATGCCAGATGGTCGTGGCTTCGTTTGTTGCCGTGATGTCCCATCACAGAGAGGGATTAGGGAATCTCTTCCTCCTATTTGGGGGAATATGTCTCAACCCTTTTTTTCTCGGTGGAATACGATGCTCATGTGAGAGAGAGAGAGAGATAGAGTGAAACAGACAGACACAGCCACACGCAAACACACACAGTCGACAGATACAGACACACAGACGCAGACACAGACACGCAGACGGAGACAAATGTAGAATGGCCACAAAATAATTGCAGGTGGGTAAAGATTTGGTTGAGAGTTGAACTGGACATAAGGAATCGCGGAATCTCACGATAACTTGGTATTCTGAGTTTTATTTTGTCCGGAAGATGTTAGACAGCATATGACAGCATGTTTTTCCCTTTTTGTTTTTCTCCGGGTGGAAATTTGTTCGTTTCCCCAGCATTCACAAAGCCTTACAAGGCTCTTTGTTCAGGATAGCGGGGCAGGGGGACTGAGGGGGTTGGATCGCGGAAGCGGTCGACACCTTAGAAATTGAAGTGTTTTTTACAGTGATTTTTACAGTGGAAGCTTGGCTTTAGCTACACCCAACAAGGGGTGGATTCGCCACTCCCATTGTTCTTTTACGGCCACTGTCTTCCTGAATTGCTGGACCTCTTAACACATTCCTGAGAATGGGCAAGGTGCAGCCTGCAAACAAGGGTGTGTGTGTGTGTGGGCAGCTTCTGATCGCAGGGCCCCCCGCGTGTGTATGCGTGTCTCTTGTTTCATTTGTGGGTTCTTCAAAGGATTACTCTTGCTTGATCCCAACTTTAGCCACCGGGACTGTGTGTTGTTGATGGTGCTCTGTTTTGAGTTGGTCTAACGGGAAATCACCAGGATGACCACCATTTTGGGGGGTGAAACTCCCTGTTTCGACACCCACGTGTCAACATGTGTTTTGTTTTCAACCATCTTGTACGGCAGGGAGGTTTTGATCAACAAGCCCAGGTGGTATCCCCAGCAGCAACCCCCGAAACACTTCCGGAACACGCTTCCTTGGGCAGAGTTGGAGGAAAAATGGATGCAGAACCCTCCCAAGCAAAAATCGGTGGTGTCACTGCTGCTTTCCTTCAGACCCCCCAAATGTGGGTATCAGCAGAAAGGACTCCATGTTTCTTTCTTGGCCCAGTCTGGGATCGAAAAGTGGTGACATTAAATCACAACCCAGAGATGGAATTTAATCTATTGAATATTGTTTTGAACAAAAGGCTTATTCAAATTCACTGATTTGAGTAAAAACTTTATTTAATTTGTCCAGGGTTTCAGCCAACTTCATGTTGAACAAGTAATATGGTTGCACGGCCTGTCGCACCGCGCAGTCAGGCGGCGTAAATCTCTGTGAACTTGTCGCATATGGGACGAGGGCCTCATTTTCCCATCTGTTTTAGGGTAACCGCCAGTTTTGACAAGGTTAGTAAGGGATAGTCCCAACCATAAATGGGGGCAGCGCAGCAGCCTTTTCGATTCTTTACATGGTTTTGGGTAGACCGTTCTAATACCGATCGGTTTTGATTGAGCTTGACTCCAATAGGCTGTTGTAAGCCTTAAAAGCGGGCTTCAAGCTTCTAATTCGACCTCAATGACGTCAATGACCTTCTCTCCATTCACAGCTCCGGGAACCAAAAGTACGCCGACCTGTAGGGCTAGGTCCTGAATTGATGGGTCAGTCCATTGGTTCTTCCGGGTCAGTCCATTGGTTTTTCCGGTCTATCATTATTTATGGCAAGTTCACTGGAGGCAATCATTTCAGGTTTTGGAGTTTTTACAATTTGCACGTAGGCCAAGCAACACATATAATGGGTGAAGAACGCTTGTAATCTGGGTAGTAAACAGCTCATAGTTTGTTGAATTATCCAAAGATAAACCTAAATTGAATGGGGTTTTCTTATTTTCTCACAGACCCCCTATTCAGCATCCAGTATTTATTCTGCCTCGTACTGCACTTGTCGTTTGCCATGCGTTCGTTTGAGGATGCTGCGGCTCGCATGGCTGATTTGGCCCTGGATCCTTGTGAGGAGCCAGGACGCTCCGAAACGCCGAGACGTCCGTTTAAAAAAGGGTGGCGATCAGCAGCGTCAAAAAGCGCTGATCTAATAATAAATGAAATGCACTATGCATATGCTGAAATCAAACAAAGTGAACAACAAATCAGAAATAAATATATTGCGATGCATTTGCTCAACAAATCCATTTCGCAATACAATATGAGCAAACTAAACACTGGAGGGGTCGCTAAAAAGAGATCCTCCCCCAAAGCCTTGGGCTTTACATTTAAAGGGCGAACCAAGCTCTTCCCAGCCTAAAGGGTAAAGAAAGGCCTGAGAGCTAGGAAGCCCATTTTGCAAGTCGTCCCCAAACCATCAAATTTAAAGATAACTTCTGTACACAAAAGTAACACAAAGGGGGTTGCGCACAAGAGGCCCTGATTCTATTTAAAGTGACGACAGTTTTGGGGATTTCTTTAATGTCCAACTTGTTTGAGGGGATTACTGAAACTTCCAAATCAAAGCCTTAGCCTTTACTGTTACAGGGCGGTTCGCCTACCCAGCTCAAAGGTAAAAGAAAGGCCTGAGAGCTAGGACATCAATTTGGCATGTGGTCCCCAAACCATCAAACCTAAGATACCATCTTAACAAAAACCAAGCCCGGCACAAAGAAAATTGGCCACGGGGCCAGTGATCCTGTTCAATGTCCTTAAGACTGGGGAATATAAGAGTGAGTCCTGGCAAGACAAAAATGAAACTAGGCAATACTAAACCAAGAGCCGGGAATCCAAAAGCAAGTCACTAAATTAGACTAGGCAATACTGAACCAAGTGCTGGGAATCTAAAAGTAAGTCCTGGCAGTACTAAATTGGACTAGGCAATACTGAATGTAAGTTCTGGCAATACAAATTTTAGACTAGTTTCAGCTCTGGGCATGAGCATTGATGTTGCTGTTGCGACCGAAATGTCCGGGTCTGAAATTAAGAGCAGTTCGTGCTGATTTCGAGCCAACTGCCTTCACGGCAGGGCAAGCGAAGGAAACAACCCCCCCTTCATTGGAGCCACGGATATTGAATCATGTTGAATCTGCTCAGTGCACACAGAGAGATCACCCATGGATTCCAAGAAACCGAAGGTGAGCTCTCAGATAGCACCCGGGTCCAGAAGCTCCCTTTTACAGAGTGCTTCAACAGACACCAGGAAGCCCCACCCAAAATAGGTTTCTTCTTAGCTTAAATCGGTGTCCCCTTGAACATGATTGCAAAAAGGCGCACTTGTGAGATCATTTTCGCGGAAACTCCACGGGGGTGGTGTGTGTGTGTGTTGTTATTGTTTCAAGCTACCCTTCTATCTAACAAGACGATTGCGTCTTATAATACATATACATATAGAGAGAGAGAGAGAGAGTTGTTTTACTTGTGTTTGTTGCTTATACTTGCATGTACATACATATATATATATATATATGTACACATGTGTATATACCTATGTATATCTATATGCATCTGTGTCATGTACATCCGCATATATGTCTTTCTTCAAGCCACGTTCTATGCGGGCGGCTCCAGGACCCAGCGACCATGGCCACCGCCATGGCGGGTCAGGTGGCCGGCATGGTGGCCTCCAAGGCGGAGCAGAAGATCGCGGCTCGGTGTTTTCTTTGGGACAAAAGGCGATCCAAGACGTGGGTCCGTAGGATATGGTATTTGTTGGTACCCCTTTCGGTTTATGGTAGGTTATGGTGGGGTATGGTGGGTTATAATGGGTTATGGTGGGGTATGGTGGGTTAATGATGGGTTCTGATGGGTTATGGCGGGTTATGGTGGGTTATGGCAGGATATGGTTGGTTATGGTAGGTTATGGTGGGTTATGGTGGGGTATGGTGGGTTATGGTAGGTTATGGTGGGTTATAGTAGGTTATGCTGGGTTATGGTGGGTTATGGTGGGTTATGGTGGGGTATGGCGGGTTGTGGTAGGTTATGGGGGGTTATGGTAGGTCATGGTGGGTCATGGTGGGTTATGGTGGGGTATGGCGGGTTTTGGTAGGTTATGGGGGGTTATGGTAGGTCATGGTGGGTCATGGTGGGTTATGGTAGGTTATGGTGGGGTATGGTGGGTTATGGTGGGTTATGGTGGGTTATGGTAGGTTATGGCGGGTTATGGTGGGTTATCGTGGGTTATAATGGGTTTTGGTGGGTTATGGCGGGTTGTGGTGGGGTATGGTGGGCTATGGCGGGTTATGGTGGGTTATGGTGGGTTATGGTAGGTTATGGCGGGTTATGGCGGGGTATGGTTGGTGGGTTATGGTGGGTTATGGTGGGTTATGGTGGGTTATGGTAGGTTATGGTGGGTTATGGTAGGTTCTGGTAGGTTGTGGTAGGTTGTGGTAGGTTGTGGTAGGTTATGCTAGGTTACGGTAGGTTATGGTAGGTTATGGTAGGTTATGGTAGGTTATGGTATGTTGTGGTAGGTTATGGTAGGTTCTGGTAGGTTGTGGTAGGTTATGGTAGGTTCTGGTAGGTTATGGTGGGTTGCGGTAGGTTATGATAGGGTATGGTGGGTTTTATTGTTTGTAGTCAGTAGGATAGAGTATGGCAAGGTATTCCAGGCAGATTATCCACCTGGGTGTTCATTTTGGTGAGTTGCTTATGGTAGGTTGTGGTAGGTTTTCATGAGGGTGTTGTTGTTTCGAGTCAGTTGGTTATGGTAGGTCAGAGTAGATTGTGGTAGGTGAAAGTAGATTATGGTAGGTTTTGATAGTTCTGGAGGGGATTATAGTAGCTGGTAACGTCAGAGGTCTCCTGCGTACGGTTTGCAATTTTACAGAACAACTATTTGGTAGAGTCTCTGGGATATCGCGCAGGGTGGGGGTTGTTCGGGGGGCGGGGAGAGGGGGTATGGTTGCGTTTATGGGATGCTTGCGTTCACGACGGATTGTGGAACATGCATGGTTGAAGGCCTCACACATGAGATTCGTAGGGCCTTCGGCCTGCGGCTCGCCAGCTTATTGTTCTTGCATGCGCTGCGATGCTCCTTCGTATGGCCAGCGAAAAGCCCCCTTGACATACTGTTTTCTTTTTTTCGAAAAACCTCAAGGTGTCACAGGAGCTTGCCGTCACTTGAAAGAAGCGAACCACGAGCAACCCACTGGTATGTTTTTCGCGTTTCATCCCAGAGCCACAGTGAGAAACATACAAGCATACTCACCTCGAAACAACGGCTTGCAACTTTGTTTTGGCTCAAATTCCCTAGTGCTCCTAGCAACACGTGGAGCAAGAGGGAAGAGGTAAAGGAGCGCGGCTGACGCTGAGGGTGGAGGGTAAAGGTGTGAGACCCAGGCTTGAACGGCCTTGCCGACATCCACTGTGAAAGTGCAATCGCTAAAAGCCTATTCGCGCATTTTTGGATTGCCCTAAGTCACAGGTGAAGCACAGCCAACAGCAACACATTGTAGAGGCCAACCGGAGGCCACGAAACCTGCCACGTCTGATGGGAAAGCAGCGCATAGACAGAAGTTGGCACAGCTTGAAAAATCTTTGCAGTAGGCCAGCAAACAGGCCAAGACTTTTGCAGCGGACCTTTCGTCGGGCCAAGGCGCAACAGAATGCCAATGAGTGCCAATGAGTTCTTCCCGTGTATCATAAAAGTTGCTCAGGCCAAATAGTTTTTTTCCATGAAGACGGCTTTTGCAAACCCCATTGAAAAATGGCGCGATGAGTGTGTTTTGCGCACAGGCGACTCGTGCGCTTCTGGCTTAGATGATTATGGTAAAACGTCCAGGGTTGCATCTTTTTACCTCGACATCTGAAAGTAGGCCCAGATATGCTCTAAGGGGTGGTTTGGGGCAGTTCCGAGGCTGTTGAGGATACCACCTAAGCCTAAGCTTGTTGTTCTGGTCATTACGTTGTAGTAGGTTATTACTATGGACATTGAATTGTAAGACGACTGAGTTCATGGGGTCACCAGTGTTGGTTCTGTGTCTAGGGATTGTCAACGTTAGGAATGGGAACCTATTATGTTGGGTCCCGTACATGGCTTTGTCTCAAAATAAAGAGACTTGACCCAAAGTGGCTGGCTGGTGTTCCCTTTAAGCCACCCAAAAGGACGTTCCGTAAAAAAGACAGACCCGAGCGGAGCTGAGTGAATGCGCCCAGTTTCGCTGAATACTGTAGCTTCCTTAGCTTTTTGTATTTGATGTTTGCCTTGCGGGCCCGTTGGCGTCTTTGTTGCCGTAAATGTTATTGATAGGTTCTGAATGATTGCGATGTTTCAGGTGGTGTTCTCAATTTCTTGGTTCCGCTTCTTGAATAATCGCCTTCCAGTTGCTGAATATGGTGTGTCTTTTTTGAGGTCAAGGGGGTATCTCACTTGCAGGGGAGCAGGAAGTCCTATGGCACTTGTACAGACCAAAGAATCCTTTTTGATGAAACCTGGTCATTTCCAAAGTTGCTGGACTGTTGTTTTCGGTCAATTGAAGGATCTGAAAGGGTTAACCAACTGACTGACTAACTGACCGACTGGCTGACTGACTGACTGTGGAGCGAGCGAGTGAGTGAGTGAGTGAGTGAGTGACTGACTGACCGACCCACTGACTGACCGACTGACTGGCTGAGTAAGGAAGTAAGCAAGTAAGCAACAAGCTAACTAACAATCTAACTAGCTAAGAAGCAACCAATCAGGCTAATAATTATGCACATGCAAGAATAAATCAACAAATAAGTTGAGGATATACATATATATATATATATATGTATATATATATATATATATGTATGTACAAATGAGTAAACACGCAAGTAAACAAACATATTAACAAACCAACTCACTAGCTACCTGGCTAACTGATTAAGTGGCCGTGCCAGCTCGCTCACTCACTTACTCACAAATTTGCACACTAACTAGCTGGCTAGCTAGCGAACTCCCTCACTCACTCACTCACTCACTCACTTACTCACTCACACTCACTCACTCACTCACTCACCCACCCACCCACTCACTCACTCACTCACTCACCCACCCACCCACTCACTCACTCACTCACTCACTCACTCACTCACTCACTCACTCACTCACTCACTCACTCACTCACTCACTCACTCACTCACTCACTCACTCACTCACGCACTCACCCCGCACTCACTCACTCACCCCGCCAGTCAGCCAGGCAGTCAGTGAGTCAGTCAGTCAGTCACTAACTAGCTAACTGGCTCACAATCTTGCAAACTAACTATCGATCTAACTAACTAACAGTCTAACTATCTAACTAGATAGCTAACTAACTAAGTAACCACACTACACTGAGTAAGCTAACTAGCTAAGGAACTAGCTAGCTAACCTAGCTAGTAGGGGGTTGACGCAATCAGGGTAAGGAGTCATGTCTGGGACCATGTGCATGATCGACGGCCGACAGCTTGGGAACTTTGACAATGTTATTCGGTCCCCCGAAATGGTGGTGTTTTTTTTTTTCTGGTTTCCTTGTAAAACAACGCCAAACATATCAAACAAAGACACAGCCGTCTGTCTATTCAAAGCAAAGGACAATGGCATATTTAAATATACACATATATATATATATATACACACATGGCCTTCACACATGCAGTTGCACGGGCGCG
Source organism: Effrenium voratum (assembly GCA_963377175.1). Lineage (NCBI taxonomy): Eukaryota > Dinophyceae > Suessiales > Symbiodiniaceae > Effrenium > Effrenium voratum. Next base: position 535,275 of record CAUJNA010002291.1, on the reverse strand, counting down.
CTCTCTTTTTGGCCACAGCGTTCGAAGTGCAGCGGGCACCCAGTAGAAAAGGCATGTTATCATTTTGACCAGGACGAAGTCGAACGGGCGTGCCTTTGTTTAGGCCTTGGCGTAGGCAGCCGAACGGGTACTATCATGTTGGACGTTGCATCTCGCTCACAAGGGGGATGTCTGCTGAAATCGCAACGTGTATACACACAATACACATACGTTTATGCCCACACATGTTGCTGAGGTCTTCTACGATAGTATTTCATGTCCCTATCTTGATTAAAGGCGACACATATTCTGATCATATTATTCTTGATGTGGGGTTGGGCCAAGCTAGATATTCGCTGCGATTCTTCACAGGGAAACCCATCAACAGTGGTTAGTGGGCGTACATCACAACCCAAATGATGTCCACCACCGGGTCCCCCAGATAAAATTACTAGCCATATTTTTTTCCGGGAAGTCTTTGACCGAATTTTCGCGCGGTACTAAGGAAGACGCCATCTCGCACCCGGAGCAGCCAGTGCCTTGCATTGGCACCAGCTGCTGCGCAGGATCTACGTGCATGCGACTGCCAGGCCGGGTTCCGTTTGTTTGGGCGGTGTTGTTATGGTGCTGGACAAGACGCCACCCTTGCTTTTGGGACCTGCAAAAAGAGGGACCAACAAACATGTCTGTGTTTCCGGGGTGACCCTCCCGAAGGTGCGATGGGAAGAAGTGAGTTGGGATGGCCCAAGACGATTCAAGCCCTGGTTAATTGATGAGCGCCCAAAAGCTGTTTTTTCCAAAGGTGTTTGTCCCTTTGCATCTGCACAGGACCCCGAAAGGCTTCCTGTTGCTCATAGCCTCTCCCCAAAAGGGGTGGCTGTTACATGGCTAGTCTTTGACGGATCTGGATGAATCGCCATGTAGATCTTTCCCAGGAAAAGTTGGATTTGAAGTACCCCATGTTTCAGCCAAGCTGTGCTGGTGTGCCAAAACAGGGGACAGTGTTGCGGGGTCAAGATGGGTGAATATCACAAAGCACATCAGCCAGATCCCCTTTTCTCTCCGGTTAATTACTGCGGCACGCGTTCGTATCTAGGAAATCGGTGTTTAGTTTTTGTGGATTCCACCTGTTCTTCCCTAGATCCACAGAAGGCCCATCCATTTCGGATCTTGGGCTGCGCCACTTGCGATACACAAAGTCTCCCTTTTGAACCGTATTTTCGACAAAGCGGAAACCCAGGCTTTGCCCTTTGCGGGACAGCTGTGGGTTTTGAAGGGGACTGTCCCTGTTGGTGTCCCCCAAAAGGCACATCCAAGATGATTGGCGCCGGGATCCACAAGCCATGGGATCAGATCTCCAAGGGATTTGGTTTTGTCGCAACAGGAACCCCTTGGACGGCGAAAAAAGCGGATCTTTGGAACCAATTGGAGGGAAGCTGAACGCTGGTTTTTGTAATGGCGAACCCCGGATCCCCAGGTTGGTTAATAGGGGATGTGCCCTTCAGCGAAGATTCCTCACTCTTGGAGGGAACACCTCTCTATTGATACAGTAGGACGGGTTTATTCATCCGGGGTCAGCATTCTGCATCCTTTCGATTCTAAGACGTTTGCTTTCGCAGGCATGGGCTGCAAGGCGAACCGAGGGCAGACTCAGTGCGTTGGCTCTAGCGCCCTGGCCATGACCGAAGGCGCGGGCTTGCCGGGGCTTCCGACGCGATGCGATGACCGGTTTTCAGCCAGGCCTTCCTTTTGTGTGTGCGTGTTTGGAGCCTGGGCTAAAAAAACTTAATGAGTGAGTATGCTACTTGGGGTATAACCTCCACTTTGGGGAACTCATAAGTGGGCCGCAACCAAGGTTACCAATAACTTGCTAATTTTGGCCGAACACCCAAGAGGGGGTCCCTTTTAACTCACCCCCTGAGTTCCAGAACTTTATATAGTCACTTTGCTGATTTGGACCAGTGGACAAGTCGAGTTTGGGGACCCGGCCAATATCGGAAGACCCAAAAAACAGTCCCCGTGGCGGGGTTGGGGATGATCAGAGTTGCGTTCTTGTTGTTTCTCTTTTTTCTTGGCGGTTCCCAGTAGAACCCAGCCAAGCGCCTAAGAGAATGACAAATCCCCTTTCTTCCTGATTGCTACAGGTGTCGGGATAATGGAGTCCCAGTGGATCCAGTCTATAGATGATCAAGATATTTACCAGGTTTTGCGATGTGGTTTGATGGTCTATAGGGGTCTTGCCTGGATCTGGGGATGGGTTGGGCCCCGGTGAGGCTGGTTTGTGGCTGGCTTCCCTTGGAGAGAGACGAACTCGTTAAGAGAGGCAAGCCTCTATTAAGCCATGGCCATCGGGGGATCCTGTGACGATTTCCAAAAGTTAAGCCACTGCCGTTTTCTGACAGGAATATGTGTTATTTTCCTGTGTTGGCTTTAACGGGAATCTATCACTACTGGAAATATGTTTCATATATGGCTGTATGCTCTAGCCTTTGAACGCAAAGGCAGATATCCTGGTTACCAAGCAAATCATCGTCGCTGGATCCACTGTCTTCTTGCCGCCTTCAACCTCAAACGAGACAATCTTTCACGGATTATACTTGTTGCAACAGTTCAAAGTGAGAAAAGGATTGGACCCTGTACAGGGTCCATAGGTGTCCTTTGATTTCCCTTTCACCAAAAGGCGGTCCCAAAGGTCCACAAAAGAAATACCCATGGGTTTTGGACTTTCAACTCAACCTGGGCTGCTCAAAGGCAAGGCTACCTCGTTTTGGGTTCCGAAAGGATTTGGTCGCCTTAGTGGTCTTCTAGGCTTGGCTACTCTTTTGAACAGCCCAGAAGCAAACGACAGCCATGTTCACAAGATTTGCAACCATGGGCAACCAGATTCTGCGTGCGGCCAGGCGTGTGCCAATGCATGAAGGGCCCATGCAATCAGGAGGGGATCTGCGTGGAGACGCCTCTCGGTGAAATCAAATTGGTGAAGCCATGCGAGCACACCGCTGGATGTGTGGGATTAGAATAAGGGGCCAAAGACTTGTCCCATGAACATGAGCCCTTGGGTTCAAACCATCATGAAGTCAACGGAGGCATGTCCAACTCTTGACCATTCCCTCTCAAAAAGTAACTGGCAAATCAAAAGCAACCAAAATTCAGCAAATGCAAGGGCGAGCGCCTGAAATGGACAATTGAATCGTCTAATGTCCAAGTAAAAGCCAAAGCTGATTGTTCATCGCTGCAATGATCACGTAGTAAAGTCGCGCACATTTCAACCTTTCGAAATTCAGGGCTGCCCACAGCAAAAGGGAAGTAACTCTCGTGGGAGTACTTTTTGGGACACTTAAGAACATAGCCTAATCACAAATGGCCTGGGTCAGACAGGGACGAAATACCCATAGCTACGATAAAACCACACAAAACCACCCTAGGGTTCAACCCCCCCAGAAATTCAAGTAATGGTTGACCCAAAAGCTCCTTAGGTAAACAATGGTGGGTATACTAACCCCGGTTTTTTAGTGATGCCCCAAGCAAATGAAAGTTGTCTGCGCCTTGCAAACTCCTTCGCTCAGCCCTTGTGCGCAACCCTGACATTTGGGAGCCCTATCCTTGTTTGGGGCTCTCACAAGGGCCGCCTTTTACTGCCCCTGGCCGGTTCATAAGTCCCAAGAACGGGGAGTGGCCAGTGAATCTCTGGCATACTGTGGATGGTTGCAAATTCCATTTCGCACCACTTGAAAACCATGGCAAGCCATAGTTTGTTGGTATCTACCATCATTCCAGGGTTTCTTAAATGGTGCGAAATGTATTTCATCCATCCACAGTATGAACATCATGTTACTCGTACTTCGGCGGGCTTGAAATTCAAGCTTTGGCCGGAAGCGCGGGCCTGGCCTCACCAAGTGCTGGCCACCCCACACCCACCCACCCCACCCCACCCACCCCACCCAACCCACCCACCCCACCCCACCCACCCACCCCACCCCACCCACCCACCCCACCCCACCCACCCACCCACCCACCACCCAACCCACCCACAACCCAACCCACCCACAATCCACCCACCCACCCACAACCCAACCCACCCACAATCCACCCATGCACCCACAACCCAACCCACCCACAACCCACCCACCCACCCACAACCCAACCCACCCACAATCCACCCATGCACCCACAACCCAACCCACCCACAACCCACCCACCCAACCCACCCACCCAACCCACCCACCCACCCAACCCACCCACCCACCCAACCCACCCACCCACCCAACCCATCCAGCCACACAACCGACCCACCCACCCAACACCCACCCACCCAACCCCCACCCCCACCCCCCCCCACCCACCCTGCCCCACCCACCCTGCCCCCCACCGCCACCCACCCCACCCAACCCACCCGCCACCCACCCCACCCAACCCACCCACCCCACCCCACCCACCCACCCCACCCCACCCACCCACCCCACCCCACCCACCCACCCACCCACCCACCCACCAACCAACAACCAACCATTCTATTCATACCTTACCCACTGCTTCCAGTTCTCGCTATAGTCAGTAGGCTAGGGCTCCGTAAACCATGGATGGTTTCGTTTGGTTCCCTACTATCGGAACTGGAAGCACTGGGTTAGGGCAAATGGAAGGTCCGAATCAAACTGGGCAAATTGTTCATTGCAACCCTTCCCCACCAAGGATCTACGACGTGATTGATAAAGATTGATCGCTTTCCATTGGAGTCCGTAAGAAGGGCTGGGGGTGTTATCTCTAAGGCTGCTTAAACAACTCTAAGAACCCTAGAAGCACCGAAGAACCCTAGGGCTCTCAACTAGCCCCACCCCTTATGCCCACCTTAGGGATTCCATAACGTTGTGCTGAGCCACGGTTCTATCAAGAAACCCCGAACATTCCCCGTTTGGAATCCAGGGTGATTCCCCAATGTGGGAAGCCCCAGTTAATGTAATGAAAAACAACCTTGGGCCGATGGTTGGCGATGTCTCATTCGATAGTTGCCCTTCACTAAAATTATGATCAGGTTGAACGTCAGGAGAGACATCAGGGTCCCCTCTCTCTACCCGCCCAGAAAGGTTCTTTATACGTTGTTGGAAGACCAGTTTAGCTGTAAATCAAAATCCACTCAGTTATCAGACTTCTTTCTAACTTCTAACAATGTTCCTTTCAAACCTCTTGACGGGGCGGGGGGGCCTCTGGTTTCTGGGTAGATGGTCCAGAAGTCAGCTCGGCAGTCAGCCCCCTGTTCCACCCCTCTAGAATTCCCTAAAACCAACCCTTGCAAATAGAATAACAAACCATTTGAAGATGTGTCAAACTAGGGTTTCATACAAAAGGATTTGGGTCTTCCCGTCGGATTTCCGAACCACCTGAACAACGTTACCCTAACAACAGAAACCCCTTAGGCCAAGCTATCTCAGTAGGCTTCATCCCGGCCTGTTGACAGCCTAATGATTTGAGAAGTTCGTTCGGAGGTGAGACTCATTCTACCCTGCGAAAACACACACACACACACACACAGGGTTCCTTTTTTCGCCAGCCACCGAAAGCAACAGCTGTTTGTAAAGGCGGGGCTACAAGTACCAGCAGAGTTCCAGCAGAGTTTAAGCTGCATCCTTTCAAGGACCCTGATGCATTTTGACCGTAAAGTGTCTTTGAAAGGATACAGCTATTGGTACACAAATGGTAGGTACCTTGTAAAGTGGAAGACACAACCATGCATGGTACCGTTGACCGTAGAGTGTTGCGTAAAGCGGGGGTTGCGTCTTCGAGGCTGCCGCCGGAGGAGCAGAAGAACTTCCTGCCGCCGGCCCCGCCGCCGGGGCAGGTGCTGACGGACAGACCAGGAGTGTGGGCGCCAAGAGGTGGAATCATACGGGTCACTTAAAGGTAAGACATGGTAAGACTTGGGCCGGTGACACAAATAGTAATTTCTAGGATCCAGCTACAACATGATCTTTATCAACTATATTGTTTAAGGCCCTCATAAAGTAGCTTGGTGTACGAAAACTCCCTCAGTCCCTGGACTGTTCAACTGTTCAGACTATTTTATTGGTAAACAAGATGTTTGGGATTTCTTTTGGCCAATCCACTCATGTGGACGCGAGCCATAAGTCAGCCAGGGGATTTTTCATCAATTGGTAGCCCTCCCATGTCTCCCTTGCGAGTTGGCTTGGAAGCAACACACTATGCAATGATACGTTGTCATGCAGTTGTTCAGCGACCGGAAGTTGACTAATGGGCTAAAGCGGATGGACAAACTCCTGCACCAGTTGTGATGAACAACTCCATAAGATTCCAGTGTCATGCATCACTCTAAACATCTTAAATTCTATTGGTGTTTGATGGGACAAGCCAAGCAATGCAAAACAATCCGTGGCCATAGGCCTAATCAAACTCAGCAACTCTATTGTTGTGAAGCGACCAATGCCGGGCTGGGGGGCCATGGACACTGAGACCGTATCTTGCATCCTTCTAAAGCCAAAGAAAAACCAACCGCCTCCAAGAAGGAGGCTGCAAAACTAGGTCCCCCAGTGCTCTCTTACCCTTTTTTGGGGGAGGGTTCCCCTACAAAAATAGACAAAAAAGGAAAAAGACAGGGCACCCTTATTCAAACCTCTCTACTGGAGGGCCTAGTCAGCCTGGGGTTTAATCCACCCTTAAATCAAGAATATGTTCACATAACCACCATTATTTCTCTAGGGAATGGCACCTTCCAAAGTCGTCCAACTTGGAACTGGTGGTTCCATGAAATCGAAGGATTTTCACATCACCATGATTTACCTTGGACATGGCATCATCCAAATTGGAACTTGGGGTTCACATCGCTTGGGCGAACTCGCATCGCTTGCGCCAAGGCGTCGGCCGGCAATGAGGGCGGCGGCATCCCAGTCATTCCCATCGCCATCGGCCTGGTGGTGGCCAACGTGGTGATTTGGGGCACCGCAGAAGCAAGCGGACCCCAGCGAATGCGTTAGGTGCGAAATGGAAGCCATGTATATATATATATATACATATATGCATATGTATATACATACAGTATATATATATATATATCATTGCCAGGCTTAGCTTGCCTCGTTATTGTTTCATCTTTTTTTCCACAATGGCCTCTTTCAACCAGCAACAAGCTTTAACTCGTTGGGGGGGGTCTACTAGTCTGAGCCTGCCAAAGAAGTTGCTGATGTTCCTTCCAAAGTCATTCCAAACTCAAACAAAAGACACAGACCCCCCGTTTCACCCAGCGTCCGCACTCTCCGGCTCAGATTCCCGCCCTAAAAGTCCAACCAAACTTAGCTTGGTGGATTCTGTTTGGAGAAAAGTGCCGCTAAACGGCAAACACATGGCAACAACGCAGGTTTTAGTTTCCCAGGAAGCCCAAAAGAGGGTTGATAGATGTGTGATCTACCACTTCAGGTGAGCTTTCCGTGCCCTGGGAAGCCCTTAAGTGATCATTGCCTTTTTGGGGAGAGTCCAGTCCCACTTTGGTATCAGAGCAAAGGAGCACCAGGTCAGCAGGTGGCAATCACAACCGTTTCTTGACACTATGACTATGAGCATTATTTGTAGTTGGGGCTTTTGGTGGACATCATTTAAGTGGAGATTCAGAAGTCCACCAACTACGTACCTTTCAGGGGATAACCTATTAAGACTCATAGCCAGATGCTTTTAGTTGGGGCGACAGCTGATATCAATTCCTTAGTTCCTGCACGTTGAACTTTGTGTAAGACCATTTTATTGGCAAACAACAAGTTCGGAAGCTTTATTTGCCCAATCTATCTGTCCACTTCCATGTTTGTTGGTGGGAGGGTACTCGTTCGGAAGTGAGTGACAAGGGGAGCCTTGAGCTGTGAGCCTTCAATTGCCAAGGCACCATATGGATCATCAAGCAGAGGAGGAGCGGCTACTCCGCCTTCTCCAGCGACGACGAGGAACCACCCACCAGCTACAAGGGTAACCGCCGTGGCTTGGCCAAGGCCCCAAAAAACAGAAGGAAGTAGGGGCTCCCTTCGGGTTTCTCCATGTTTTTCTTCCAATGGAAGTTTGGGCTTCTCCTTGGCCCATCGGGAACTTCCATTTGTGAAGGGGCAGAAGGAGACTCCAGGTACTTTGGTCGGGTTGCTTTACGGGACACCAAAAGGAGGACCGCCTTTTTGCGGGGGTGTCTATTTTCTTTGTTTTGACAACCCCAAACAGGCACGGCGTCTGTGAAAGGAGTGCAAGAGGAAGCCACCCGTTTTAGGGTTCTTTGGGGACAAGCCGATGTATTCCTGTACGGCTATGTGTCAGGAGCGACTCCTCCAACTGGTTGCTTCAGGTCACTTTTCTTTTGAAATGAGTCCCTAACGGGAGTGGACGACGGTCTTTGAACAGGTGCTGAAGTTAAATTCCAGCTCGGTCCTAGAATACCTTAGTTACGCCCTTGTTCAACTTCCTGCAGAATTCTAATCAAAAGAATTGTCACCCCAAGTTTGAGAAGCAGTGTCTATTTAAACAGCTCGAAGGTTGCATTTCAACGCATGTAGTAGGTAAAGTACACTTTGGCAGCTTCAGCGCCAACATGCAACTTTTCATCACAAGAGTGGTAGCTGAAGTACACTTTGACAGCTTCAATGGGATCTCAACAATTCTGCCAATTGGTGTTTTAGTGTGTTGTTTTGCAGGGAAACTCGGCAACCATCGATTTGGAGGAAAGGAACTAATTATCTATAGATAAATTGCTTCGTACTTGAAAAGAAGGCCCACATTTGTCGAGCGTTTGCTCTACCCAACATATGGAAAGCGATGTCCACCATAGAGGGCCCCAAAACAGCCCCAGGATCCTGAATTAGGAGAAATACTTTCACACAAAGAGGCCCCAGTTGTCAAACAGGGTCCAACATTACTTGCTGATTTCTACAGCCCCTTGAAATTGTAGCACTCAGGTTGTTTCCCGTGAATTTACATGTATACATGCAGTTCCACATCCTCGAGTTTTGGGACAGCACTAGGTGTTGGTTTGTTGTTATGGCGTATTCTTCCTTGAAATGAGGACTCAATATTCGAGATTCCCAAACATATTTTGCTTACTTAATTCTGGGCAGTCTGGGTGAGTAGTCTTTGCCTTTGTCACACCTTTTGCAACATGTCTTTCCAATTCTTCAGCTCGAGGTCATCGCAATTGTCACATAAAGCTCGGGTCGGATAGCCATCGGGTGGTAGATGTTGATGTCTCGTGAAGCGGTTGAACCTCTACATGTTCAAGCTTGCTTCATGAGTCACACTAGCCATCCCTTCAGATTGTGCCTCTTCAACAAAAAAACTAGACAGAACCATGTAAATCCTAGCAACAGTAGATCCAAGAGGGGCCACATAGCTTGTTTGGTGCTGGCCAGGATTTGAACACAAAACAAGTGTTCAATCTGTAACCTCAGGTCCGAAGGAAAACACTTTACACTTGAAGTTAAGCTAAACCGTAAACTTAACCCAGGCCCCCCCGATGGCCGGTAATTGGCGTCCCGGGTGAAGTGCCGACAATTGGCCAGCACTTGCTTAAATATTGTTTTGTAGTCACATAGTTTTTTTGCCATCATCAAAGTGCAGTGAAAAGTCACTTTTGTTGAAACGTCACTTCAGGATACTAGGGGGGATCCAATTGAGGGGTTGGGCTGGCATGTATGATCATTGCACATGCAACGCGTGGGGGGGTAGGGGGGGCGACACGCTGGTGACACGCTCATATCCCAAAAAAGTGACCGTTCAACGTACATGTGCCGGCAATTGGCCACCCCCCGACACGCCGTGACACGCCGTGACACGCTCCTCAAGAACCCCTCCCAACCTCAAACTTGCTGCTCTCCCCTTTCCCCGGCAACCCCATTCCAAAGGACCCTGAAAGGTCACTTGTATCTGATAGCAAATTGCTTTTGCAGTCACTTAGACAAAAAGTGACATCGTTTTGCCCAAAATCGATGTGCCGGCAATTGGCTAGCCATTGGGGGGTGCTGGACATCATATCTTGCTTTTGACACATTGAGACCCTGCTTGTTTGCTACGAGAAGTGCCCAGGAGAATGCCAAAGCAAGCTACATGTTCCTGTTTTCACTTTTCTGGGGCACAGGTCCAAGTCGCACTGTGTATATATATATATACACATACATACATACATACATACATACATACATACATACATACATACATACATACATACATACATACATACATACATACATACATACATGACGTATATGCGTGTCTGTGTTTCCCGGTGGCTTCGAGGGTTTGTTTTTGGCAGCGGACTCGTCTCAGGCTTTCAGGGTCCTGGACACTGACCGGGCTGTGCAAACTGCCCACACCTCCAGTGACCAAAACGTGAAGGAGCTGAAAATTGTGCCCTTCAGGGTGGTCCAGGTGTATATGTACATGTGGTTTGATGAAAGGGAGGGCGAAATGCAGCTTGTCTCACCCGGATTCACCCGGCGAATTCATGCTCAGTTGCCGGTTACAAACGCGGGAGTCTGCGCAGAAAGAACCTCCCTGGCTTCATCCTGAGACGAAGGCATGATTGTGACTGGCGTCTAGATCAGAAACTGTGGGGAGGGGGTGTTCCTTTTTGCCCTGCCACTCGTAGTGACGGGTGACACAGTGACTTGGTGGCTTCGAAATGACTGAATCATTGGGCCAACTTGACGTGGCTATGTGTAAAAACAACGCACCCGCCAACCTTGAGACGGCTTCTTCCTCGCCTTCACATGAGTCATAATCAAAACCCAGTATTTGCAAAGAATTAAGAAGGCGGCCGCAGCTATTTCTGGTTGGGATTGTCCCTTACTAACCTTCATCTTCCCGGGTTTTGGTTCAGAGCTGATGTCCTGCCCGGGGATGGACATGGACCTTCCAACAAGATCTCAGCCTGAGGAATATTGATTGTGTGGCATCTTGGTTGCGTCGCCATTGGGTATTCTTTTCCGCCCTCCGCTGTTCTATTCCTGGTCTTCGGGAATTCGAACGAGGGGAACCTCTCTCAAATGCCAGGACTCAACTACCGCACACTGCTACCTGACCTGGCTGTCAGTTGGGGTCACGGTGCCCCCTGATCCGCTTTTGCAGGACCCTGCAGACCCCTCAAAGACTCTAAGACTCACAAAGGGTTTGTACAAGGGTTGGGCAAATGGGGCTCAAGGAGCCAAATCTTGCTCAACTCTTGTAGACCTTGGTTGCCCTGTTTCCTTCGGGGCTACTTTCCCGAACTCGCGCCAGCCAGTCCCTACCCCGCAGGAAACAGAGCTACAAACATGGCCACCGGGGTCGCGGGTTTTAGTCCTTGTTTCCGTTTGCCAGGGCAACCCATTGTGGGTACCTATTTTTGACCCACCCCCACAAAACCGAGGCTTCCTGCTCACCAAGATGTCAGAAAAAACGGGGTTCCATCGGACTCCATCGGATCCCCAAACCTGGGCGAGTTATTCGGCTGTACCAGCCCGAAACAAATATCCGGCCAATAAGTCGGGTCCATTTCCTAAATGGCCGCGGCTTCCTGGTTCTTGAATCACCCACCAACAGGGGGCTTTTCCATTTGGGCATGTCATAGAAGGAGCTTCAGAAATAATGCTGTCGTCTCTTAGGTTTCTCTTTGAAACCGCCAAAAGAGCGAGAAAAATACATGTTGCCATCAACCAAAAAAGACCCATTTTGAGAAGCAGGCACACGCACCACCCTCCGGCCGATCGAACCCTCGATCCACCCGGCCAATCAGCCGATCGACCCCGAGGCTCGCGTCCAGCGGTCGCTTCGGCGTTCGCGGGGCGCTCAGGAGGTGCTCGGATTGATGACTCGGTTAAGGGGCAGAGTTTTAGCCACAAATGGATGTGGGTCAGAAGACCTGGTAAGTGGAAACACCAATGGGAAGTGAAAACCTGGTAAGTAGAACCTGGTAAGTCAAAACCTGGGCCAGAAATGGGCGTGAGTACCCAACATGGCTTGCCCTGGTAAGTGGAAACATGGACCAAGACAAGGGGCCCACAACCCCAGATCCAGGCAAGACCCCTGTAGACCAAGCCACATGGCCATGGGTCAAAATCCAAATCGGTTATCCCCAGGGAACATCCCAATCCAACCACTAAAATAGGTTCTAAAATGGGTGAATTCACCTACCAACCAAAATGGGATCCCATTGATTTTGACCCACAGCCATATGAACCACTTGCTCAAAACCCGGGGATTGATGATCCTTTCGATCCCACCAATGATCAGTAATCAGTTCCCACCCGTCCGACAACATGCTTAGGTTACAGGTTCTTGGATGATGAAAGGCTTATCACTTCACTTTCACCGAGGGTTTTATCCATCCCAACTGAGCCACGTGCTCAAAACCCGGGTAGGTGAAGGTTAGTAAGGGGCAGTCCCAGCCAGAAATAGTTGCGGATATCCGCCTTCTTAATTCTTCACATGGTTCTGGGTGGAGATTGTCACTCATATCAAGGTACCTGGAGTCTCCATGACCCTTGCTGATCAGTAGAGAATGAGGGAGTAAACCTTATAAACCATCCAACTGGTGGTTCAACCACCACAACCAGCCCTAAGAGCCCCTTGAACGTATCTGGGGGCCTTTGACTCCCAAAGATCAAAAAATCAAATCTTCCCTGCCACAGAGCACTTTTTCGGCATCCCATTTTCGGTAATACCAAGGGTATCCCCGTCAGAGAGCAAGAAGTCATGGGACTGACACCCCAGAACATTGGTTGGCTGCGAAGAGCCGCATGTAACTGTGCATCAAGGAGTCCCGATCTTAGATTCATACTATGTTTGAGTTGTTCCCAGTATGATCGCGAGTTTGGTGCACCTGGACAGGATGATCCGAGGCGCTAAATGAGTATTGTCCTCTGCTTTCTCACAAAAAGATCCCATGTGTAGTATAAAATTAACGCTTATAATGAACAAGGAAGAGTGCTGTCAGGGAAAGTCAAAACCATGTGTTCGATAGACTGAAAGCTGCAAGAACTGCAATGCGAAACAAGACCCACAGAAAACAACACCATGCCAAACCGAGCAGCACTCAAAGAGCCAAAGCCAGGTGCATTGGGTGCTTGCCTCAACGGAACAACAACAGCTCGGCCGTGTTTTGTTTCGGCGCGGCAAATCACTCTCCGAGTGAAACGTTCGGCTCTGAGGCTTCGAAAAAGGCAAAAGTTCAACAGGAGAAGCCCGTGACTCCTTTGCAGGCGAGCTATGGGACGAGCTGGTTCCACCATCCCTTTGGCAACCCGCCACTAGGGACTGTTTAGGCCCAACAGCGTGAGTTAGACAGTGTCAAAATAGAGACCCTCCGGCCAAGACCTTTTGTTTGTACTTCAAAGCAACCTCCAATGGGTGCCCGCAAAACAACATACGGCTACTTGTACATGGGTGCTTTTGTTTGTTGAGGACACCCGTTTTGGGGCATTTGTTTCAGGGAAACTGAAGGAAACAAGCCATTTCAATTTGGAGGGTCTCAGATTTGGAAGCGGACCCAAATGTAAGGCTTTATAGCCGAGGCCAGGAATTGTGGCAATGGGTGGAGGAACCAACATCACCGGCTTGGATTGCTCTATTCTTTCTTTGTGGTGAAGTGAAGCTCAACAAGTGCAAACAGATAACAACTGCGCAGCAGTCAAAGCTTCTCGCATTGCTTGTGTTTGTTGGTTCGCCCTTTTCAGTACTTGCCTCACCTACTTGCCACGTGGTTAAGTAGGAAGTCGCAGTCCTTCCATTTCTCAAGGATCACATTGCACTTTCGCGGTGTAATGCTGCGGGGAGAAATTTAACTTCCCCAGTGTCCGGGCTTTGGGAGTTTAAACATTGTGGGAAGACCATCTTAAAGTAAACAACAGTTGGGACTCTTTTGGCTTAAAGGGGGTGGGAAATGAGCTGGACATGATGAAGGTCCTCTACTTGGGAGGGTCTCGGCTGAGACCGTCACGTGGTTGCCCTGACATGGGCTCCCCTACTAACTGAGCCATCACATTGCGGGTGAAGGACATCCTGAACCTGCACAGGCGCAATGTAGTCAACCAGGTGAGGATGCTCTCTCACTCAGCTGAGATCGCCATGTGTAAAGTTGACATTCGCCGAACCTCTTTGCTGATCTCTGAGTGATCTCTGAGCCCATCAAACAAAGTTGGCTTGGAACCAATTGGAGTCCTGTGATGCCATTGGTCCCATTTCATGCTGCTACAATTCCTTGCCACCAGCCACAGGTGGACCTTGGAAGTGCAAGAAGGGTAGTCTCGTCTTCAAGATGTCGCAGGTCTGTTTGACTCCTTCCATCAGTCGTGGGGAATCCCCCCCTGGTGGATAGCGGGCACTTGCCACATGATTATTCAACAAGATGAACGGACCGATCAAAGCTGTGGATACACTTGTCAATGACATATGTGTGGCATTACTCCTGCACGGACAGCGCCACGCTTATCACTCGTCAAGCTCCACCTGAGGCTGCCTGAGGCGAAGGACTCAGTTTAGCGTATGTTGGGCACGCAAACATTATACTTCAGCTTGCAAAGCTTGACTAGGAGGGCGTTCACTTTCCCATGCACAAGTTGGAGGGTCAATGGCTTTGATAGCGCATGGCCTTGCCCAGAAAAACATGGCGTCACTTCGTCCACCCAATGTGCATCACATGCCGAAGATTTCTGCGTTGGCACTCATCCGGCAGAGACACTTGAGTGGAGTATGCTCTTCCGCATGATGTGTTTGATTCGCTTGCACAAGATGGAGAGGACCGCCGGCCCACACTGTATTCCTTGCCTTTGCGCTGCATGAGGTTTTTTCTCATCGCGCTTGCTGCATCGCTTGTATCACCTGGTATAACACGTGGTGAGCTTAGTCTCCTTCAACTAGACGAAGTGACCCCGAACATCTGCATGAGGTATCTTGCAGTGCCACCTTTCAGGTCAATCCTGGCAATCTGTCTGAGCGTGGACATGTTTACAACACAAGTCCTCAAAGAGGCCATGATCTGCTTCGAAGAGTACGGCAGTGATTGAGAGTTTCAGATGGACATTGACATCGTGGTTGATGATTCTCGCCTTTAGCACGGCGCCCTCGCCGGAACTTGTCCTTGAGCACTGGCTACCACCCCGGGCCTACACTGCCACGGGTCTTTTAATCGTGTGCCCTCCGTTGGTCGCCTGGCATCCAACTCGATGGCCTCGGGCCTCTTGTTGCGTTCTGGGCTTTTGCATAGCCTGGCGCTTGGCAAAGCACGCTGTCACCCGCCTTGTACTTGGCGTTGTGTTGATTCTCGGGCAATAGCGCATGCGCCTCCCACGCAGTTTCACATTGAAATGGACAGGTCCGCCTTCGCAGCCACGCGGGGCGGCGTCGCAAGAAACGCCAAGGTCCTCTAGTTGGGATCCCTTATGCCAGGTTTCGGAATGTATGTAGAGTTTGTTTAGCTACTTATATATATATATATACCATCAGTCACGGCACTACCCTACTCTCAGCAACTTGCTGACCCTGGAAACAAAGAGCCGTGTTGTCAACCAGTTTTAACTACAGAAAGTAAACAGAGCCAATCGCAAAGGTAATGGCCATCGGGAATAACCGATAAACATGCGTGGCATTGAGCTTGCACGAACCTGAAATGTAGCCATGATAGAAATCTAACTTTTGCCGCGCCCTCTTTTGTGTTCCATTTTGATTTGCAGGGTGCCCAGCATAGACACCGGGAAATATAGCGCCAGGTAATAGCCTCAACAACCCCCTTGACACCAATCCGAAAAAGGCCCGGAGCCACTCAAAACCAGAGAGCCCAAGCGGGCCTATCAACCCCCAAGCTTTCAGCTGTAAAGAACAAAGCTTATGATTGGTGTTCTGCGGGTTCCCGTTAAATGTAAAAATCGTGAAAATGATGTTCGGTAAGAATTTCCAGTTCTATGTTGAGTGGCGGAAACATGCCATGAGGACTCTCGAAATTTCGCACCAAAGCCAGGTAACTCACTAATTTTGTCATACTTTAGAGCCTCCGGCTCAGTCCGCCGACATTGTCCTCTCCCTTTTCTCCTTCTTCCTTTCTCCCTCCCTTTGCTCCCCATCCTCCCCCCAAGCCTCTCTCTCTCCTCAATCTCCCTCTCTCTGTCTCTCTCTATCTCTCTCTCTCTCTCTGTCTCTCTCTCTCTCTCTCTGTCTCTCTCTGTCTCTCTCTTTGTCTCTCTCTCTCTCTCTCTGTTTCTCTCTCTCTCTCTCTCGCGCTCTCTCTCTCTCTCTCTCTCGCTCTCTCTCTCTCTCTCTCTCGCTCTCTCTCTCTCTCTCTGTTTCTGTGTCTCTTTCTATCTCCCTGTCTCCTTACCGTCCACGCCCCTCTACAGAAAAAAGGGTACCCTTGCTCTAACCTCTCTACTGGAGGGCCTAGTCTCCCTCTCGCTCTTTCTCTCTGTCTCTCGCTCTCGCTCTCGCTCTCTCTCTCTCTCTCTCTCCCTCTCTGTCTCTCCCTGTGTCTCTTTCTCTGACTCTGGCTCTGTCTCTGTCTCTGTCCCTTTCTCTCTCTCTCGCTCTGTCTCTCTCTCTCTCTCTCTCTCCCCCTCTCTGTCTCTCTCTGTGTCCTCTCTCTCTCTCTCTCTCTCTCTCTCTTTCTCGCTCTCTGTGTCTCTCTCTCTCTCTCTCTCTCCCCCTCTGTCTCTCTCCCGCTCTCTCTCTCTGTGTCTCTCGCATTGCAGCGTCACGTCCCCCCTGAGTTGCCTCGATGTCCGGGCACTGCCCTGCATGACCATGAACTGTCTGCTTACTACTGGCTTTCCCCTTGATTTCCCCCTCCTGTCCTTTTCACGTGTCCCATGATGTCCTGTCATGTCCCTTCCATTCCTTTCAACTCCCCCTTCATGTCCCTGTCATTTTCCACATCCCGTTCTTTCGTTGCGAGTCATTTCCTTACATCTCCCGTCGTGCCGATTGGTTTCCTTGTCCTTTGTTTCCCTTTCATTTCCCCTGCACTCCCTTGTTTTCATTTCTGTCCCTTTCATGTCCCTTTCAGTTTTCCTTTGTTTCCCTTTCATTTCCCTTGCTTTCCTGTCATGTCGACTTCCTATTTCTTCCCCTCATTTCCTTGCACTTCCTTGCATTTCCCATTTGCTCCCCAGCATTTCCCGCAAAAAACGATTTGTCCAGCGTTTTCGCAAAGAGGACATCAAATTACACAGAGTTGTTTCCAGTTTTTCGGCTAAAGGAGGCAGCTCAAACCAGCAAAGAGCCGGCAGGGGGATTCGAGCCTGGGACCCCTGTTTTGCGACACCAGCTGCCCGTTTGTGAAACGTCATCAAATTACCCGCGGGGAAACCCCAAACCCGGGGGGGTAGGGTGGGGATTTCGGGGTTGGGTTGTCCTCGGTATCCGACACGCCTCCGCAATGTCGGCGGATATTTTTGGGGGGCAACGGGAAATTTTTGCCATAGCTCAGATGTCTCGAATACACGAACGAAACCTTCGTGACCGTGAGGCGGTTCAGCAGGCCAACCGTGCCGGCAGCATCTTTGAGGCAGGGTTGATCAAAGTTTTGGTCTGAGGACCTCGGCGAACCATGCTTGTCCAGTAATTCCATTTCCCTGTGCAGTAGGCAACCGTGAAAAAGCACCCTTTAAAGAAAGGAAACTGCTGGTTGCAAAAGCCAACAGTGGATGAAAGCTCCTCTTAGTAGGTTGTTTATAAACCAGTATTCGCATAGTTTTCATCCAGTGCCGACTTCTGTCGATCCACAGGTTTTAGGGCCACTTTCTGTGAATTGCGGAGAAATCGCCTTTAAACTGATCAAGTCGTAGGAATCAGACACAAAAAGGGTGATGTCCACAACCACAAACTGAACACAGGGTTGAGTCAAGACAACGGTAAAGGAGCCAACCTTTAGGCATGCCTGGTAAAGCACCACGTGTTTTTTGCACGTAGTGATGGCCATCAAGCCCCTTGGGTTTTCCAGACATGGCATTGGAGCAAGCCACAGCCCCGCAGGAATATCAAGGGGTGGTCGTTTGGGCTTGTCCCAACTTGGAGGTCCCGGAGGCAAATTGTGCCACGCTCAAAAGACCCTTTACTCGGGGGTAAGGGTGGCCATAAACCTTTTGCAGAGTTTAGGGTGCCTACTAAGAGAACCATGACCATGACCCACGTTTTGACCATAGCGGGCAAACCCTCACAAGTTTCATGAAGCAAGGATATAGCCAACTCCTCACGCAATTGCTGGGGCATGTAGGTCATGCAAGAGGCGCGGGTTTGCACATGTGGGCGTGAGTTTTCGACCATGGGACGTTTGGCTGGAGCCAAACCTCTCGAAGGCCAAGAAAGAGGAAGAGGAGGAACAGGATGGGATGCGGAAAAGGTCTGCCAAACATTGTGGCCTCCTTTGCAGTAAACGATGTCCACATGTCACAATAATTCCCAAGGCACTGCCCTTTGGGTCAGCTTCTTGGTTTGACACCCTGTTCAGTGATCCTGAGGTGTCCATCTCCGATTGGTCAAACTGACTCGATGCAAAAAGCGATAGACATCTTGCTAGCCGAGGTTTCTCCCAAGACCCTATCACAAGGATAACACGAATGGTCCACCTTGTTGTTTTGGCATGGGTTTCGAGGTTCAAAGCAAACCAATCCTGCAGGATGTGCTTCGTCATCTTGAGAAATAAACAACCCAGACCTCCAGTGGCCATGGGAAAAAGGGAACCTCTCCACAAGAAGGGAGACATGGCACCGCTGGAGGGTGTCCTTTCTCCAGGGCACTCTCTCTGCTTGGTTGGTTTTGATAAGCCAAAAGGAAGCCCGAAATGTATTTAGGTCACCTATTTTGCAGACAAACCCACTGGGTCTGGGACAAACGACTTGTAATGTGTCCTGGCCCTAGCGCAAGTGGTCCCAAGCGAGCGACCCGCTGCGCCCAAGCAAACGCCACGCGTGCGGTGGAAAAGAATCGTGGTTTTGGCATAGAATGGTTGACAAGGAGACGTTCTATAAGGAATGGGATCCAAATGTTAGTCTGCAGGTACTCAGGATATTTTTCTTGGGTGACCCGTTCCAATTTCAATGGATGCTATAGGTGATTGTCCGGAGGCGCAAGTCTGATACAACCTGTTTAGGGCCTCAATAGAGGCTCTCGGACACAAGTTGGTGGATGTGTCTAAAATGGGGTTCATGAAGCTGACAACCACAGATCTTTAGCGCCGACCCATTAGCCCCATTTTGGGGCTTTGTAGTCGCTATTAGCTCTCATTGGGATTTGGGGGGGGGGGGGGGGGGATTATTGGGGGCCCTTGACAAATAAGATGCTTGATTTAGCTAGTTGCCATAGCAAGGGTCGGACCCCAGATTCGGAATGGGTCAATTGCATCCCAGTGAATTCGTCATGTTGAGTCCGGCTTGCATTTCAAAAGGAAACCAACGAACACCCTACCTATGTCGGTCTTTCAAAAAAATCCAAGGGAAACCGAAACAAACATCTGCTATTTTTTTTGAAAAGGGACGCCAACGGAAAGCCACTAATAGGGTTGCTCAAATCCCAGTGTCAGTTGGGGACACCTGGTGGGTGTGTCGTTTTTGAGGGTACCTTCGCTTGGTGAGTTTAAGGGGACAACCAGAAATTTCTAGGATTAAATCCTACAAAAAGGCACACTCTGGTGAACATTGGCCAGCTCTCCCGTTTTCAGGAGTTGCCGGAGCCTGAGCAGGAGCACGAGCACCAGGACCACGCTGAATGAGTGCGGTTGGGTAGGCTTAGGCAGCAGGCCAATTTGTGGTTTCCTTGTGGTCTCCCTTTAAACACCAACCAAAATGTATATACATCAAAAAAGGGGTGCCAAAAATTCATGGCCTCTCCGGAGCAAAGCTGCTGATTCATCGCCCCCAAAGGCTGCTTCAGCCTCCATGGCTGCCACGCCACTGCCCCCACTTCCACCCCTTGTGGGACAGTTTGCCAGTCCGGCATGGCATCGAAAGATTTCGCTAATGTTGGTGATGGAGAGGAGAGTTGCGCGCCGTGTTGGGTGTGGCGGTGGGTCAAGATGACGCCTGCGTGGGGACGCCCTTGACAACTGATGAGTATCAGCTCTTATCCGGACATACAGCTGGGGACTGATGGGGACTGGAGGTGGAGACTTGTCATTGTCAATTTGCCCGTTTGAATTTGAAACTGTTTCTTCCTCTTTTGGCAAGTTCACCGCTGTTTGCAGGGGACAGTGTGACCCTCCCAGTTTTGACCACGACGTGGTTGCACACGCTCGCCGCCAATTCCCCCATGGCACATTGAGCAGGAAGCCGTCGATGAGTGGTGGGCCGAGGCAGGCGTTCGTCCGGTTCATTTGCTGCACCGCGGGTCACATTGTCTTCTCCCAGCAACGGTCAAATTTTGCGCTAATTCTCGGTAATATTAGGGAGTGTCATGGGGGCGCACACTCGCCAAGTTGTTGTTTGTGGCTTCCCTGTACACCAACCCCAAACATGAATACCCCTCAAAAGCCACATTCACATGGCTCACACCTGAAAAGGGTGCCGTCTAGAAAAGCTGGGGGAGATCCATGACCAGGGATTCCCACTTCCTCCACAACCAGAGAATCGACCTTTTGACCTTTTTGTTTTCCGCCTTTGGCTCCCTGGTTGGTGGTTTGGATAGGTTCGGGGATTTGAATCCCTGTCTTTTGCATGTTTGAACCCCCTAGCCTCCTATCAAATCCACGCCACCAGTCTTATAGAAAGAAGCCGTTTTTTGCAGGGATCTGGGAGTTGCATTCCCACTGTGATACTGAAAGGCTGTGACAGTGGGAAAACACAGACGATAAACCGCCCCGTCCGGGCGGCCCGGTTCAATATGGGTATTTTGTTCCAACTACAACCCAACGTGTGTGTGTGTGTGTGTCTCCCCTGCAACTACCCCACGAAAGGTTGCCCAACAGGGCATGGGTTTTTGCCTCGCCTTCCGGCCAAACGAAGGCTGCTGGCTTCCATACTGTTGACCCCAGGTTAGACGTAGAACCAGTGCTATTCGGGGGAGGTGTTCCTTCCAAAAGTGGTCCAAGTCCCTATTTAAGGGGGGTACCTCGCCTATAACCAGGGAAAAGGTGATCTACCTTAGGAGCATACCCCAACCCGGGGAATATTGCGCTAGGTCTTCAACGTATGCTGGAGGCTTCTGGAACAAATTCGGCTTCGTGTTTGAAAATGCGGCTCCAAGAAGGTGTTTGTTGGAGAGGATGCTAATTGCAGGAGTGGCGCCTAATTTGAGACACCCCTTGAGTTCCAACTGCGCCAGGAGGAGGTCGTCACAGAGGCGCCTTGGAGGAGGGTTTGCGGAGCCTGACCTAACCACAAAGCGTTGCCAAGCTGCCAGAGTTCACTGCACTGGGGTCTCCACCACAAATCATGTGTTTTGTAGGGTAGATTCAATCGGGCCAAGGCTTGAGTGAAAGTAGATGGCGCGATTCCTTTTTGCTGGGTGAGTAAAGGGGATGTATTGGGTGCTTTGTGTTTTGGTTTTCCATATATATATATATATATTGTATATAAGTACATGATATGTTAGTGTTTGCTTTGTTTGCGTGGTTTAACCACTGTAGGGGCCTTGCCGGCCTTTTGATTCTTTTCCACGGGTTTTGGGTACACCCTTTACTGGGGTCTCCACCAAAGCGATTTCATATTCTAGGCGGACGAAATATAAAGCAGAATCTGAATAATATGGTGTTCTGTGTTGACATGTGAACCAAAATGAATGCCAAGTGTTGATGACTCAGTGGATTGGCCAGGACTACAGCGAGAAGGTGTGGAGCTCAGCTACCGAAAAGAAGCCCAGCGGAAAGGGAAAGTGGAGTTTGGGCCCCCTTGTTTTCGGTGTCTCGACGGCACTTAGAAGTGGTTGTCGTTTTTTTTGGCTCGAATGCCAAGCGCCAAGCACGACATTGCGGGACCTAAGCAGAGCTGACAGATGGCCAGAGGATTATTGCACGGCCCCTAGTTGTTGAATGATTGGGAGAGGGGTGTCTGATTCAGAGGGAATGCTGGCTGGAGATGGGCGGAAGAGGTGTTGTACTGAATGGGTGTGCATCTATGTTGGAGGCTTTCCCTCTTCCGGGCAACTGAAGAGCAACTATGGTGGTGTTTCCAGGAGACAAGCCAACATGGCTCGACCCCATGGTCAGATTTTTTGAGGTTCGCATTTTGGGGCTCCCAAGGTAGTTTTTATACATCGGGGTAGACTAAATATGACACATAATTTGCAGATTGCTACCCCAGATTTGAGCCAAGCTAAGGAGATCATGAGCCACTTGAAAGGTCGTCAGCCTGTCTCGAGTGAGGCTTCCGCATTGCCGATTTCTTTGGAATACGAAACTTCCATGTCCGTTGCTGAGGCACAAACATGATACGTACCGGCCACGACCATGTCCATGTCCATTTCGTTCAACAGGACAGACGAGAGCCCCAGGTGAAATAGCGACTCCCTGCTGTGCACCAGCAAGTTCTTCAAGTATTGTTTTCTGCTTCATGGCTTGGCCAATGCCTTGGACTCCTTCCTCAGGTTTCAGCGACAAAAGCTTTCGTTCGCGGCCCTCATAGAGGGACGCCCGTCAAGAGTGAGACGCGGACATCAGCTTTCGTTAAATGATGTCCACGAAGGGGTTCCTAATCAAAACTCATACCAATGTCCCATTCATTTTGGGCGTCGAAGACGGAAATGGAAGGGTTGCAGGCGAAATGTGCGGTTGCAAGTCTATCCCCCGGTTTTTTGGTTTAATGGTTCAAACATCACTCTTGGGGTCACTTTTTGACCAGTTTCCTCGGGGTGATATTTAAAAGGGAAAGATTGGAGCCCTGTTTCTGATCATTGAAATCCTTGGTGAATTTCGGGTTCAGGACATGGAGGACTAAAAGGGGTTGCAAAAACACATCTTGCGGGCAAGTTCTAACGAGCGACTCCACCGATTCGGGGTTTTTCGAAGAGCTTATGTTGAAGGTCCTTTATTGAGAGGCTCCCCTGATTTCGGCTTGGGGATATAGTTTGCCCAGGGATTTCCATGCGCATTACGAGAGCAACTCGGGTATGTTTTGACTGAAGTGAGTGCCGAGGCCGAGGAAATGGATGCGCTGGACCAGGTCGGTTGCCGATCGCTTCCCCTTTCGGCGCTAAAGACAAAGCCCCTGATGGAAGCCCAAGATTCTGTTTAATTCCATCGTTGATTTATAGGGGGGTGTCCCATTCAAGCGGCGGTCCTTTTACTTTCAGGGGAAGAGACATACACGTTTATTGATATGGGTCGATTCATCGGGGGCCAAGTACCCCAAGTTGCGTTTGAACCCAGCTCGTGGTCAATGCCGCCCAAGTATCCAAAAGCGGGATTCCTCCAGCCTGAAGGGAGCAACTCAGCCTTAGGGTCACCCACCGGAAATATCAGCAAGGGGCAACTTCCCTGCTAGTGCAGTCCATACGAAAAACCCTCAATATAAGGGCTGAACAAAGATACACACACCATTCCCCCATAAGGCAATTTAGCTTAAGAGTGCCCCCCAACGAATTGAGGCCCTTTTTTACATGTCTGCAAACACTTCAGGTTTCCTTTGGGTCCGGTCTGATGTGCCATCTGTTTGAATGCTGGGAGAGGCGCTCTTCTTTCTTTCTTTTTTCGCCAAAGCAACGGGCCCTTCAAGTGTTGAACCCTCTTCAGCGATTAGTATTGGGGCCGCAATACTTACACACACATGCACACGCTTCTTCCATGGTCATGAGGTGACTTGGAGGAATCTCATCCCGCAACCCCATCCAAAGCTATTTGGCCCCCCCTTTTTCAAGTGGTTGCCTTGATTAACCTAGATTTTGCTCAGTGAATCGTCTCGAAGCTTCACGCCAGGATTGGTTCGATTGGGCGGCTGCCGATGAGCCTGTCAAAAAGCCTCGAACCAGCAAGGGGCCTCGGCCACTTGCGAGCAGAGCGAGCAGAGGTCAAAAAGTCAGAACCTCGACGTGTTTGGGGAGAATAGTCACAAAACCTATAGGCGTTTATCAAAGTTTTCTTTTACAATGGTTGGTTTCCCTAGTGGCTCTTCCACTTGGAGCCCAACTCGTTTTTGGCTGGTTTGAGGTGGAAGCCGCAAGGCGAACACATCCGATTTACTGCAGGCACCCTATTTTGAGAACCACGCCCTATACACCAACCCTATGAGCCAGAAAACCGCGGGGACCCGGGGTCCACTCGCGGGACTCGGGCGGAATGAGGCGCGGCGGAGTTGGGGCTGCAGGCGCTGCCTTTGCCGCGGAAGAAGGAAGCCAGGCACAGCCCTCAGAACTGGTGCGGGGTACCCCACTTGCTCAGTGGTGCCTTTCTTCTTTTTTTGGGGGAAGGGTTCCCCTTTCATGTTGACCGCGTGGGAAAACCACCTTCCCCCCCCCCCTTAAAGGTCAGAAGGTTTTGGGGGGGCAAGATTTTGGAAGGTGCTTGGCCTGCCTCCATTTGATTTAATATTTCTGGAGCCTCTTTTTGAGACCGGTCTAATAAGTCTAATAGGGGGGTACTAGGTCAACATTAAAGTCAACCAACCACAAAAGGGTGCCCTTTTTGCCCATGGTCACTGGGCATCTGAGGTACCCCATGGCTTGGTTGCAGAAATCGTTACATCCAAGCGCTAGGGGACAGAAAGATGTGGTTTAGACGGTAGCTGCATGTTGTGTATGTCAATTTGGTACAACCACCCCTAGGTAAAAAGCGGCTACACCGTTTCAATGGGTTGTCTCTATATTCAAGCAGGGCTTGGCCTGGCTTTTGAGAAGTTGAATGCTCGTTCTCCCGAAGAGAGAGAGAGAGAGTTGCCTGCCAAGAAGGGTGTCCCCTTAAGGCCACTGGAGATTCGGGCAAACCACGTCTCTTGGTGGTGCCCATCCGGTTCCTTAGGCTTTTAGCTAGATTTTAGCAGGGGATCAATCCACTCCCCTTGCTTTCTGTTTTTCTGCGGCTTGGTGCCAAACCCTCCGAAACCCAGCAGTGAAGTCAATATTTTTGCTGGGCCCCTGCCGCAATTGGACATTTATCCCGGGGTTTCATCCATTCCTACTTGAGATGAATGAATGAAGCTCTGGGAGAAACCACTAATCCCAACTTGGGCAGCGCCCAGGGCCGCCCCGCGCGCCGCGCGCCCAGCGGGCACGCGTGGAGCGGAGCGCGCGAGAGGGTTGCGGACGTTGAACAGGGCGTCGCCGTGGTGTAGATAGTGTCTCTATGCAGAAAGATGTGGTTCTATGATGATTACGCGGAAACATATACAAGTAGATATGCTTCCAAGAAAAAGGGCCCACCGGATTAGCTGGGTCAATCACGATCACCCCTTTGCACGAAAGCCAGTTAAGCGTTCAGTTTTGCCCTTTAAACTTCAATTCGAGGCCTGGGCTGGCCTCACAAGGAAATCGAAAAGCAGCCAATCCGACGGAGAGCTGAGGTGGTGGGCGGCCTGACGGGCTACAGGCAATTGGTGTGCCACGCTCAGAGGGCGTAGTTTGCTTCCCAAAATGTGAAAAAGTCGGACGTAGGGAAATCGAGAGGAATGGAACATGTGGGTTTGTCTCAAAATCAGAAAGCCCCCCAAAACTGGTGGTAATTCTTTTGGTTTCCCTTTACAACCACCAAACTGGGGTTCCCCAACAAAAGACGCAACCATGTGTCATTTTGCCCAGACCTCTCATTTGGCACCGTGATCCTGTTGGTACCCATATTGTGGTGTGTCTCCAACTGAGGGGACTGCCCAAAACCGGCTGGTTCTCGTTTTGGCTTCCCTTGAATTTGTGTGGCCGGGTACCGAAACAAGCAACATCTTGCGCACATAGCAATGCCATGCTCCAAAAGCACGTTGGGGTTCGTAGAATTTAGAGCGTGAAGGCACCAATTGCAAGATGACCCTTTTTTGTGGAATCTCCTTTTGGGGGACGTTTGCCGGGAATGACCCCAAAGCTTTGCCTAGATGTCCTGGCTATCCGAGGCCAGCCCGGGCAACTGCGCAGAGGAGCTACGAAGGCGCGAGCAGGAATAGCAGATTTGGACTTGTCTCTTTTGGAGGGTACCCCTTCTTTATTGGATTTTGTTAGGAGAGCAGTTCCTGAAAGGAGTTTCAAGTTTGAAAAACTGGTTTGGACATGTTTGTTTTTGGAGGGTGCCCTGTTCACCTTGGGTTAAAAGGAAGCCAAACAAAAGAAACATATCCCCCCTATTTTGCCTCGACCAGGCGTGAAGCAAGAGCCGGAGAGTTCTGTGCAAAAGCCAGCCGGTCGCTCAGCCGGGCCGGCAAAGGGCAAAGCCCTTTTGTTTCTTTGGGGCTAATCGTTGGGCCCAACAACCGGCCTAACAGATACAAATCCACCAGCCCTGCGAAACCCTACCCGCTAAACCCCAAGCCCCTGGGGCGTTCTGATCGATTGGGGGGGCCTTGATTTTTTCTCGCTATATGTCTGGACAAAAGGTAACGACCCCACCTCGAGGCAAAACGAGCTCACCCACCCACGAAAAAGGTCCTTTGTTAATTTGTCCAGTTTGACACGCAGGTTCACTAAAAGGCGTTTGCACGGGGCGTCTTACCGTAGGGCCACAATTGAAATGGGGTTATGGGGTACTTCCAATAACAAACTTCAGTTCCAGAAAATCCGAGCAATATGTATGTAATTAGTCAGCCAACGAACAAAAACAATGCCAATGCAGTGGTGCCTCATTCAGTCCTATATTCGGAGCTTCTCAAATTGGTGAACCCGCTTTCGGTCCATATTTGAAGGGAAACAAAGGGAATAACCCATGTTTAGGGGCACCTGTTTTGAGACAGCCCACGTCACGTTTCCGGTGGAACATGGCTTATCATGTGTTTCGGATTTTCCCAACCCAATGGTCATCCCATGTCATCCGCACCTTTTGATCGACCCCCATTTTTTGAGGAAGCCTATTTTGAGAATCCCCCCCCCCCCCCCCCATTTCTTCCGCACGGCTTAGAACTCGCTCGAGGCACCCGTTTCCGGAGCCAGCTCGCGCCTGCCCATCACGCCACAGGAAGCGGCGGTTTAGGGCCTCAGGGGTCTCAGAAAATTACTCCCGTACATATTAACATGGAACCCAAGAAGGGGGGTTCAGGGTTTGGTTGGTTGGACTACCAGAGCTTTGTTTGAACACCGATCCATGGAAAACGGAGGGGAAGGTGCAAAGCTTGTCTCGGGATTGCGGCACTTTCGGGGTGGTGCCCTTTTACTTTTCAGCGGGGCTTCCAACTTTTCAAGTCATCCCGGAGCCAAATTTCTGGACTCAATACGTGGCTATGTCATGCTTGCCAGGGTCAAAGCATCCTTCCACTTCGGCTTATGGTGGAATTGCATGACATGGTGAACCTCTTAAGGATTTCAGACCACATTTGTAAGTCCCATGACCACCCACATGAGAGCACAGATGTCATAGGTTGAACACAAATGGATTCTGTGCTCAGTTTTCCCGGACCAGGACCCAAATGACACACAAAGCAGTAAGGCAATGCACGGGGATTGGGGTCCAGGTGGTTTCCATCGTTTAGTGTCATATATGTGTTTATACTTGTTGTGAGGGTACTGAGGAAAACCAAAACGGAAGGCACGGTTTTAGTGTCTCAGCATGTAGCCATATATATGTATAGACAAGCATACATGCATACATTGTTATATTTTTTCCAAATGGACAACAAGGCATATAAACAGTTCGGTTTGAGCTAAATGCCTTTTCACTTGGTGATGCCCAGATAAGGCCGTCTTTTTTATGTTTTTTTTAGTTGTTCCTGCTTTTTGTTTTTACATGGTAAGGTTTGAGTATCTATGGACCAGAACCCAACATCTTATTGTTTGGTTGGGGGCAACAGTTGAGGCAGGCAAGGACAGTGTTTTCTTGTTCTGCCTTGGTTCAGAGGAACGTATGATGACTGGAACACGTTGCATTTGCTCGGCACCAAAAGGCAACTCGAGGCGGTTCAGTTTGACAAGGTGAGACACTTTGAACACTTGCTCATGGTATCAATGGAGTCCCCAAAGAGCCCAGGGGGTTCCCCAAAAGCTCCTAAGGCATCCAAGGAAACCGAGGGAAACTGAAGGAACTGGGATCTCAACTATATACCCTCCCTTGTACCTAACCCTTAAAAATTCCGCAAGTTGCTGAGGAAAGATGGATTGCGGCAGCTCGAGTTTGCTTTTCACGTTTGGATTTAGGTTGCCACTGTGATGCCAGAGGGAACCGCCCTACGTGGCAGGCATCGGAACCCGAGCACAGCACGGCAAATTACAAGCTATTTTCAATTGGGTTTGACAGAAACTACAGTATCTAAAACAGGCTGGACAAGAAGGTTGAACTTTGACTTTCTAGTGGCTCAGTCAGACCACAGAAAGTGTCCGAACTCGGCGATGCCGTGAGGAGAAGATGAGTCAGGCAGGCGATTTAGCGACTCTTGGCCAGCGAAGAGGATGTTCAAACTGCCCTGACGGGCCTGGGGTGTGTTATGGAGCTCCAAAGATTTGCCATACTACAGCCCGACCTGCTTTTTGGGTTGAAATCGTCTATAAGGAGGGCCCAAAGTCCATCAAGACCCTTACAGTACTTTGGTTGCGAGTCACTTGCCAGCCGTTTTGTAGGATTCCAAGTTGCTTCACCAGTGACTGATTGCGTCCTAGGCCCCCAATACACCCTTGGATGCGTTGGCGCCAGGTGAGGAATTACGTGCATGCCTCAGACTGCGCAGTGGACTGTGAAGTGTTTTTTGAGACAGGGCCGCAATGAGTGGGACAAATTGCGGCAATATCAACTAGGGTCTCATCCCAACTGGTGCTTGCCTAGTGACAATTCCCTCTCATTTGTTCGCTTGGTTCTATGACTTTAAAGGGATTAAATCCCGTGGCATCAGGTTCCAAAAAGGCGAGTCTTTGAGTTTTGATTAATTCACACCATCCAGCCCCCGGCCCGTAGGAAGTTCAATGTGCCAGGTTTGGCCCTTTGGGATCAACGGACAACGATTTGTTGCCCCCAAAGTTGCACAGCCGTACAACAACGACGTAACATGGACCTGCAAAACCTGATCAACCTTACAACCTTGTTGTTCACCTTGTTGGTTCTTTCAAGTAACACCTGATAAACCATCCCATGCGGATTAGTCTCCAAACTTCAAGGGAACGAACCAAGTGTGTGCAAGGCATGGAAGCGCAAGCTGCAGCTCAACGAGGAGAGCCCGGCGCCCCATCTTTCCCACCGCCAAATATGGCTTATATACTTTTTGTGTACCCATGTTGTTGTTGGGCGTGTGTGTTTTTTGAGTTGTTACCTTGCTTTGGATCCGTGTTGAGGGGAAACCAGAACAAAAGCCAAAGGCCATGTTTTGGGTCTCCTATTTTGAGACATACCCGTATCTGGGCCAAGTGGTCAACGTTTGGTAACATCTCACATATGTCCCTTTGACTCAAATGATGCAGGAAAGGAATGAAGTCCTAGGACCTAGGTCCAGCGAACAATGTCCAAGATACGCCACTATGCAGAGGATATGTTCCCTCAAAAAGCAGTACCTGGAGCCTCCATGGCCCCTTTGTGAAAGGATCATGGAAACTCCAGGAACATCAATTGGGAGGGTTGTCATCTCGCATGGCCCATTTTTTTAAACTGTAACTGGGCTGCACGGACGATCAAGTCAGCGTGCGAGTCAAAGTCGTGGGACCGGGACTCAAAACTGGTGCTTGAAACCAACCTGTCAAAGGGCCCCCTCAAAAACCACACATCCACCCAGACACACACATCACAGAGACACCCCCACCCACCCACCCCACCCACCCACCCCACCCACCCACCCCACCCACCCACCCCACCCACCCACCCACCCACCCACCCACCCACCCACAACTGAGACCATGGAACCCTCAACCACAAACACAAAGATTGCCTGAACTGAGAGCTGGGCCAGCTGAGGCCTCAAGGGACTCGCACGCCTGCCCTTTTATCGTGCCAAAGACCTCATTGAGGAAGTCATCCTGGGAGGCAGGCTCCGAAATGCGGATTTGTTGGGCTTTGGCAACTTTCAGCACTCCGGTCCAGCTTTTTTCTCCAGTCCAGCCTCCAAGCAAGCCAAAGAAACTCTCCGAGCAGAGGCTTCCGCCAGTTTGGTTCAGGCATCCTTTGGCAAGGACAAGAAAGGCAAACAAGGCACGGCCACATATTTGCATGTTATTTTTTGAGGGTCCCCCTTTGTTTGGGGCCAACAGGAAAACCACCATTGGGTATCCCCGAAAAGACAAGCCCATCGGCCACAAGGCTGTGATTTTTTAGGGTAGCAAATTGGGGGAGGCCGGAAAGCGTGATGTCTATCGTCGACCCCTGATTCATGGAAACCCTCAGTCCGTTTGTGTGTTTTTGTTTTTTTCATGTTTTTTTTTTTTTTTTGTGTTTTTAATAGGGGGAGTCTCTGTTTTGTAGGGATTCCCTGTCAGAAGGTATGTGCGGGTGTGTGGTTGGTCGGGTGTAGGACGCTCTGAGTAATGCCATGCTCGACATCCCCAAACCTACATGCCTGTCCAAGGGAGATGAAAGTACATGCACTCGGCATGGCTGGCTTCATCTCGCGCTTGCGGGCCATGTGAGGTCGTGTTTTGTGAGGCTTCAACGGGATACCAAAAGGAAAGGCCGCCTTTTCGGGGGGTCCAACTCCAGATATATTCTTGACAGCCCCTGTTTTCCGACTTTGACCCCTGCCCATGTCAGGGCTTTTGGGGGGAGTTCCGTGAGGCCGGAAGCGGCAAGGGGTGAACAACCCATCTCGCTACATCATCAACGCGGTGCAGAAGCTGTCGGTGGGCTTGGGTCCGGCCCTTGGCGAGCTTCGGGCTTTTGACGGCGAGGTGGCTCTGTTTGGGTGTACCCTCAACGCCCTTAAGACCATCCGAAAGGCGGTCAATTTGTGAGAAGCATCCACTTCATGTGTTTCTTGTTTGTTTCGGGGGGGATCCCTTCGGAATCAACCAGCCAAGAAAGGGCGTGCTGGTTTTTTCTCCATTGCCAATGGACTTCTGCCAGGACTTTGCACCAAGCGCTTCTGAAGGGATTTTCTCGAAAAGTTAACTTCGGAATCCGGGAGGATTATACCAGCCAGGGGTGGTTCCAATTTTGGGAACATCTCAGATCGTCCTTATATCATTGGCGGTCTGGATTTGGAGTTGAAACCCTGGTAGAGGGTAAATGGAAAACCACCCTGGAACACCGAACCACCGTGCTCCAAACCACCAAGCAGGGGGAGGTTGCTGGGCTTAAGGAAACCCAGCCTTACTAAGGACACCACTCACTTTGGAACCCGTTTCCCCTTTGGCAGTGTCTTTTGTGAGGTCACCCCCATCTTTGTGTGTTAACAGGAAACCAAGCGCAAACAGGAAGCCATTTTTGGAGGGACCAAGTCCTTAAAAGAAAGACGCGCCACCCCTATGGGTTCGGCAAACCGGAAATGGAACCCGTTCCAACATGGATGAACCATTTTTCGGGTTCGGAGGGTCCTCCACAGTCCGAAGTCGTCTGGGGATTGTCAGAATGAATATACCCAAAGAAGGCTGGTTTCCTTTTGGTTGTCCTTTAAGATTCCTGAAAAGGATACCCTAAGAAGCACATGCACACACAAATGGCTCTTTTTGGGTTTCCCTTTAAATCCAGGCGGGGGGCTTTGAGTGGGTCTTTCTTTATATAGACAAGTGAGTTCTAGCCTTTGACGCGAGCCATTTGAATGCATTTGAGCGCAAGCTTAGGAGTCGAGCAGGCGGGGTCTGTTCTTTCCGATCGATGGGAAGGGGGGGAAGGTGCAAGACTTCTCTGTGACACTTGGGAATCCCAGAATATCCCAGCCACGGTGTTGCTTCTTTTTGGAGAAGGTGTCCTCTATGAACTGCCCAAAAATGGCGAGGCGTTTAGGCGTTGTTGCCCTTGGCCACTGAGCGCTGGGTTCTCAAACAGGGAAACCCTCATTGGCGTCAACTGTGCAGTTCATTGATGGGGGTAGAGATGGTCGTTGTTGACTATGAGACATGGTGGGAGCCAAAGTTCCTTCATTCGGAGGATCGCTATGCATTGGGCGCGTTTATAAATCTGGGGTCAACATTATAAATATATATATATGTATAGCTGTGTGTTCGCATATTCTGGCCAAACTTCACAGAGGTAGATCCCTGGCGCTGGGGGGGGTTCCCATATAATTGTATATATATATATATAGGTATACATAAAGGTCTACATATCTACATATACCCAATATATACATATTATTCATGATATGATACTAGATATTAGCCATTTTGGGAATCCCCCCATGCACCCCTTGTGATAGATCCAGTCCCGCAGGGCATTGCGATGGAACTGGCGGTCTCCTTGGGCGTGGCCGGGCACCCGGAAAGATGAAGCTCGGAGCGAGCGACATCGGCGGGCGGTATTCAACCCCCAAGGAAAATCGGGGCATTAAGGGCCCCTATGATGAATAGGTTCCTTTCTTTCTTTTTTCGTCTTCTGTATGTATTTGCTTATTTATTGAATTATTTGTTTATTTATTTGTTATATATACTATTTAATGTGTTGATGTATTTTTTTGAGGGCTCCCATAATGAGTGGGTTCCTTTTGGGTTTGCCGTACACCCAAATACAAAAGCACTGTTTGGGAATCTCAAGCATTTCTTCCCGGGATGGGCGTTCTCAAAAAAAGCATGGGCCATCAGGGTCCTCAAACGCTGGGAGAGGTTCTGGACAATCGCTCACACCGAAGCTTGTTTTTTGTTGTTTTTTTTTTTTTTTTTTTTCCCCGCGAGCTTTCTCTATGAGTGCAAGCGCCGTTTTGGACGCCCAGCTCGGTTGAAAGTGTCCAAGTCATCACGATCATTTTCTCGCTCCCTGAGTTCCTGGACTTGAAGCTTTTTGGGTTTGGATCTTTGTGTGGCCAGTCAGGGATGCCAACAGGTTGTTTGGACCATGGAGGTTTCAACCGGTTGAAAGGGGGCTGACTCGCACCGTCGCAATGCGCTGGGCACGGCCAGGTCCTGAACAATGACGCCCTGGATGAATTGGCGTCCATACCCCGACAGGAGACGTGCCGGGAATTTGGGGGAACGGGTGGTAAAGGCGCCTTTATTATTTTAGAATGGGCGTTGAGGACATTAAAACCAAGTTAAGTTGTGATTAGAAGAGAAGAAGCGCGACATGCTTGGAATGCCACTTGCACTCCTGAGCGTTTGTTGGCGACAACTGAGACTTATTTGCGAAACAGAGGGAAACCAAAATCATCTTGGGGGGTTCTGGAGACAAATTCACATCCCCCAGACAGGAACTCGGAACCCTTTCCCTTGGCAAGCCATACCTCAGAGAACCCCAGCTCGGGTCCGGAGTCCGCGGCGCTACGGGCCAAGTGTTCGGATTCCAGCCTCCCTTTTTGGGGTGCGTGTCAAAATATGGATTTGGGCCCCAGCCATGGTTGGGTGTCCTTTTGTTGTCCCTTCAAAATTTCAAAAAGCACCCCCTCCCTTTGTTTCAAAGATGGGCAATCCCAGGGTGCCTGACCAGGAGTGCCTGTCAATGGATTTGAATCCGTGTTTTCAGAGCGCCCGTTTCAAGGTTGTCCAGAGGAGGGACGCCAGCGTTCATGGGCACTCCAAATCCAGACCCTCCTCGAAAGGGAATCAAGAAGGAGGTTGTTTAATCAGGGTGGCTCGGAGCTTTACATAGCCAAATAGAAACCCAAAGATACAAAAGCTGTTTGGCGTCCTTTTGTTTCCCGTTACCAGGCACTGTTTAAATCAGACCCAGCATGGGCATTCTGAACAGAGACTCGAATGGGTTGTGCGATTCAACCCTCTTGTTTCAACATGCAGAAACCTCTGCTTGTTAAACCTCCTTTTGCTTCCCTTTAAAGGGGTTATGGTGCCAAATATCAAATAGCCCTGTGGGCGTATCATGTGTCATTTTGTAAGGGTACCCTTGGGTGGTGTTAAAGGGAAACAAGAAGGACACCACCCAGTTTCTGGGGTCCCCTTATGTCATCGATTTGCTTAAGAATATGTGTGTTTTCCCCGGTTGAGTTTAAAGGGAATCTGTCCCTACTGGATTTGTGGTTTCCAAGGGGTCTTAAGCAAATGGAGGATTTTGACACACACACACAACTGGCCCAGACCTGGTGTTTTTACGCATGTCCGAACAAGTTGGTTGGCCCCTGCCGCCAGCCTGTGGATTTCTTTGGCCCGAGCCGGTGCTTTGCAAATGGTTTCACGGGATTTGGTGCTGGCCGAATTTCAAAAATTAGGCTTTACTGTTTAACATCAACTGCTGTGTGTGTTTTTGCAGATTAGGCGCCCTTTTTGGTACTCACTTTTAGAAGCCGGCACCTACCGGCGGCACCGAGGTCTACAGCACAAGCGTCCACGTTTCTCACAACCCCCTGACAAGACCTGGGTCTTCCAGGATTTCCCCTTGAAGGGCCACTCACAAATGATTTGGGCCTCGAAAGGTGAATTGAAACAACTATTCAGGTAACTCCCAACTGGTTTGGATTTGGATTGGAACCCCCGCTTCTTGTGGAGGGTTAATGGGAAACCACTGACCAAGCCTCCAGTCTCTAAAGGCTGAAATACCATTTGTTTACACAAATCGGCAAAAGTAACAAGTTAAAGTGAGCTTTGCCAGGAATCCCATGGGATCATCCGGGAGCTCGCTCGAAATCCTGCTCTCCGTGCCCTCTGGGAGGGGGGTTCAATCGGGAGCCTCAGGAGCGTTTGGAAACAGATTTAACTTGTCCATTAAACCTACAAAAGGTCAGGACCTTTTGCTCGTCCCTGTCACGAATTTTGGAAAGCCCTCAAAGTCAGGGCAAGTCGAGACCTCGGATGAGTGGAAGTCAGATGACCAATTGAAAAGTCTGTTGACGTCTTGGTTTGCAGTCGCTTCCCGGCCGGTATCGCCTTTTGCGGGTCTGCTTTTGGGTGAGTGGAACGCTGAAGACATGTCAATAGAACTCCACTGGGAACCGGTTTGACGGCTTCAACATGGAGTTGGGAAGGCGCCCCCCACCAGCTCCCGTTGTAGGGATTGATATAATTGAGACCACTGTTGATTCAACCGCTAATGTTACGGCGACACTTGTGGGCAAAACGAGCGGGCAAAACGAGCTCCATATGCAGGGATCCGATTCATCAGCTCTTGTTTCACCCGGTGCTTTCAGACCAGCCATACAAGGCAACCACGGGAAGACTAGTAAAACCTAGAGGCAGCCTCATGTATCATGGTTAAGTCTGTCATGTAGGTTGAAACGTAGATGTGGCTGTGGGTCAAAGCCAATGGTACCATTTTTGTGTAGGTGCACCACCCACTTTAGTCTTTTTTGGTGGGGATTGGGATGTTCACTGGGGGTACGATTTGGGTTTTGACTCATGGCCATGTTACCATCAATGGTAGAACCATCGTGTATCATGTAAAAACCCAACGGGTTCTGGTGAGATGCCTGGAATTTCGGGAGGTGGAGATCCGATGCAGTACATCCAGCAGGAGGTCTCGAAATGTGGGCGCCTCGGGCATAGTGAGGTCCTCACTTCCTGAGTTCATGGACTTCATACTTGTTTGGAAAGACCTTGTCAGTGGCATAGAACAAGTTGGGGAGTTTTTGTTTGCTTGCCATCCACTCAATCGGAAGTGCGGGTCGCTGGCCCTTGGCTTTTGAAAACAGACGAGTGTTTCTGAACATTGCGCACCCCTTTTACCAAAAGGACACCAACCATTTTGGGGGACCACTATTTTTAAGACCCCCCTGATGGCCCTGGTTTCAGTGTGGTTCTATATAGTCACTTGCAGGTGGAATCCATGTATTCCCAAAAGGACGCCTACTGTGGATTGGCACAATCCGCTTCACACCAGTTGAAATAAATGAATCCATATGAATTCTGCGATACACCACCTACCCTGGGGCCTTCTCCAAAAATGTGTTAAATTTTCAGGGTAGACTGAATATATAATATAGAACAGAATCATAAACAGTTGTTTGGGAGTTCCCACCTACCCTGGGGTCTTCTCCAAAAATGTGCTGTGTTTTAGGGTAGACTGAATATATCTAATATGGAACAGAATCAGAAAATGATATGTTTGGAACAGAATCAGAATCGGAATCAGAATGTTTTAGGGTAGACTGAATATATTGTACAATATGAAACAGATTCCCCAGACTGCTGTTGCTACCTACTGGCGCGAAGAACCGGTTTTGTTTCTCCGGTCATCGCTGCCCAGGCAGAGACCAGATGGATGACGGAACAGATGCGCGGGCTGGAAAACACGAATGATGTGCAAAATTGTTTGAATGAATATATATATATATACACATAGTTCCTCTTTATTATTATTATTGTTTTGTTTCTTATTTTTAAAAACATAGAGAGAAGAGAGATTAGATCCCATTTGCTAAAGAGAACATGTGAGAACAAGTATTGTTGTCCATGTTGGTTTCAAGTGGAATTACTACTGGAAGTATGCTGATTTGTTCCAGAGGACTTCAACAACTGGGAGATGAGTTGGGGGAGGGGTATGGGAGAAGTGTGAACATGACTCAACAGTGCCGTACATACCAGCCATGTGTCTTGGAGTTGTTGTTTTTTTTCCCCGGGGCTAGAAGTGTATATATATAATATGTATACGCGTATGTGTATATTACCATTGTCAATCTGCAATGCAAGCAGTATGCGCAAGAGCTTTTGGATATTTGAGAAAAGTTCCTGCTGAGACATGTTGATGAACTCTGCATGTGTTTGTCGAAAGGCGGTCATAGAGCACCGACACTCTATATCTTGTTTGCATCAATGGTGTGTATCTGAATCATGTCCAGCAAGGCAGTACGCGAAAGCGAATGATTGAATGATCAAGCCTTCTCTGAGCAGTGCTGAATGAAGGATTTGTCATAGATCTGTGAAGATCGTGTATTGGAAAGCGAGTTTGCAGGTTCCGGCAGCCATGCTCGAGTGACAGGAGTCCCAAGGAATGGGGTTCGTGACCCATTAGCTTGTTCTGTGGCCTTACCTTAATTGGTGCCCTGGAAGAACTGGTCAACCGAAAAGGGCCCCCATGTTCTCAGGCCACTGGAATGGCAACCTGCCATAGGGCTGGAGCTTACAGACCAGCCGAGCTGATGGCAACAGGGCACCTGGGCGCGAAGATTGCCCATATTCTTTGGTGTTTTTTCTCCAAGGAAAGCCCAAAGGCTGCAGAATGGAAGTCAAGTGATTTGCCCATCTGAAAGCAAGGACAGCTTCAAAGCTCGATCAAGCTTGTATTTTTCATTTCGCCGGACAGCACGGGTGGAATCCTCTGCCTAGAATCTCAGCCATGGGCTGTGCAGCCTCTGTCCGTGCCGAAGGCACGGGATCCGTTCGTTCGAGTCTTGGCCGAAGGTCTCCAAAACGATGGGGAGACGACCTGGAGCTCTCAAAAGAATGGGGTCACGGTTTCGAAGAGTCCCAGAACATCCGAAACATTATTTATATATATGTATACATGTATATGTGCAGCACCCCAGATGTCCAAGAACATATGAAACATTATGTATATGCAGCACCCCAGCGGGCCAAGCCCATGGTTGTGGGAGATTGAGCTGTTTGGTTGCCAGCTTCCCTGGCCAAGGGAGTCCTTGACTTGATCAGACAGGGAGCGCGGATTGGTACCGCGGAAGTGGTTCCATGTTTTGGAGTAAACGGTACACTTAAACAGGGCAACTTATGCCGAGCTCATGACTCCTGCCGGGAAATCAGCTCACCCCCCCCCCCCAAGGTGCTTATGTGGAATTCCGTTTGTCCAGTTGGGCGAATTGATAAAACGAAAGTGCAAAAATCAGCTGAAACCTGAAGGGCTTCGGGTGCTGAGCTCGCTGGGTTTAAGTCTGCTGGCAGCAAATTCCTCGGTGTCCATGCAGCAATGTCACGGCATGGTTTTAAGAACGTGTCTCCACTTATGCAAACCTCCAGTGGTCTGTTTTATGTCTTTTTCCCCTTTCTCGCCCGCGATGAATGCGAAGCAGGTTTTCCTTTTACCATCCACTCCATGGGCTGCAAGAGAGGGGAGTCTCCAAATCAGCCTTTTAAGCCAAGCCCCACAGGGCTACTGGCTCAAAAGAAGCACAGACATTCGACGAAGTCAATGACGCCTTGCCAAACAGTCCAGTCAAGTGCTTTTTTGTTGTATTTCGCAAATTCCCTGCAGAACGAGTAGAACAAGCCCCAAGTGCTACGTTGGACCTGGTGATTGCACATCCGGCAGCGCACAGGGTCTGTTTTCCGCACTGGCGTGGGTGAGTTTGGCATTAACATGGTGAGTCTCGCAGTTCAAGGAGCCACGCATCTCATGGCCTGAGTCGCAATTGAATTGCCTGAGCCCAATTGGTGAGTGGCATTCTCTTGTTTCTGCCAAAGGCACCGGACAACTGGGATGGGGACGTCCATATACTTGCTCAACGGCGCATCTCTTTGAGTCTTGTTCTGCGGCTTTGTACATCGTGTCCAACCTGTAAACATGTTATCGACAGAAGAAGGTTAAATTGGCAGTCCAAAACCACGCTTAAACTGGCGCAAAACCAGCATATTGGAACTCCGGGAAACAGGAACCACACATAGGTGCCAGGGTCAAAGTGTGCGTTTTCTGGGGTTGGTAGGTCAACAGCGCCTTGGGCATTTAGACAACCACGAGGGTCACCAGGGTCTGTTTCATCAGCCAGTTAATAGGTGGTGCTTTCCCGTGTGTCTATTTTAGGGTAACCTGTTGTTTCCTTTTTGTTCCAAGCACATTTCGAGGATCCCCTTGGGTGGTGTACCCTGAATTTTTGTTGGGGGCTGGTTTCAATCGACGAAAGGTAAACGCGAAGTTTGCGTCTGGGGTTCGACTCCCTTGACACAGAAGACACATATCCATTTCCCACAAACCCCCTCTTGTACCCAAGAAGAGTTAATCTCCACATAGGGAAGCCCCCAAAATGGTGTCCTTAGCTGTCCCTTGACGGGCCCCTAGTTGGAGCCAGACCCATTGGGACGTGAGGCGCCCCGGCAGCCTATGCAGCGCCTCCTCCCCAGGCCGATGGCTGAAATGATGTGATCTCGATTTGGTCAAGCTGATTTGTTTGAATATACCTGGAGTCTCCATAACCCTTTGAACTTGGAGGTCATGACCCCTTTCCTTTGATGTTCAAAGGGTCACGGAGACTCCGGGTATCCATTTGTTTGATGTTCATGCTTGCCTTATTTCCAAAATGGGTACTGAACTGAGCTAATTTGTGTGCATGTCGATTTATATGTTTTCCGCATGTATAGAGCGAGAGATAATACACAGACGTGTGTGGTTCATGGAGTGTGATCACATGTGCGTGCGTGTGTATACATACATATATATATATACACATTTGTGTACTGTGAGCATATATACATACATTGATGTATACAAGTTACATGTGTATTTAAATATTGGAGACGCATCACGACCTCACCCCGGGCTGGCTAGCGACCTCGGACCTCATGAAGGCGCCTTTCTTGAATTTCCAAATATCAGGTTGAACAAACTTAGATTCCAGTTCGATGCCACTGTCTTTCTTTTCGTTCCTGTCCTTCATTCAGATGCTGATCATTGTCTTTGTTTTTCTTTCAGTCAAATTAATGTATTCCATGCCCTTTCATATTCTTTCAGGTTGTCGTTGTCCTGTTGCCGGTGTTGGTGTTTTGGAGCTTGGCAATGGGCATGATTCCCGTTGATGCCCGGGGTGCTGATTTTGAGTGGCTCCAAAAAATGAGGGTCCCGACCGCCCCAGCATCCAGTATGGGCGGAGCTTCTGTTTGGTTCCCTTTACAAACCAATCCAAAAGGGGTGCCCACAAAGCACGGAGTTGACCCGTTGCAGAGTGGCGATGACAACGCCCCTGACTCGGGATTCCTACCATTTTGTTCAGTGTCACCCGTTCCCATTTGGTCTGTGCTTGTTCCCACTTAGAACGGTCAACATGAACTCTCCACCGCTGCAGTAAAGAAAATGACATGGAGCACACTTGGGTTACCCTTCAAAAACCTCATTTGGAGATGATTTTTTATTAGGGAACCACCTCAAAAGTGGTTTGTGGTCATTGTCCTCCCCACCTAAACGATGTCGATTACGGGTCCCTCATTGAAATTCACATCCGTGTCAACTGTCTCATTCGAATCTTGGCCATGGCTCTCATGGCTCATGATTCTCGTCCCTTTTCTACCAGGCAATTCCCCACGAAGATCATCTTCGAAGCGATTGCCTTTTGGGTTCCTTGAAGGATATATGTTGGCCAGAAACCACCTGTACCGACTATGTCAAGCTTCTACATGTGGCAGGTGGCTTTTTAGGTGTATCGTGTGTTGTTTCAATGTTCCATCACTCGCTTTGCAGGCGCGGCAAGCGCCACCCAACGCGCCATCTCCAAAGCCTTGCCAGGAGTGGAAAGGGCCTTTTCTGGAGACTGGGGTCTTCTCCAAAGCTTGTTGATAGTAGTTTCTTAAAGTTAGACTAAATCTAGAACAGAGACGGAACATGTCGTTTTCTGCGTAACCTACCCTTTTGAGGCTGCTGTAAAGGGCAACTAAAGAGCAACGATGATTTTGCGGGGTTCCTTTTTGAGTCAACTTCATCTGTTTTTGAGCATGTTTTTCCTTTGCGCCGATCTTTGAGTTGCTTTGGTTGAAGCAGCCAAGCCCTTGTTCTCTTAGGGGAGAAAAGATGTTGTTTGAATAGGGTGAGCGCACCCTGGAGACGGTGGGCCTAAAAGAGCTGAACATGGTGTTTGTTGTGAGCGTAGATTACCATTGGTTTGTTGCCCCGGGTTTTTTTGTTTTCTTCCTGTTCACATGGGATGGGCCAAGGATAGCTTTAGTTGGTGGCTTGGGTTGGTGGGATTTGACCCGTAGCCTTGAAACCGAATGGGGGAAGATACCCCCAACATCCAAACCACCAATTGGAGGAAAGGTGAAATGTTGCCTGGTTTGCCAAGAAGGGGTGGTAAAATCGCTTGAACACGGGCAGAAGCCCAATTCAGTGAAGCCAACTTGGGTCCGCCGACTGGGCGTGATGCTGGGTGGAATCTGAGAAATGTTTCTGGCGGATCATGTTAAGCCCAGGGCCCCAGTGTTTTCTGTTTGAAGCAGGTGTCCTTTAAAATCACTTAGTTGCCCAATTCGAATCGACCTTGTGACCTTGGCTTTCTTGTTTTGGTCTATTCGTGGTCCCAAGACGTGAACCTTTTCATTTCGGGTCCTTTGGGCTCACAATCCAATACCTCACTTCCCCCTCCAAAAGGAAAGACGACAGTGCCTTTCTTCCCATGGCCACAGCATTGGTCAGCTTTCACGCGAGGGTCGCACCAAAAGCCCAGCGCATGCAATTGGCCAAGCGCCTTACAGGGTTGCTCCGATGAAAATGACCAAACTTGCCACCATACTGTGGATGGACAAAATCCAGCACCACCTAAGGAACTCTGGGAAGAAGGATGGCCCTGTAAATGCCAACCAACAATGCTTCTCCTTGGTTTCAAAGTGGTGCAGGGTTTCGTCCATCCACAGTAGCTAAACTCCACTTACCTGTTTAACCTTTTTGCCTTTGTTACTTTTCATAATTTTATCCTTACCCCAGGTGTGGGCACTCGTCGCAGGAGGGCGGTCTGGAGCCACAAGGGTAGAACTTTCGTGAACACTTGTCCCCATTTCGACAAAATCTCTACCGGGTCTTGAGAGCACCTCTCAGCCCGTGGTGCATCAGAGCCTCAGACACTGAAGGAGAATGGGGTCAGCCCGAAACAAACCTCTTGGGCCCCTTTCTAGTCACTGCACGCGGGGAATCCTATCGAATGTTCCAGGAGGCCATGCCTCTGGTCTTGTAGACACACCAGATCGTTTGTTTTGAGCCGGAGCTGTTCTGCCAAGCTTCTCCCTCCTGAGGTAGGGTCCCTGGTATGGCCCAAGATGGCAGTCCTTTTGTCGCAAAAATTTACCCTCCAAAAAAGACACCCCACTATATGTTGTCGGAAGGATGACATATTGCAGCCACTCTTCTTGACTTGCTTCAATTTCAGAAACCATCCAACAAAATATGGCGCTTTTCTCCGGTTGCAGGGGTTACATCAACCGCCATGATGTGTTCATGTTCAATTTAAATGAGTCTGTGTCAGTCGCTGTGTCCGCTATTTTCTCCGAAGATATCCAATGTGTCAACAAGATGTCAGTAGCATCCTGGCCCTGGCGCTCGCGTCATGAGGCGTCCAAAGTGACGGAGGCGCCGGTGCTGAAGAGCTTGGTGGCGTTGCAGCGAGCGCATCGGCTTGCATGGAGTCACATGGCCGTGGGTCAAGACCAATGGGATCCCATTTTAGGGGTCGGTGCACCACCCATTTTAGGTTTTAGTTTAGTGGGGATTGCGATGTTCACTGGGGGGTACGATTTGGGTTTTGACCCATGGCCACATAAGGATCTAATGCGAAGTCCGGATGTATAAGCCTCGGGATCTCTTGCTGGTGCGAGAGATGCAGGGAAGGAGAAACAGAATGAGCCTTGTAAACCATCCAACTGCTGGTGTCCTTTGAGGGAATCCCTGGGTTCATTCCCACATTTCGTACCTATCGCACCAGCAAGTCATAGGGGTGTCCCCTTTGATTGGCAATCCTGCACTTTCGTCACTTTCGGAACTGGGTGCAACCAGTAGCAACCCTTTGTTTGGATGTATGCAAGGGGAAACAACAAGGGGTGGGGTTCTGTTGGGGATCCTATGCAGTTTGAGGAGCATCTGCTTCATATTAAATATATTATGAGGAGAGTCCAAATGGGGTTGTGGGGTACTCTGAAAGCAAATTAAGTCATGATCACAATGTGATAATGCGTGGAATGTACACGGGCCCCTGATAGTATGCAGGCATCAGGTATTCGTTTGGGCAAAAAGGGGATAAAAGGTAACCCATGAAGTTCCTTCGGGGCTACCTTATTTCCAGATTGGGAATGATAGTCATCTTCTCCCCTTCTCCCCTTTTTCCCTTGTGCCCTTTTCCCCGTCTCCGTTGTCTCCTTTTCTCCATTTCCCCTTCTTGCCTTTTCCCCTTTTCCCCTTTTCCCCTTTTCCCCTTTTCCCCTTTTCCCCTTTTCCCCTTTTCCCCTTTTCCCCTTTTCCCTGTTCCCCGTTTCCCTTTCCCCAACTTCTGCCCTTCTCCCAGTGTCCCATCTTCTCCTTTCCCCTTTGTACCCTTTTCCCCATGAGTTCCACAATAGCAAAGCGCGTTCCCCCAACCAAAAATAAAAGAAGAACGCGCACACACACACACAACCACACAAAAAGAGGAGAGCTTTTGCTGTGAAGATCAAAGAGAGAAAGCCTCGTTTAAAACTTCGCTTAAGAA
Source organism: Effrenium voratum (assembly GCA_963377175.1). NCBI lineage: Eukaryota > Dinophyceae > Suessiales > Symbiodiniaceae > Effrenium > Effrenium voratum. The sequence continues at coordinate 491,929 of CAUJNA010002291.1, read as the reverse complement.
TTATTTGATTGTCCCCTGCTGGTTTTAAAGGCAATCCAAATACCGGACACATTTCCGTGGTTTCCAGGGGGGGGCTTAAGCAAATGGAGGATGTCCCTTGTTTCCAGTTTGGTCATTTTGGTCCACCAGTTCAGCTTCAGTGGCTTGGATTGGCCTCGAGGAGGCGAATTGGCGAAGGGTAGCCACAAAAGGCACACCTTCTTGGTTGGATCTTTAGACTACAATCAACTGATGACTTGCCCCCCTAGACTGCGCAAGCTCAGCTTTGTGCGCCGAGCCATCCTTTTTGGATCTGAGCATCCTTGCCACACTGCTTGCGCACAGCTCAGGATAGCTGCCGGCTGGAGAAAGATGAGAATGGGTGCTGGGCTTGGTGTAGAGAGACGCCGGGGCAGAGCGCGAGACAACTTGCTTGTAGTTAGAAACCGCAGAAGAAGAAAAAAGCACGCGTTCGCTTTCTTTGACAGTGCTCCCATGGAACTGAGCAGCGATCAGAACGCCTGTGGGCCATTTTAGTTGGTCCTACCTGGCTTGATGAACAGCAAAGCCTGAAGGATTCTGTAGAGCCACCCTAGAACCAACTGTCAACTCCGGCGTGCGCTGCTCAACTTTACACCTGGGTTTCTCTTGGCCCATGTTTGGTCAAGGGCTTCCCTTCGTGGCAACCATTTTTAGTCGAGGTCCCAAAAGGTCCTTGTAGTTCCCGTCCCGCGCAGAAACCCTTAAATTGGTGGTTTGGAGTTCGCTGGTTTAGAAGTGTTCCAGGGTTGTTTCCCATCTACTCTCAAGAAGAACGACGGGGTCAACCCCTCCAACGAAGCCAGGTGCCTGGCTGCAAAGCGTTTCAACAACCCACCCCTGGCCCACTTTCAAGGAAACCCGAAGGTTGCCTTACAAATCACGGTGAAAACAACCCCTCCCCCCCCACTATTTTTTCCGGAAACCCGAAGGTTGCTTAAAAGCAAGAGGTTAGAAACCATGTTTTTGCTTTTACCACGTTTTACGCCAAATAAACAAAGGTTGCTTAAAATAGCACAGGTAAAACACCCACGTTCTACCCCAGGGACAAGCCCAAACCCCGAACCACACGGATGGCTCACGGCTTGTCCGCAGAGCTCCCTATGTTTCCCTTTTGGGTTGTTTTGAACATCACCTTTTTTGCCCATGGGTTGTTTTGAGTGTCCCTTGGCCCCCACACACACACACCCAGATGCTCAAAGGGGAAATCTCGGGAGCCCTGAGCCGCGAGGTGCTTCCTGGCCTTCCACTTCAGCGCGTCCGCGCCGGGCTCGGCCAGGGCCGCCTTTCTGGCGCCGGCCCCGGTGCGGGTCGGGTGCTTCGGGTGTGGTTCAGGGCTCCTTACTTGACTGCTATTGGGTTGGATCTTCAGACTTTAACTTTTGGTTGAAATACAGGTGTTTTCCACTAAACCCCAAAACAGTCGAACTGTTTGAGGGGGCACCAGCAACCAAGCTCAAAAGATACATTTTGCAACCATTTGAAACATGTTGCTTTTTCCACCAAAAGAAAGGGAAACCACCATTTACAAGGCATTGTTCAGTTGTACAATGTAAGGATCCCTGTTTGTTGTTTGTTTGTTTTAATTTGGTTGGTTGGTTGATTGGTTGTGTGTTTTCATTGTTTGCTTGTTTTTTAGTGTTTTGTTTTTTAGTGTGTGGTTGGTTGTTTGTTGATTGTTTGTTGTTTTTATTTTGTTCTGTGTTATTTCATTGTTTTGGTTTTTAGTGCTTTTGTTGTGTTGTAGTTTTGTTTGGTTTGTTTGGTTTGGTTTGGTTTGTTTGTATGATTATGTGTGTGTGTGCTTTTTAGAGGGGGAGGTGTCTGACATTTGTTTGTTTTGAAGTTTTGTTCCTTTCTGGAGGGGCATGGGGTGCGGGGCCAACATAATTGAACTATAAGGTTGGGGAATCTCGCTATACAACAATTGTGGTTGGGAACCAGCACTATTTTGGCAGGGGATCGCCCAGGAAAGGGAGACAACAAGCACCCTCAAGTCCATGGGGTAATCAAAAAATGGAAGGGTCTGATCCGTTGATAGGGCTGGCGCGCTGCGCTACAACCCATACAGACTGGTTTCGCTTGGTATGTCCTTTCGGCATGCTGGGCTTCAAGTAGCTCGCAAATCTGAAGGAAGCCAAGAGAGGATGGAGAAGTGTTCAGCTATTTGGCAATCACCATGCCTGGAAGCTAGACCTTTCGAATCAAATCCTGCCGCTGGCTTGTGCATTCACTGCAAATTCGCTCAACATGCCCAGTCTATGGTAAATTTGGGAGGGACACAGGGGGACTCACTTCTCCCCCAGTTCTCTATGCCCGTGGAGTGTAGCATATGTTGACGCTGTCGCGCGAAACGGGTGAATTTGCTTGAGGTGGTGGGAGGCGTCAAGGCGCTGCCCGGGCTGTTCGACCGACATGGGAAAGAAGTGGTATGGCTTACTTCCCCAAAGCGAATAGACTTGGCGTGGGCATGGGGGTCAAAATTTTAACCACTAGGGAACCGCTGGTTTTGTCCTTATTTCCATATGCTGGGGTTCCATTTTGGGCACACAGTTTTGACCCACAGCCACCTGACCTTTTGGTTTTCCTGTGCTGGTCCATATTTGGTCATGGCCCCAACGGGTCATCAGCTCTCATTTCCGGGCCCGAAATGGGCGACTGACATGGAAAGGGAAGGCCGAAAATTGTGGCTGGACATGCTGGATCGCACTTCAAAGCTGTCCGGTAAAATGAACATCTTAGGATGTGAGGTGTTCACCTCTGAAGGGCCCAGTGGGAAAATGACGGCGATCACACCGACCGGATAGGGGGGGGGTGTAATCTCGCGCCCCATGAAGGTTGTTTTCATCGTTTATCTTAGTGTGGATTGGTGAAGTACTATACCGATACCCCATCAAACATTGAATGGTTCAGGCTTCCAAAGGTTCGAGCAATCTTTCAAGAAGGTCCGTGCATACGTGTTGCTGAGAGGGTACTTCACCCACATTCATGATCCTCCCAGCAATTAACATGGAACCTGACAGGAGGTCCCTTTTTAAAGGCAAATGATCCAAACCAAGACCTCCCAAACGCCAGGTTCCATGTTAATTGGTGGGAGCTCAATGTGTTTACATTTTTCGGTCAAATTGAGTGGCCTTCCGTTGCCGGAAAGAATATCGCGTCAGTCCGGCGTGGATGTCACGCTGGAACTGCCTCCAGGCAGGGGGAAGTTGGCGCAGGGCAAAGAGGGAGCGGGTCCTTCCAGTTCAGATGCAGACTGGGACCTCCAAGTCTATTTCCACTCACGCTTTCTTCATGAGTTGGCAAGTGGGTCTTGCTTTGGTCGATTAGGGCCTGAGGTGTTGATCACTGCTGTTGGGATCGCAGGCATAAGTCCAGTTCGGGTCGAGTCTTGACCTCCTATTTTTGTGTAATGGCCCCATGTTTTCAGAGTCAGTCACAGAGGCTCCAGGTAGCTGAAGAGTGGCTGAGCAATTGGCTTGGTAGATCAGGGGAATGTGCCCATGCAACCCCGCAGGAGAAAGCTGTGCATGAAGGGTGTTGATAAGAGCTAGCTTTGCACACAAGTTGGTTGCAGCAGAAAGCACTCCCACTGACTGGGCAGGTTGCCTCTGCAACATATCAAAGGTCTTAGGGACGCCGGACTTGATCAAACAAGGACTTGTCAACGGGACCAATCGCACTTGAAATTCCAAGCAAATATGCAGTTGTGTGATATTTCCAGACACACACACACACACACACACACACCGCACCCTAATGATAAACACAGCATCATTGTGGTTGGAAACTCTGACATATTCGATCCAATATGCCTCGCAGAGGTTTAGTAATCACTGGCCTCGTGTTTTTTTGAGTGGTTGAGGATTGGGGAAAAACACATTCACTCGTAGGTTGCATTCACAAAGTCTTGGGGAGCGGATTCTGGAACGAGTGCAGTTGAGCACTTTCTGGCAGGCACCGTGCCCTCTGAGATGCAGTTTGAGGCGGGCGGTTGTGTTTTTATTTGTGTTTGTGTTCGTCGTGATTGTGCTTGCGCCTGCGCTTGCCTTTATGTTTGCTCTTGCCTTTGCGCTTGCATTTGCGCTTGTGTTGAGTTGTTTTTGTTGTTTTGTTTGTGTGTTTGGGTTTGCATTTTCGTTTCTGTTTCTGTCTCTGATTACTGTCTGTGTCTATTTATTTGGGTCTCCGTTTGTGTTTGTGTGTCTGTGTCTGTGTCAGGTTTGCTGTCCTGTCCGTGTCCATGTTTGTGTTTGTTTTGCGCTTGTGCTGTGCTTGGGCTTGTGTATGAATGCGTATGTCTATGTGTATGGGTACGGGTATGGGTATGTGTATGGGTATGGGTATGTGTATGTATCTGTATGGGTATCGGTATGTGTATGCGTATGTGTGTGTGTGTGTGCTGGCAGCG
>CAUJNA010002291.1:480000-482500 GCA_963377175.1 Effrenium voratum | reverse complement strand
ACATAGCAACCTTTCTTGGGTTCCAACTAGCCCAGGATCTTAGTTGCCCAAAAGAAAACCAAGCAGGGATATGTAACTTGGTAACTTGTTCAAGTTGTTCAGGCAAGTTATTCAGCACCCAGAGTTCTGCCCTGTTTCAGCCAGACCTAGCCTAGCTTATCTTTTAAACCGTTTGCCTTGGAGATCGTGGTTGATGGAGGGAGCAAACAGTGCACAACTCTTTTGCCTCTACGGCTGGTTGGGTCCGGATGTTCCCGACGTCCCCCACAAACCGGTGGGGCTCGCTCGCTTCAGCGAGGGCTCGCTTCAGCGAGGGCTCGTTACAAAGCGGGCGCCAATCGAGTCGTGCAGCTCTGGGCCCTGGGGGTTTTGGGGCTGAGGCGGTAGTGGCGCAACGGAGCTTTCTGCATCTCGACGGTGGAGAGGCCTGGCCATGAGAGGGGCGTGTCTTCCAAAAGGAGTTGGGGATGTTCTTAGGGGCAAGGGAACTAGGATTTTGTCCATCCGCAGAATGTTGGGGGATGCGCAAAAGGTCCAAAGACATGGGAGGACCATTGCTTGGAACATGATGCTAATCACAGGAAATGGCAAAAGTTATGTGCAGTTAGAGGGTTCCAAATATTTTTCTACCTTTGGGCACCCTTGATTGCATCTGGGAGCCAGTCCCAACTTGAGTCCGCCTCCCCAACCCGGGTGCACTGACGACTGAATGGTGCACAGAAGTCACAAGTTTAGTCTGACGACCGGCCGGAATTTGTGGGGCAAATTTCAAGATCTTCGGGCTGCCAGCTGTCGTTGACCGCCACTTGATGTGCTTCGCTGCAGGGTTACCCCTACCAGGTTTCTGGCCTTGCAGAAGCTTTGAAGAAACCATACGGGTCTGTCTTTGTTTAGGGTGCCGCCTTTTTGGGACGTTTTGAAGGGAAACCAACGGAAAGCCACCTCCTTTCCTTGTTCTTCTGGTTTTTGTTTTCTTCCTCTATGTTTTTTTTTGGGGGGGAGGGGCGGGGTCCCTAGACACACCGATGTGTTTAGACATGTTTACACATACCTTGTCGGGCAAGTTAGGTTTTGTTGTCAGCCTCGACATCCGATTCCCCTTGATGTTTCCGAGCAAAGCAGCAATCTTTACCATGTGAGTCCGGGGGCATACTGTGCTGATTTTGGGGGAAGGGGGGATCCTTCTCCCCCAACAAACACCAATCGTGCTGGAAAGCACAGGGCAACCGAGTTAGCGAGAAGTGACAGCCACACGGGTTTCAGGGCCGGAAAGTCTCGAAAGCTTGCAGGTCAGCCAAGGAAAATGGGCCCAGATTCTTGCACTGTTGCGGAAGGTGTTCTGTCATAGTGACTTCGTTTCCCGTTGAACCAGCCCTGAAAAGGTGTCCCCCTCTGAAGTCTGTGTGTGTGTGTGTCTTGTAAGGGACTCAAAAACATGGTTAGCTTCCTTTTAACTTCCCTTGAAACCACTCCAGCGGCAGCACGCCTCACACCCATTTCTTGGCAAAGGTGAGCGCCAATAGGCTCCCATAGCATCCCAGACCGAATCCGGTGCCCTGTGTCCATTGTGCAGAGATTCCTTGAAATCAGCCCTGCAAAGACCTCTTAGGTGAAAGGGGGGGAGTACAAGGGGGGTTTAAAATCTATCATGTTTTTTGTTTGAGGCACTGCAAAATGGGGGCTCGAAGAAAGCGTCCCTTTCCGAAAAGAAAAGGAGTGCCTGTTTCCCCCAATTGAAATCCCCACCCCACCCCATGTCACACCCCCACTCCACGCACCCCACCCCACCCCACCCCATGTCACACCCCCACTCCACGCACCCCACCCCACCCTACCCCATGTCACACGCCTCCAATTCCATGGCGAGGTCCAAGTACGGCGCCAGCTCGTGGAGTGCCACTCAGGCGCAAGGACCGAAGCTTTTTTTGAGTTGGCCGTCCGACTGGACAATTTGCTTTTTCGCCGATGGGCAGCAGCTGGGATCGGAGGAATTCACCAAGTAAACCCAAAGGTGCGGCCCTCGTGGGACGATTTTGACAAAATCCACATCTCCCTTCAACTCAACTACCACGAATGTGCTTTGGCTGGCAAAGAAAGTTCTGGGGTTAGGTGCCTGGTGTTGAAAGGCAATCCTGAGTTGCTAAAGGATATGGATGGAAGAGGGAAGGCAAGCGGGCTGAGAGGTTCTGTTTCCTTTGCACCCCGGTCGCTAGCTTAGCAGACACGTCTGATCTGGCCATGAGGGGAGGATTTCTGCTGGGTCCAGGAAGCCTAGTTGGAGTGACTTGCCAACTTATCGGATGGATTCCCAATCAACCAGGTGGATCTTTATCCAGATGCCTTATCCAGGCCCCCCCCCCCGTAAAACTCAAGGATCCGCTCGCTCCAATTCTGGGACATCCCTCTATCAGTCAACTATGTTATTCATCCTGAAATCCCATCATTGCCGCATTTCCTTTGCCACGATCTTTTGGTTTCACACATCTGCGACGTTCCCGTG
>CAUJNA010002291.1:447500-475000 GCA_963377175.1 Effrenium voratum | reverse complement strand
GGCTGTGGCCGCTCGTGCTGCTTCGGAGGCCAAAAAAGAAATATGTTCCTTGCTGAAAGGGTCGGAAGTTCACATTAGTGGCCTGCACTACATGACTTCCTCTTTTGACCGGGTGCCAAATAGCCGGAAAACCACAACAAAAGATTTCCAGACCCATATTCAACATCCAGAAAGGAAGGATGGCCAGCGCAATCTAAAGTCATGTCTCCAGTGTCTGGACTGGATGTTTTTGGAGATTATTCGACGGATAGACAAGCAGTTTCGACCGGCCATCTATTTTTGAGGGCACCCAAGCACACCACCATTTGGGCATGAAGCGGGGTCCCCTAGAAAAAGTGATTATTGTGAACCTCGGGTTAAGCCGGAGGACCGTACTGACGGTACTGAGGGGGGGTGGTTCCCCCAATAAGAGGCCCTCCGGATGCTGTTAAGGTGGGCCTTCAGCAGCTGCCGGCACAATGAACGGAGCCGGTCGTTCCTGCCGCAGTCCAGGAGGACAACACAACAAGCGATTCCACCGATCGGGGGGGGGTGGGGTAATCCCCTTTACTTTCCTGAATATCCAGTTTGGGAAGTGCAAGAATTTGCCCAGATGAGCATGCAAGCAGTGCCCAAAAAACCTCATGAGACCTTCTAGAAGGAGGAGGCTTCCTACTGTTCCAGGTGGTCGTGGCTGCGTGGTAGTGGAGGTTGTGGCTCCTGTCGTGGCAGGGGTGGTTGTAAGTGGTTGTAGTAAGGCCACATTTGCCTTTCTAGCCATGTTTGTAGAACCAAGAAGTTATTGGATTTTGGTTGTCAGACTCCTGCCCCTCCGAGCCCTCCCGTTTATTGGGGACCCCTGTCCGAACTCCAACCTTCATGCTAGCGTGCTTGGGTTAAAGCAATCCTAAATCGCCAGATAATCGATGTCGAGCCAATCCTGCGTTCAGTTGTTTGAAGACTTTAAATAGACATCCTTGCTCAAATCCAATGTGTCCCGATTTGCCACTACCAAAGCACACCTAAGCTTGAGAAGACCAGATTGTGACGGTGCCTGTTTAAAACAGGTTGATCTGTGGATTACGAGAAAAGGAACAAATATAATATATATATATATACACATATTATCTATCGAATTGCACAATTATCGGGAAATAATGTTTCGTTTATTTACAGAATATATAGTTTTGGACATTGAACATTATATATAACATGACTAAGAGATTTGTGTGGTTTAGGTATTTAATTGAAATATATTATTATTGATTAAATATATATATATATTTGTTCTATATATTTAAAAGTATTTAGTTGATTGATAATGGTTTTTTATTTAACACAAATTGAGAAATTGAGAGGGAAAGAGAGAAATAATGATAAGGAATAAGAAATATAGGAAGATAATATAATGAATATTTGTTTATTATTATATATAATTTTTGATTAATGATTTATATAGAAATTATTGATTTATATTTAATTTATTAATTATTATTTAGAATAGAATTAAATTTTATATATATTATATAGATATAATTTATAATATATAATTATAATATTGATAGATTTTAAATGAATATGTTTTTTGGAATTAAATTATGGAATATTTGTATATTATATTAAATATAAATTGATGAAATTATTTAAAATTGTATAAATTAAAATATAAATAAATATTATTTTTTTAAAAATATGGATGGATGAGATTTAATTTGCCGATTCAATTTTTGTTGTTAATATCTTCGTATATTTCGATTTGAAGATTTGGATTGATGTTTTTTTTTGTATTGAAGATTGTTAATCTTTTGTGGAAGCAATTGTGTATAGTATTAATAAATCTTTGTCGGGTATTATGGGTTTTATTTATTTGAGTGTTTATAAATAATGAATATTATAATTATGAAATTGATATTGAGATAATATGAATTTTATAATGATATGATCTAATTTGTTACAAAGTTAACATTTGCTCGAGCAAGTGAAAAAGAATGAAAGTATGCTAAAATTATTGATTTCGGTTTTGCTTAGTATTTTGCCTATGAATAAAACGATCTTTATTCGATGGTTTTTTAGACGACGGATGTATAACCCTTGGTGGAGCATTGTGGAACAATCCTTATAGAGCCTTATGGATCTTTGTAAAACCTTAGGATCCATAGCCCTCGTAGAATCTTATGGAATTCTGAAATCCTCCTTGAAATTACCCCGGACCATCCCGCAACCCTCGTAGAACCTTGGAACCGTGTTGGAATAGATCCTTATCTTGCAAAACCTGGTGGAATTCTTATGGAACATTACCTCGAACTAGCCCGGACCACTGATGAAACCCTGGTGAAACCTTGGTGGAATTCTTATGGAATTTTCCCCGGACTACGCCGCACCCTCGAAGAAATTGGTGGAACCTAGTGGAACCCTCGTCCGAACCCGGGTGGATTTGGTGGAACCCTCGTGGAAATTTACCTATAGCCCTTGCAGAACCTGGTAAAACCCTAGCAGAATTTTGATGGAAATCTAGTGGAATCCTCGTGGAACCTTCCTGAAATCTAGCCCTCGAAGAAATTATTAGAATCCTGGTAGAACCCTCGTGGAACCTTACCTCAAACCACCCCGGACCACCCTGTAGTCCTGGTGGAACCCTTGTAGAATCTTACCTTAAACCACCTAGACCTGGTGGAACCCTGGTGTAACCCTGGTGGAGCCCTAGTAGAACCCTGGTGGAAACTCCTTAGTGGAATCCTGGTGGAACCTTAGCTTAGGGTCGTCCCGAACCACCCCGGAGCTTATCTGGGCTAAGACCCCAAAGCTAGAGGAGGAAACCTTTGTGTTTTCTTTGTTTTTCCATTTCTCAAAAAAAAAAAGAAAGACAGAAAAAAAGAAAGAAAAAGAGAAAAAGAAACAAAAAGAAAGAGATAGAAAAAAATAAGAAAAAAATATAAAAAAAGAGAACCAAAAAAAGAGAGAAAGAGAGAATTAAAAAAAGAGAGAAACACGAAAAGAAAAAGAACACAGAAAGAGAAAGAAGGAGGCAAGCAAGCAAGCAAGTAAACAAACAAATAAACCAATGGTAAAAACAATTAAATATAAAAACAAAAAATCAATTAAGCTTAAAAAAGAGATATACAATATACAATAACGCGGAAATATATAATCTTTATAAATCGTCCCATAAAAATAAATATAAACAAACAAAAAAATATCAACAAAACAGAAATAAAAAAAAAAAAACATTATCAAATAAATAAACACAAACACATAGAAATAAATAAAGATACACAAAAAATAGCCCGAGAGACAAACAGATACAAACAAACAAACAAACAAACAGAGACAGAGAAGCTCGGGCGATATCCCCAACAGCACCACACCCTCCTAGAATCCTCGTGGAACGCCCCGGGACCATCCTTACCGCCGGTGTTGCTGAGGATGCCGCCTTGTAAAGCAAAGCTACGAGTGATAGCGCAATCTCGCCCTGATCGGGGCCCGACGGCGCAATCGGGGACCCGATCGGGGCCCGACGGCATAATCGGGGCCCAATCGGGGCTCGACGGTGCAATCGGGGCCCCCGACGGTGCAATCGGGCCCCGATCGTCCCGTGGTATAACCCTAACCATCTATATTATAATTTAATGCCGATTCTCCTTCGTATATGGATTGCAAATGTAGTTATAACAAAACTAGACGATGCTAGTTTAGTACAATTAACGGGGCCCGACGGTGCAATCGGGCATATTATAATTCATGCCGGTTTTCCTTAGTATGCGGATTACAACTGTATCTATAGCAAAACTAAGCGATGCCAACTTAATACAATTAAGGGGGTCCGACTCAGGGCCCCGATCGGGGCGCGATAGCGTAATCGGGGCTGATCGGGCCCAAACGGTGCAATCGGGCGGGTCCCGACAATGCAATCGGGCCCCGACTTAGGCCCGGTGACCGCGCAAACCGTTCTCATGCAAGTTTCGTGGAGCTCAGCGTAAAACTTTGCTGGAATCTTTCTTCAGGGCTACCCCATAGCTTTTGCAGAATTTGGTAAAAACCTCATACAACCTTACCTCAAACCATCCCGAACCACCCCACAATCCTCGCAAAACCTCGTGGGACCCTAAAATCCTAATAGAACCCTCGTCCGGAGCACGATGGGCTAGTGGAACCTTTCCTCAAACCACCCCGGACTTTCCTATAACCCTAATAGAACCCTCGTAAAACCTTATCTCAAATCACCCAGACCATCTCGCAAATTGGAACGCTAATAGAACCCTAGCAAAACCCTCGTAATTCCCAAATAAAATTTTGTCAAACCCAAAATTTAACTCAGGGTCGCCCCAAACCACCCCAAAACCTATCTGGGCTCAAAACCCAAAAATTTCAACTATCGAGAAAAAAATATATATATATAAATAAAAAATAATAAATCAAAAAAAATAAAAATTATAACAAAAATACCCAACACAAAAATTTTAAAAAAAATCAAACAAATCTCAAAATTCCCATAAAATTTAACCCAATATGTTTTCATCAAATCGCCAAATTCTAACAAACATCTTCAAAAAAATAAAAGCTTATGCCACAACGAAAAATAAAATAAAATAAATATAATCATTCCCCAAAAAACGGCCAAAATATCACTATAACGATTTACCAATACACGAGAAATACGACCTCGAAGCCATACCGATTTATTAAAAAAATATAAAAATATATAATTATTATATTTTAAAGATTATAAATATCAATAATAAAGATCAATATTTAAATTCAAAAAATAAAAATGTTCAATTCTGATTAATGAATAATTTGTTTCAATTCATGTATCATATAAAAGTATATATTTTAGTGTTTATGTCTTTGTTCATTCCCAGCCTCCGAGTTCATGATCTTGTCTAGGTTTCCTTGGCAGCCGCCGCCTTGGCCTTCTTGATCCTGTCCCCCTGGTAGTGGGCGGCGGTGCGCGCCTTCTTCAGCTTCTTGTAGGCGGACTCGCCCTTCTCCGCCTCGGTGATGGCGCGCGCCTGGGCGAGAGACGTGGCTGGGAGGTTAGGTTTGAACCAATCTTTGGGGACATCAAGACAAAATCAGTGGACCACTGGATAAGTCGCTACTGGTGCATCCTTTGGGCTTGAGACAAAAAGATGGGAACACTGCATATTTAAGTCAATATTCTTCGAACAACCTTTTGGCTTCCCTTTGAAGGAACGCCCAAAGCAGGAAAAACAGTGGCACAGATGCCCAGTGGACATCCGATTTTTGTTTTTGGTTGCTTGACTTGAAAGGGGAAGCCTTCCCAAAAATAGGAAGAAGGGCACCACTGGGGTGGAACACTGGATAAGTCAATATTGTTTCAACCTTTGGCTTCCCTTAGGAACGCCCAAAGCAGATTGGGTTACGGAGATAACACAACACCTTGAATCAAATGCCACTGAGCTCTGCTAAAGGAAATGTGGATACCCTCAGCTCCAGTCGAAGGGTATGGCTGGGAATCGCCAAGAAAAGATGGCTTGAACCAATACTGCGTAAACCAGGGATTCCTTTTTGTGGGCAACCCCAAGGGGGTGGTCGATCCCCAAAACGACTGGGTTAAAGTTTACCTTGGAGTAGTAGACATGGAACCCGGCTCAAACAACTGCAACCAACCCTGCTGACTAGCGGCCGCTGGTTACCTTTGATTGGTGCCCCCGGTTCAGAGAATCCAACTTTTGGGGAATGGCGCGTTCGGAAAGACCAAAAAAAAACCATCGCACAATGACTTGTTCCGCAACAGGATGAAGCCATCCAAAGATTCGAGGTTACAACCCCAGCTTGCTGGCCCACGGAAGCGACCACCAGATTAGCATCTAAATGATCGTTTGAAGGGAAACCATCGGGGAACACAACATGCTGGAACGCAATACTGCCTTGGGTTTGAACAACACCTCTGGCGGTTCAAACAAAAAATCCCTGACGCCCTGATGCACAGTGACTAGTTTCCATGACCATTTTGTCTGGCTTTGTCACCTGAAAGGGGATTCCTCGCAAGGGAAATTCACATGGAACCCAGGAGGGGCCGATTCCCACGAAATTCCCCTAAAACTTGTCCCTCTTCAAGCTCCATTCATGTGCAGGAGTTCCAATGATCCACAGCCATGGTTGCACACCCAAAGTGTCCAGAAACACGCCTTTGTGGTACTTGAAAGGAAACCAACAACCGAAATGAAAGGGGTGGTCCTTGACGCACATACAGATACACACACAGACACAGACAAGAGACACACACACAGACACAGACACAACACACAGACAGACAAACACACAAACACACACAGATGCACACACAGACAGAGACACACAGAGACACGCAAACACTCACCGGCACACACGCACTCTCTCCCTCTCGCTCTCTCTCTCTCACACACACACCACGCCCGCCCGCGGGTTCGTTGCGAATTGAGTTCTGAAAGGCAAACAGGGGGTCCCCCAAAAGCGGATTGCCATGGCTTGAGTTCTAATGTGGGTAATTACCTGTCAAACCCGGGCATTGTCAACATGATCGGACTTCTCCTTTCCCCCTTTTACACAACCGCAACAAGGTACCAACTCAAAACTTCAAAAATGACTCACCTCTGTTCGTCTGCTCCAGTCGAAAAGTGGCCGGCCCGCCTTGATGCGCTTGCCCTCCTTGGGCACAGGGATGATTTCCTTCAAGGTGTTCTGCGCCACGTTCTGCAGCTCCGAGCGAGGGGTGTCGCCCTCGGCTGCAGACACATTGGGCAGGGTGTGTGTGTGTGTTGTGTTGAAGGTACCCTTTGGTTTAAAGGGAGGCCAACAGGAACACCACTACTCTTGGGGTTCCCTATTTTGATACGCTTGAAACCATGGAATGAAATGGCTTGAACTAGGAAACCAAAACTGGCGGCACGGTAAACATCAACTTTTGGTCCCCTCAACTTGAGGTTGCCTTGCCTGAACAAATTGGGCGCGGTTTAATCCAATGTGCGTTGCTTAAGCCACCAGGCCCCCCCCCCGTTTTTCACCAAATGGACGTGCTTTTTTGTAGGGTCCAACCAAAAATATAAACGAAGCCCTGTGGGTCCAAATCCCTTTTTCTGGCGGCCAAAAACATTGGTGGCTGAAACGGGGAGTTTATGTTGCCTGTCGCCCTGCCTTGCGCACAGCCTTCTTGCCGGACTTCTTCGGGAACACCGAGAGCTTGGACATGTAGAGCTTCAGGCGTTCCACGTTCGCCTCTCGTTCGCTTTGTATCTTCTGCTCGGGGGCGAAGCGGGGGGTGGAAGTTGGGTGCGACATCTGGGTAGACGCAACCAAAACTGGGTCCCAGGAAAATGCGCCGAAGGCCAAACAGTTGTGCAATGCGATGATGTCCCAATGAGGAATGGAGAAACATGGCAGAGAGGAAAAATCGAGCTGACCACCAAGAATGGTGCTGAGGAAGCTGAATCGAATCATTCTGGTGAACGGGGGGGGGGGGCGAACGATTTGCCCTCTGTTGAAAGGACATGAGGAATCCCATCTCAACCGGTGGACACAATTCACCAAAATAATGTCCAAAGGGTCCTAAATAAAACTCACACCCATTCCAAGAAAAACCAAAAGGAAGCTCCACAAGGGAAACCCGCACGAATCGGATAAAAGGGAACACAAGCTTTGTTGTTCAACCAACAAAAGGTCCAACGCATTCCAACGCATGCAAAACAGTCAGAATTGCGCAAATACGTCGCATATGCCGCGTATGCACGCATTTCAAGATGCCCCAAACGCCTGAAAAACATTAGCTCAATTCAAACCTGTTGAGTCACCCAAAAGGAAAACTGGTCGATCTTGGGCCCAACAATGGACCCTGCACAACCCATGAGATTTAACCTGCAACCGGGTTGAATCGCAACGCAACTCGTAGCCCCTGTCTGGTCTTGTCTGCCTGCAGGCTCTCCGTGCAACGGTTGCGGCGGCGGTGGTCCACTGCGATGCCGATGGTCTTTGCAAACTTTCGCGGGATCTTCGCCTCACGTTGCTCAACCCGTGAGACCCAGCGCTTCCAGCCATGAAAATCGGGAAGGGAAACCACTGTGTAAGAGCCAAAGGCCGAAAAATCCTGGTTGCCTACTAGTGGCAGCTGCAATCGCGCAAAAAAAGCGGAAAGACTCGGACGTCGCTAATTGTTTTTTTAACATCTATATAGGGTATACAGGGAACTATCACCATGTCCACTTCCACAAAAATGGACAATGTATAAAACAATTTGACAAAGAACGTATGTGGAAAGGGAGAAACATCTGATTCTGGTACCCTTCACTACATATTGACTTGGGGGCCTTCCCTCAGGGAAGCCATGGGTAATGGAGATAAGAAGAGGCCCCGGTTCAATGTGGGCCAAGATCCCTCCCTGAACATAAATTGTGGATGGACAAACGAACACCTAGCGAACGAACCACCGATGCCAACTGGCGCAAAATGTGTTCTATCCATCCACAAGTCACTACAATATGCCCAAAGGAGGCCTTTACAAAACGGCAAACAAACAAACCAACAAAAAACCAAACAAAAAACAACCAAACAAACACACAATTCACACACACGCACACAAACACCAACAACACCAAGCACGCAAGCAGACCAACGCACACACACACACATACACAACACACAGAACATCGAGTATCCTTGGTAAACGTCGAAGGTGACGTCGCTTGGCAAGCGTCAAATCACAGACGACGTCGCTGATTGAAACGGCAAAGATCTGTTGTTTTTGAAGGGCGCCATGCCAGCTGCGCATCACAACGTCCAGGCACTGCCAAGCAGGTACGTTTCACCGGAAAGATGCGAGGTCTTCGTTGGCCAAGGCTCGCGTTTTCCGGCATGTCAGACACACACAGAAGCCCGTTAGGGCCAGTGATTGGAGACATTCACACAAGGTCGAAAGCAAACTAGGGACATCACAGCAGTTGTGGGCTGCACTGTCTTGAACGACAACTTGTCAGGGGGGGCGGGCAATTTGCTCGTAAAGGACACGGCCAAACATGAACTGACAGCTTGCCCAGCGCATGTAATCCCTTGAGCGCACGAAGAGCGACATCCGTGTCTGCCAAGTTTCCAGCCCAGAACAACAAGTCTGCAGCACTCGCTGTGTCACAATGTGGGTGTGGGTCAATATTCTGGCGTGGAACGTTCCGCGGTGACGCGGACGTCTGGAACCAGTCAGTTACGTAAGGTTGGTTGTTCCGGACCTCTGGGAAGACATGTGTGGAGTCCTCAAGCACGCGTTCATTTAGTGTAAGATGGATAGATGAATGGATGAATGGATGGGTAGGATGAAGCGACCAGCCACCCTCGCGTCATTGGGGCACCGGTGCACCGTAGTCAAACCTGCCACAGCCGACCCACAAGGCTGGGAGGCGTACGCCGATGTACACCGATGCACAAGCCGATGTACATGTCCAGGGCATCCTTCAAAGACTTCTTTGACATCTCCAAAACCCTGGGATAAGTCGTCCTTGAAGGCTTCTTGGGGGGCATGGTGGGCTGCGTAAGAGCGCAGCTACTTACATGGGGCATGTGTGTGTGTGTGCATGTGGACTTGGTGGCAAATTGCTCCGCTGCGTCTGGAACACGTCTGGAACGGGTCTGGAACGGGGTCTGGAACGGTTACGCGAGTGGCTTGCACTTTGGAATGCTAGCAAGCAGCATGTAAACATGGCCGTTTCAACAAATGTGACGACCGAGAACGGTGTCGAACCGCTACCGCATCGTATCATCGTATCGCACCAACCAAAGTTCCGGAACACCGATACTCCTTTCTGCATTTCTTTCTCCTTCTTCTCTTTCTTGCTCCTTCTTTCTTGCTCCTTTGCTCCTTCACAAAAGAGAATGCCCTGGCTGGCTTGGAAGAAGACAGGGTTGACCCTTAACATTGACAGGCCGTTCCAAAAACACATCTGTCAACAGGACCGCTGCCCAATTCCATCCAAGTCCCAATGATTACAATCCACGCAGCCCTAACCACCAAAGGTCGACAAGTAAAACGCATCATTAGCACCTCAGGCTTCTCTCGAACATCAGCATTTGGCAAAACAAGGGGGGTCAATCATCTACCAAGTCACCTGACCGTCTGAATCAATAGACATACATATACATAAACAAGGTCTGGAACGGAAGGTCTGGAACATGCTTCTTTCTAGGCAAGGTCTGGAACGGAGGTCTGGAACGGAGGTCTGGATTGCATGTGGGTTCCGGACCCTGTTCCGGACCTTATAAATTGACTCGAAGCCATGTCAATGGCATAGCTTTTTCGCGGTCTGTTTGCTTGCAAGAACAGCAACAAGGCGCATCAAGGCAAAGCAAAGCACCGGTTTGGGACATGCGCCCCCTTGCCGCACCCCTCCAACAACAAACGGCCGGCTCGAAAATGTCACCAGCTCATCTGTCAAACTAGGGCCAGAGCAAGTCATTTGGGCCACTGATGTCAAGCTAGTGAGCGCGTCTCAAGGTTAGAAACCACACTGTTTGGCATAAGACAAGAGGTGGTTTCAAAACCAAAGTCGCTTTCAAAAACCAAGTTGCCCAGCATGGCAACCAAGGCTGTGCAAAATGCCATAGGCCCACAAATCAGTCTTTAGCCCATCTCCACGCAAAAAACTTTTCAAGAATATCTGGCATGCCGCTGCCGATGGTTACCCTTCCGATCCGTAGGTCGTACTGGGCGATCGATCAGCCACAAAAACCGCTCGAGCAGCTTGTGGCTGCAACTGGAGAGCTCAGGTAGCAATGTGTACAAGGCCACGGACCCTGATTCAAATTCATGTAGCGATTGACTCAAACCTGCAGCTGGTTTTGGATCACATCGTTCCGATGGTGCACAATCTCGAACAACCCCCGCAACTGGGCTATCTGAAGCATAAGATCTGCTGGCGTGATTGTGGGTGATGCACTTTCAAGATCATTTGCTGAGCAGCTACAAACATCTCCTGGTGTAAAATGCCTCGCAGCTGATTAACGCTCAGAGAACCCACTGCATCCGGCCGAGGCAAAGGTTGCAGACCCGCCGCCTGAAAAGCGGGATTGTTCAAAGTGGTCGAAGCATCATATTCTGGCTTGTGGGCTCCAGGCTGCGCACCAACTGCCCATGACAGCTGTTTTGTTGAACCTCAAGCTGCAGCCGGCGCCAGTGGGAGCTATGCAGGGGTCTGGCCCAGTCCAGTAATCTGTGCACGCCGAAGCGGCAGTATCTGTACAGGCAAAAATTGCCTTGTTACCATGTCCGGGTTTTGCCCGGACAGCACACGGGAAGAGAGGAAAAGGAGGTCAAGGTAGTAGTAGGAGGCGAATTGTTCCTGAGTGTCAGTATCCTTGGCAAACGTTAAAGGTGTCTTGTGAGTAGCCTTGGTAAACGTCAAGGGTGTGTTGCGAGCATCCTTGGTGTCTTGCGAATCCTTAGTATACATCAAACGTGTCTTGCAAGGGTCCTTGGTAAACGTCAAAGCTGACGTCACAAACTGATGGCGGACACAACTT
Organism: Effrenium voratum; assembly: GCA_963377175.1. NCBI lineage: Eukaryota > Dinophyceae > Suessiales > Symbiodiniaceae > Effrenium > Effrenium voratum. The sequence goes on along the minus strand of CAUJNA010002291.1, from coordinate 463,522 downwards.
GCAAGAAACTGCGAGTCTCCTTGGTAAACGTCGAAGGCGACGTGGCTTGGAAAGCATCATATCAAACACGACGTCGCTGAATCAACTGCTAAGATCTGTTGTGTTTGAGGCAGGCGCTGCCAAGCAGGTACGTTTCACCGGAAAATGTAAGGTCTTCGTTGGCCAAGGCTGGCATGTTTCCTCCTCGGCCTCCTGCTTGTCAATGAAATGCGAAAGGCATGCTTGTGACAGCATGTTTCACACATACACACACGCACAAAGCACACACACACAAGCACACACACACACAAGCACACACAAATTCGCAAACACACAAAGCACACAAAGCACACACACGAATTCACAAACACACAAAACACACAAAGCACACACACACACAAGCACACACACAAACCCACAAACACACACAAGCACACACACACAAGCACACACAAATTCACAAACACACAAAGCACACAAAGCACACACACACAAGCACACACACAAACCCACAAACACACACAAGCACACACAAATTCACAAACACACAAAGCCCACAAAGCACACACACACAAGCACACACACAAACCCACAAACACACACACACACAAGCACGCGCACACACACACAAGCACACACAAATTCACAAACACACAAAGCACACAAAGCACACACACACACAAGCACACACAAATTCACAAACCCACAAACACACACAAGCACACACACACACAAGCACACACAAATTCGCAAACACACACAAGCACACACACACACAAGCACACACAAATTCACAAACACACAAAGCCCACCAAGCACACACACACACAAGCACACACACAAACCCACAAACACACACACACAAGCACGCACACACACACACACAAGCACACACAAATTCACAAACACACAAAGCACACAAAGCACACACACACAAGCACACACACACACACAAACCCACAAACACACACACAAGCACACACACACACACACACAAGCACACACAAATTCGCAAACACACACAAGCACACACACACAAGCACACACAAATTCACAAACACACAAAGCCCACAAAGCCCACAAAGCACACACACTGAAAAAGAAACCACATGAGTCTAAAGAGGCCTCTTGACGCTTGGGTTCCAATCCGAGTTCCAGCGCCTCCTTCAGCTCATCCAGCGTGAAACCCTTGCCCAGCCGGAGCTTCATGTTGTAGCGCTGGGTGGGCGGGTGCACCACCGGACCTGAGGCGAAGGCCTCCAAAAGGTTGGGAAGGCGGTCTAGAAGGAAAAGCCCAAGGGAAACCGCCCTTCAGGGCTCCCCCAAAAAGGTGGATAGAACAAACAAGGGGGGGCAACAAAAAGTGGGGGGGTGGGGGTGGCTATGACACCCCAACCGGGGGCAGCGCAAACTTGATTGCCCAAGCCTCTTTCCAGGCTCAATCGGGAACCCGTAGCTGCAGGGCTAACCCGAGAATAATCTGCACTTGTCAATCACAACTTTGATGAATTGTGTTTGCCAAATCAAAACTGTTACAGTGTTTAGCTGGAGTGTAAACTTGTCAGGAGGGGGGGCTCGACTCTACAGTATGATCTAAACGTGTTGGCTACCCTGAGCAGTTATATGATGGGACCAATATGTCTATCTATGCCTTCTATGCTATCAAGAACGAGTTACCTATATGCACCAACATCTCAACGGCCTGTACTATAAGCTATCGAACATATCAAAGCGACACCAGGATCTTCATCCAGTCTGAGTCGCAACGTCTTTGATTCCCTGAAAATCAATATCCAAACATAACATATGAGTGATACATATAGCCAAACATAAACTCAAATCTCGGACTTAATGCGGTACTTGTTATGGGACACTTTCAGGATAGCTTGATGGCAATTTCCCTGCCAAACAGTTGAGCTGTATTTTCTCACAAGTGTTGAATGAAAACTCAACCAAATAGCATTCAAGCAAAACATGCGGGTGTGTCTTGTTTAAGGGGTTTCCTGTTGGTTGGTTTTAAAGGGAAACCAAAAGGACACCAACCATTGGGGTCTCCCTTTACAACCCCCCCTCAACTGGCTTGCTCTTCCACCCGAGCACAAGGTCCAGCGGCTTGTGGGTTTAATAGAAAAGCCAAACTTGTTTCCAAAAGGTCCTTCTGGTCGATTCAGACCGGCCATCAAATCCACTCCACAAAGGGTTTCGTCAAGAAACAATACTTCTGACTCTGTTCTTCATGCGTGTCGTTTTTAGGGGATCCCCAACTGGTGATTTTCCTCTTGGTGTCCTTTGAACACAACCAACAATGGGTGCCCAAAAAAGAAGATACCCATATATATATATACACAACATATATACATATGGGTGTGGGTCAAAAAAAAGGACCCAACAACTAAAACCTGGTAAATTGAAACAACAACTAAAACCTGCGGTCCCCTGGTCGTTTAGTTTTGACCCATACCCATATAGTCTGCAAAAAATGGAGGAGACCCCAGCGATCCTCAAAAAGAGACACACCCAATGCATCCTGAGGACCCGAATGCATCCCTTGGTTTCCCCTAGGCCCTAAACCAAATCTTAGGTCGATAGGCCCTTATTGGGCTGAGTGGTTCGGAACACTTTGGTTCCGAATCCTTGCGTTTTGTTGGTGCCTCTCCGAAGAAGTCTGAACTTCTACCACTAAAAAGGTAGACCCAAAGAGTTTACAGTCCAACTCAAGTGAGGCAAACGGTTCACCGTTTGGAACCTTGCCTAGACCGACACCAGGAAACCAAAAGGTGCACCAAGGTCAATTCGCACGTGGGGCCTTGGCGAGTTTCTTGGGATTTATTTTTGGTAATTGAAGAAACAATCTGTAATATCTAAAGCGAGCGATTCACAACAGTATAGAACAAAATCACAAAATACAGTTTAGGCAAAACCCCTGCTTGGTAACTGTGCAAATCCCCTCTGAAGCTTTTCTGGGATTTGATTTGGGCAAGCAGGCAGAAAAATTGGGATATGTTCTGGGTTAACCCTGCAAACCCCGTGGGAAGCGAGGGCCAAACTGCCCCGCGTTGCCAAGTGGCGCAGATACCCGGCCGCCGGCCGGGGGAAGACCTTCGCGGCCTTGGCCTTGCGGGCGTTGGCGCGGCGCTTCTTGCGCCCGGCCTGGTTCCTGGGCACGCGGGAGGACGCAAGCCGCTGTGAGCTACGTGAGTCTCCTGGCCCTAACCAACTTGCAACCAGGCTAACTGCACTTAGACTTGGGGAAATAAGTGGACTATAACCTGGGTTGACTGAGCTGGGAGACTGGGCTGGAGTGCTGGAGTGGAGAAACTGGAGTTGGCGGAAGACTCGAGTGGACTGGCAGGCTGGGCTGGGAGACTGGAATTGAATTGGGTTGAGGCTTTGAGACTGGGCTGGAGACTGAAGTGGGGTGGGCTGGAGTGAACTAAACACTAAACAAAGGCTGGAGTGAAGCCTCCATGCCACCCGCTTTTTTGTGTCATTGGTGCCAAGATGCAGCCAGGTCCGCATGAAGACCCGGTTCTTGCGTCCTGCCTGGCATCCATTGACCTTGCGGAAGTGCACGTTGGGAATGACATTGTTACCTGCCGTCTGGGACGCGAACCGGACGGGGACCGGGGACCGACACCCTGCTTTTGGTGTGGGGGGTGGGGGAGAAAACGGCTTTCGGAGAAATGTTCAGTTCAAGAGGAGCTTGTTATTTTGGGACCACCAAGGAACACCAAGCATTCTGGATAAGAGCACTTTTGTGAGTCAGGGGTCCTGTGTGTTTGTGTGTGGTTTTGTCTGCGAAAAAAAGGAACCCTTCGCGTGCACTCAGGTCATATAGCCCGCATAGCCCTGCCAAACCAAAGAACCCCCAAGAGGTTGGTTGCAGTTCAGTGAATGCCAGCGAAGATACAAGCAAGTCAAACACGTAGGTGCCAAAGGAATAGTAGACCTCCCAAAATAGCAACGTTGTCCTTCGCACCCACGCACAGATGCTTGAACCAAAGGCTTTGAATCCCAACCCTGGTCCCAGTTGCAGGGAGTGACCCAAAAGGCAGAAAAAGGATCCATGTTACTTTATTGTTCTTATTGAATGATTTTTCATATTTTTTCATGCAGGGGGGGGGGGGGCTGATCATAAATGTTGTGGTACCCCGCCGGGCAAAACAAGGCCAACGAGTACCACTTTCAACTGCCAAACCAACACAGGCTGAAGCCATCAGCAAACCCAGAAGTCACAAGTTGCAAGCCATCAAGTGGTCAGCTTCTGTGGTGTTGAGACTAGGCCGTCCACCAACTCGTTCTGGTCACGGCAAAGGGGCCAAGAAAAAGGGGTAGAAAACCTGCAACAAACAAAGGTCAATCGGCCAACCGCGAATGACAGTGTTGCGCAGCATAGCAGGAAAATCGCAAGCGGCTGAACCTCCTTTCGCTGCACCATGTACTTCGCTTGCTCAGGGGTCACATTGCAGCTGCTGCGTTGCTCAAGCTTCGCTCATGCGAGACGTCCCAGAGGCAGGTTCAACAGCTCTGCTTTTAGGATGCTGAAGGGAACCCCGGATGAAACCCGTCCTGCTAGCACAAAAGTGAAGAAACCACGGAAGAAGGCGACATTCCGGTGACAAATTGATCAAGAGTTCTTCATCAAGCTGGTTGTCCCCGAAGAGCAAAGCATCGCGGCGCCGTGCCCCCCGCCTCCGTGACCCATGGCTCCTATGATCTGTCTACTCCCGGTGCCTTGAGCCTCAAGCAACGTGGATTTGCTTGGACAATTTTCACCTAGGTCCTCCAGTACAAAGGTTCGAATAAGGGTGCCCTTTTTCTATTTTAGTAGGGGAACCCTCCCCAAAAAAGGGTAAAGGGGGATTTAGTGTCACTGACGGGAATCCATACGCACCAAGCTGCTTTGCTCAATGAGCTTCTTCTTCCAGTGCTGCGAAATGGATTTGACCCCTTTGCAAAAGGTAACTTTTCCGGGTTCAATGGAAAACCAACTGATTTCGAACCAACAAGTGAAAGTCTAACAAATCCAACCAAATCGCCATCAAGTAATGGAATAAGCTCAGGCGATATCCCCAACAGCACCACACCCTCGCGGAAACGGTTTTGCTGAGGATGCCGCCTTGTAACTTTATAGAGCAAAGCTAGACAGCGCAATCGCGCCCGGATCGGGGCCCGACGGCGCAATCCGGGCCCGGTGCAATCGGGGCCCGACGGTGCAATTGGGGCCCGGGGGCGATGCCAGCTTGGTACAGTTGACGGGGCCCGACTGAGTCGGGGGCCGACGGCGCAATTGGGGCCCCGACCCGAACGGTGCAATCGGGCCCCGACGATGCAATCGGGCCCCTGGGCCCGGTGAACCTCGCAAACCGTCCTTGTGGAACTCAGCCTTTGTTGGAACCTTCCTCAGGGCTGCCCCATAGCTTGTGCAGAAGTTGGTGGAAAGCTCGTGGAGCGCTTTTGGAACCTTACACCACAGCCCTCGCAGGCCTCGTGGAACCCTTCAAAACCCAAAGCCCACCAAGTAATACTCAGTAATGCCAAGCATTTACCCTGCTGCACAGTGAGTCCCGCAGCAACGTGCTCTGATTTGCCAAAAAGCCAACATTTCGGGCCCGCGTTGTCTGAGCAAGTGGGCAAGTCAAAGCAGTGAAAGTGTGCTGAAAACCATTGATTTCGGTTTTGCTTAGTGTTCCGCCCATGAGGAAAGCGATCTTCTGAGCCCTCAATTTACTGCTCCGATGGCTTTCAGACGGCGGGCGCACGACACATTGCTTCCCAGAACATTTGTGGAACCTTGTGAAACCCCGTGGAGCCTTGTGGAACCCTTGTGGAATTATTGTGGAACTCTGTGGAACCCTGTGGAACCTTACCCCAGGGCCGCCCCAGACCACCCCGGAGCCTATCTGGGCTAAGACCCCAAAGCTTTCAGCTGTTGGGGAAAACTATCCATTTGGGAAGCCCAACGGTTCCCCAAAAATGGGGGCCTTTGGGTCACACCTGATGGACCAGTTGATCAAGCCATGCGATTCACGCGGGCCTTCTGCCGACCTGCCGCCCAAACGTGCAACAAGTTGCGTCGCGCAAGGCACTGCTGGTGGGTTTCCCAAAATGGGGAAGCCCCTCAAATGGCAACATACTGTGGATGGACAAACTCCTGCACGACTTGGAAACCATGGTTGAAACCATTGTTTATTGGTATTTGCGGGGGGAATCATCATTCCAGGGTTTCTCAGGCGGTGCACGATTTTGTGCATCCACAGTATGGCAACAATCTCCTTTTGGTTTCCCCTTTAGTACCAAATCAAAGAAGCTGTTCCACCATTTTGAGAAACTCCCATCTCCTGTTTCGTGCAAGCCGCTTTCGAACTGTGCACGTGCTTGCACCACACCAGCGGCTCCGAGCCGCGGTATCTTGAAGTTTCCGGAAACAAATGTTTCGGCTCATAGGAATCGCGGCCCCGTCGCACAGATCATCAGAAAGCATGGTATTGAAACCTAAAGTGCTGGTATGGCTAATCAATGGCATCATAAAGGTCCCAACCCAACAAACAGAATGCAAAGGGCGGATCTCCGCCATGTGCACTGCTGGTGACGGTTGGGCCAAAGTCCAAACTTTTTGTTTACGCCAAAAAAGTATAAAAGTCACCCCCAAGTGGTGCCAACTCAAAAGTCACCCCCTAAGTGGTGGGTCACCCAGGAAAACGTTTAACTGATCCGGAAAGATCCAACATGGGCGCGCCGAGATCCCTACTCGCAAAACTTCGGTGACGCATGCTGAAACTGCCCTCATGGACTACGGCGAGGCCACCAAAAAACCGGCGGCTGATCGATTCGGTCAGGTAGGGTCCCGTATTCCAACGAGTCGCCACGTAAAGAACAAGAACACGGAACTTGATTTTTCCAGGGGTCACCACATGGAACTTGAATTTTCCAGGGGTCACCCCTGCCCTCCCTCTCCCAAAATCGTCATGGGGATCTTGAGATCGGAAGGCTTCACCTCACTGAAGTCGAATCCTCGGCCACGGAACGACGGAACGAGGCGCCAATGGGTCGAAATGGCTGGCTGCTGTAGCCACCCCTCTGCAACAAGGTGCTTTGGGTCGAATACGGAAAATCCGTATTCGGTTTCAACCAAAACGTCAAAAAGTCCGAAGATACGTTACCAAATAGCCATAAAGCTGGAAAGCGAGATCAAACCTACAACTGCTGGCCACATGATTGCCAAAGTCGCCTAAGCGGTAAGGGAAACACTCCCAGTTGCTGACTGTCAACCGCCAGACACAGTCAAAAACATGACTCCAGTTCTAAAGTGGTCTACCCAAAACCCATTTAGGCGGATATCCACGACGAGTGATTCAGTGATGGTTCCTGGGCCCCATGCACTCGCGGGGGCTGGGCAGGTGCTTGCCTTGGCGGAAAGGTCCTGCAAGCAAAGGCGGTCTCTCACGTGGATTGGCCAAGAAGTCTATGTCTCAGTTGTTCAGTGACCCTGGAAAAAAAGGGACCCCTTTTTGGGGAAGACCATTTTTAGTCGGGCAGCCACCAAAAAAAAGGGGGGAAAAATGCCACTGAACAACTGAGATGTTGGTTGCTTTCCAATGAAATGGTCCCAGAACGTAAGTCCAGAAACTCGGGAAGAGAACATTTCCGGAGTCTCCGTGACCCTTCCGATAAACCGTCCCTTGTCGTTTCCTTTAAGGGGACTCCTGGGTTCATTCCCTCATTCCCTGCTGAGCACCAGCAAACCGTTCAGCCGTTGAAAAAAAAGCAAAGAGCCGCGGGGTGTCGACGAAGAGTTTGTGCATCGTGCGCCTCTCTTCTGGCTCCGCATCACGCTCTCGCGGCGCATCGGCGAGACGAACTTTCAACGGCCTCGCGAGAAAGGTGGGTCAACAGGAACTCGACTGTGTGTCCTCATTTACAGGCTATACAAAACAACCTCCCAAAAGGTGCCCTCAGCAAAAGTATAGACTTGAGCAAAGCCCAATACCTATGGAAAGGGGTTCCACCAGAATGGTCATACAGGTTTCTTTGGGCCCGGTATAAAACGTAGAACCTACCCAAGCGGCCAGCAGGTGCCAATTTCAGCATGCCACCTCAACAGTAGCTGGTGGACATAAATCTCCACCTGCAAATGATTTCCACCAAAGGGTCCCCAGTAAAGTTCACACCCTGTTGGTCGTGCTGAGCATTGCAAAGAGTATTCTGGGTGGTTCAAACTCAATCCGCAAGATTGTTGGGTGTATTGCGTGCAATCGAGGCACTGCTTGTGATAGGACAAGTCTTCTGCATATCAGGGTGTTTCTCAAAAAGGCGGATCCCCTGTTGTTTGCTATGGTACAGGGACAACTGGGAACCGCTACCACTTTAGGGAACAGCTATTTTGAGACCCCCCTCCTCTTTTGGACATCGAGACATCCATCCTTGCCAGAACCGCCGAGAGGATAGGCATCTGGCATGGGAATGCAAGCAAAATGCACATGACCCACGGGCAGTATCGTTTGTTCCCTCGGCCTCCCCAAACCAGTAGTATAGCAGACTACCAATACGTTTGTCATGCACTCACATCCACTGAACGCCAACGGCTGCTTTTTAGGCACCACTTGGGACTTGGAAACCAATTGTCGTTGAGGGGTGCTGGATTATCGCTTGGCCAGCTTCTCGGCTATCGCATGACCTCTTGGTTTTCAGCTTAAGAGACGCTCTTGCTTAAATAATGTTCAATTGAATAGAAAACCAGAGAAAACCCCATTTATACCGACCGCATAAATGCACATGAAGCGAGAGATGCCCTATATAAATGTTGCAAGTATTGGAACGAGGATTTTGCCATAACTTACCATGGTTGCGTGGTTGGTGGTCCCCGAGATTCGGTATATTTGCCTTTGCTCAAAACAGGAGGAACGATTGGGTCTGGGCTTACTCCTAAAAATGAATCCCGGAAAGAAAACCCAGAGCATCGGACCCTGGGTTCCTTCCGAATTGCAGGGGAGTAGTTACTTGGGTGTTCGTTGCCAACTGAGGAAGTGGTTAGCCTAAGATAAACCTGCTTACTGGGCTAGCTCCACTTGGACTTACAAGTAGGTTCTAGCCAAATTGCTAGATGTTTACAAACTTGGCAACAAAGCACAAGTGGGTGTTCGGTGCTAAGGAAACAGTAGACATGGAAGTTGCTCGATGGTGGACCCCCTTCGTTTAATCTCTCTATATATTAATATGTACATAAGTATCCACAAGTTTGGTACCAAGTACTCCCTTACAACTTATATCAAATCATGGAACCCGTCGGGTTTTCCAAAAGAAGCTTCCTTTAAAAATGACTCCCGTTACTTTGTAGGAGTGTACTTGGGCTATAACCTAGGTTACCAAGAGCTTGCTAACTTGGCAGAACATCCAGGGTTCCCCTTCAGCTCACGCCCTGAGTTCCGAGACTTTCTCCAATCACTTTGGGGCTGACCATTTGAGTGGGACCCATGAACGCCATCGAACCATTTCTTCCGCGAGTCCCACGCGTCGGGAAAAAAACCGAAAAACAAATCCCCACGCCTCGACTTCCCTCTGACCAACAGCTCTTGCCCGCTGAGCTGCTCGAGAATCCGATCCGCCGCCTGAGCACTGACCTGGGCATTTGCAGACCAGCAACCAGAACAAGGGCATTTGAGTACCAAACTGGCACCAAAGTGGCGAACCATTTCGGTACCCATGTTTGGGAGATGAAAAGAAACCAAGGTGAGACCTGTTTTTCCAAATATATCTAAGGGTGAAATTTTGTCACCACCAGAGGATCGGAACCGCAGGCTAAAGGCCTTTCCATTTGCCAGCGCAAGTCATTTTGGTGTTACCCTATGTTTGACCCGCACCTATTTGAGTCATAAAAACTGATCGGTACCATGGTGAACCCACAATGCAAAGAGTTACCAAGGCTGCACCCATCTCTTTGGGACTGTCCCTTACTGCCCCTGCAACTACCCGGGTTTTTTGATTGTGGCTCATTTGCAGGTATGGATTTTGAAGGTTCTGATTACCCAAATAAGCTGCCAAGGCAGTCGACTTTACCGCTGGTGCAGCTTTTGACACCTAATATCTCCAACACCCAAACAAACCCACACGCACACACGCACACACGCACAAACGAACACACGAACAAACACACACACACAAAGAAACACAGACACACAGACACGGACACACAGACACACAGACACACAGACACACAGACACACAGACACACAGACACACAGACACACAGGCACCCAGACACACACAGACACACAGACACACAGGCACACAGGCACACAGACTCACAGACACACACACACACAGACACACAGACACACAGACACACAGACACACAGACACACACAGACACACAGACACGCAAACACACACACACACACCCAAACACACCCACACACACACACAGACACACACGGAGGCACACAGACACACAGAGGCACACAGGCACACAGGCACAAAGGCACACAGGCACACAGACACACAGACACACAGACACACAGACACACAGACACACACACACACACACAGGCACACAGACACACACACACACAGACACACACACACACACCCAAACACACACACACACAAACACACAAACACACAAACACACAAACACACACACACACACACAAACACACAGACACACAGACACACAGACAAACACTCACACACACACACACCGTTGCCAAGGACTGAAAGGTGATCAGCTTTCAGAACCAAATATGGACCAAATCAAAGGCTTCGCGAGAATCGGGGGCCTTGGGATTTGGACGGCGCGTTTTTTCCAGTTCGGGCTGCCCGGCCACATGCAGGATCACGCCGATGCCACGCCCGGGGCGCTGCGATAGCAGCTTCACGGACTGAACAGCGCCCCGGTCAACTCCAGCCTCGAGTTGCCAGAGATCTCTGAGATTGGGCGGAAAAAATCAAACACCTGATGGGTCTGTGTGTGTGTGTGAAGGCGTGTGAAGGCGTGTGAAGGCGAAGGCGTGCGAAGGCGTGCGAAGGCGTGCGAAGGCGTGTGAAGGCGTGCGAAGGCATGCGAAGGCGTGCGAAGGCGTGCGAAGGCGTGTGAAGGCGTGTGAAGGCGTGTGAAGGCGTGTGAAGGCGTGTGAAGGCGTGTGAAGGCGTGTCAAGGTGTGCGAAGGTGTATCTGCGTGTGTTTGTGTCTGTGTGTCTGCGTGTGTGTTTTATATATTTATTTCTATATACACATAAATATATGTTATATATATATATGTATATATATATATATATTGTATGTGTACCTTGTTTTGTTCTAGAGAGAACAGCTAGAAGGCAAGCCAGCATCTTGCGGGGTCCCCTAAAACCGAAACACCCATCTGGCCATATTTTGGGTCCAAACAAAAGAAGCCCCAAACTGGCGGCTTGCCTCTTCCCGTGAAGCCCAGAGAAAAGGGTTCCCTTGCAAAAGCTCCATATTCAGATGTTGCCCAGAATTGCGAGTTCTAAATTTGTAGGCGGCGTGTTAAACACCAACCCCCTTTCCACCACCACCACCCCCCCAAAGTTCCCCAAAAAGAGCTTGTGTGGAATGCGAACTGTTATGTCAAAACTTGCAACGGTCCATCGGGTATTGCCCGGCTCCGGCTCTTCCAAGATATCTGTCTAGAGCTGGTTCCATTACCAGCCAAGGGGAAAGAGCGGTACATAGCCCCCATACAACAGATGCATAAAGGTTACAATTCCCCTTGGAGCTGGTGGTTGTATGGAAACCCTCGTGGAATGAATCTGGATATGGCCAAACGGTTGTGGACTGTGCGCTTGGCTGATTTTGGGACTAGCGGAGCTCATTCCAAAGGTTTGGGCGAAGGTTCGGGAGGCTGAACGCCCAAACCGGACATCCTCGAAGTGGGATGGACTTTTCCGACGCTTCCCATTACCCTCAGATGCGACCATGAGCAAATGGGTTTGTCTCGAAATCGGAATTCGGAGCCCCAAAAATGGCTTCGATTGTCCGTTTGGTTTCCCTTACAACAACAAGGGGTAGCCTCCAAAAAAGACCCACCCGAAGAGGTTTTGCGGTGTCCATTTGACTGGCCAGCTCGCATACCTTCCACTGCTACCAGGGCTCCCACCGAGAGTCAGGCCCTTTTCGCGGGAGTTTGCAGCTTTGGAGTTTGGCGCTGTCGACCAAAAAAACGCCAGGCACCAGAAGGGATCGGTGAAAACAGCCCATAGGGGAGACCGAAATGTTTCTCTTGCTCGCTTTCTTTTCCACACCTCTCAACTCACCGGCATGGGCTTGTACTGTGCCCGGGATCCGGGATCTGCGTCACACCACCCGCTGCCCCCTCTCCCGCAGCCTGGTGCAGAAACTTGTGTACAGACGCAGCCGTCCACGTGTTGGGTATCTGAAGCAAGGCCAATCATTCAGCAGGATGTGTTGAAATGGGACGGGACCCAACCATGGCTTCGGTTTCCCTGATGCTTTCGTACCCTTACAGAAGCATGCACCCATCTCGGCAGGACAGCAACGTAGAAATAATATACTGAATAGGCAAGTGTCCTATCAAATATAACGTGCAAGAGAAGAGACAAGCAAGGGCTCAGGGCAGAATCCGCCTTGGATATTGCGCAAAGATCATCCCCGCATATAAGTGTGAGTTCAAGCGCTGAGAGGGAGTAGCTAAGGGATGCCGCCCCTCTCGTGGAAACAGAAATCCACAAAGCAAACACTCCGGCAGCTTTGGGTGAGAATTCAACTGGGCTGTCCGTTTTCAGATCCCCCGCCAAAAGTGACTAACTTTTAGCGGGTTGAATTCGGAAATCCAACCACTAAACCAATTAAAAAGATCTAACAACCTAAGGAACCGGATGGCTGGGGACAACATGCTGGCAAGCACGACCCCAATCACTTGCCCGCCGGGTAATTGGTTCTCTTAGCTCTATATGCTCCGGGAGCGCCCTTCGTTACTTGGCCCAAACGTATTGCAAACCCAAGGGACGTCACCAAAATATGGTATACGGTATATGTACACTTGTTCCTGCTTCGAGCGAAGGAAAACCCCAAAACGAGTTGAAACCATGGCTTCTTATCAACTTGCAAACATAGTTTTTGGCGAGAAGGTGTTCCACTTCCGACTACTCTGTACTCCCCTGCAAAACACCATGGAACAGAAAGGGGTTTATTCAAGGGAGTCAAAGAAACCAAACAGCAGATCTTCATGTTACATGATATGAATTCCCCAACATCTGCGAAAACAGGGGCCCTCATAGCCGCCCTTTCTGCAAATAAAAGGGGGTCCCGCCAATTTCTACCAACTCATCTCCTGAAGGACACCCAGGCCTCGCCGAGATAAACGTCCTAGGCGCAAGTGCGCGAGTGAAATGGATCCAAACACCTCAGAGGTCCCTACAAGCACAGTAGACGATATGGCCGTGGGTCAAAAGTAGGGTAACCAGTTGCCCAAAATGGCTTGCCCTGGCAGTGGAACTAAAATTTATGCGGTCCCCCCAGTGGCTTACTTGTGACTCATACCCATATGCTTCCTTTAAACATCATTCTTCTACTGGCTCCAAAGGTGATCTTTAACCCTCAACCCAAAGCCGGCTTACCTCCATTCCCGAACAAGCAAACGGTCGTTATCAGGACCTTTTGCAGGTTTCATGGGCTTTTGGGTCACACGAAAGCCCAGCCAAGGGGAATATAGAGAGCCCCGTAGCCCAAGCCCACTCTACGCGCTTGTTAAAGTGAGTGCTGTTTCCAGTGAAAAAAAACCTGGCGCAACGAGCTAAGTCTTCGAATCACCGGATCCTGCCCCCTCTTTTTCGCAAGGCGGCACACACGTGCGTCCTCAACCACCCAAACAAAAAAGGCCCGATTCCGCATCAACCTTCCTTAGCCCGGCTCTGCACTGAAACATATACTTTCAGATGATGGTTCATATTTAGTCTACCTCCAACATATTGTAAAATGGGTGTGTCTTTTGAGGACTCTCATGGCTCCATGGTGGTTGCCCGTTTGGCTTTCCTTTGCAAACCACCAAAGCAGGTGCCCTCAAACAAATGCAAAAAGGACACACACACACACACAACTAGTTTTGCAGTTCCCTACGCTTCAGGGCAGCTTTTGCACCAGCCAAAACCACGACTCCAGTCGGCCAAGGCGGAGAATCAGATGAAAGATCGGGAATCTATTTGCAGTTTGGGCATTTCTTATAACGGGGACCAACATCAGCGCTTTCCTGTTGGTTTCCCTTTAAAACCATTCGACAAAGGGTCCACCAATTTGAGAAACACGCATATATATATATATATATTCTATCCTTATATCTTTGAATTGCACGGCTTTGGCGAAACATGTGAGTGGAGTGTCTTTAAGCATCGACGAGAACTTGGGTCTGTGCGCGATGTTTTCGTTTGTACGTCCGTGTGCTGTCGGTGGGTGTGTAGAGGTGTAGATGTAGCCGTGAGTCTGTGTCTGTGTGTCCGTGTGTGAAGGTGTCATGGGGCAAACAGGATACAGCAGTAACACATGTTCTCTACCTGGTGTTCGACCCAACGGCTTGGAAAGGTCTCCAAAGTGCAAAACACTGCAATGTCGTTGGGAAGGTGTGTCTCCCCAAGCATCAGCAAGGCCCTCAAAAAGGGCCAGAAGTCCGAAACTTTGCCATCCTGAGTTCAATTCAATGGAAAAATATGGGGGTTGATCAATAGTCCCTTCGTGACCATGGGTAACTTTTCTCATGTGGGAAATATCAAATCCTTTTAGTGGGTTTCCCCAATGGTCATCCCATGTAAAGGATCTTTTGATCAACCCGCATATGCTTACCGAGGGCTGCAAACATTCTCTGGATCCTGCCAAATCCTAGTGCGAGAGAATGCCCCTCTTCCTCTGCGTCGCCTTCTCGCGCGAGGCTGCATGCAAACAAAAATGAGCGACCCTGGCAATAGCGCATTGGGAGATGTGTCAGAATAGGGGGACGCAAAAAGCTGTGGCTTCCCTGTTGGATTCCCTGTGAACCATGCCTTCAAAAGCGCATTGACAAACACAGAAACAAGCAAGCAAGCAAAACAAAATAAAGCAAAACAAGCAAGCAGGCCGGCCAGCAAGCACGCAAGCAAACACCCAAAACACCCAAACACCCACCACACACACACACAAACACACAAACACACCGACACACTCACACCCACACACAAACACACAAACACACCATGCACACTCGCACGCACGCACGTATGCATGCACGCAAGCATGCACTCACACACACACACACACACACACCAGCACAGGCAAGCATGCTCACGTGCACAGGCTTGCACACTTCTGCACGCACATGTGCCCATGCGCCACGAGCTCCACGCACGAAAGTACATTTGCTTTTGAGGATATTTGTTTGGTTCAGTGCTAATGTTCAACAATGAACTTGGCCCGCAGAGTGCTGCAGGGTGCGCACACATAGAGGCCCACCCATGCCCGCACAAAACCCACACCCCGGCAATATTGCACGTTAAACTCAGATGCGTACATCTCTTTGTTGAGGAAACTAGTTATTGGTTGGTTCAAAGCGAGCATAACAGTAACACAACCATTTGGGTTCCATCTCAAGACAAATATCCCGAACAAAAACGGCCTCGGTGTTTCTTTTGGTTTCCCTTCTAACCCACTAAAGCGTGTTCCCTGAAAGAAAAACAAACATAATGTAACATAATGGGTATAAATCTCAATCAGGGATCCTTTGGTGTCCACCTTTCCCCACTCTTGAGGTGGTTCCAACTCTTGAAAATCATGGCCACAGTGGCTTCCCTTCTAAACCATCCAAAGACTGGGTTCCCTCAACTTGCCTTGGTAGGTTCCATCACGAGACAAACCTCACAAACCCCCAAACGGGATCCCAACTTGCCCAAAAGACGTGGAACTTGGTTAAAACCTTTGGGGCGACTCTATGGAACATCTTTCTCTTTTCCGGTCCATCGATCCGGTCGTTCGCCGGTCGTTGGCCGGTCGAATACGCGGGCCGCTTTTACGCGACGGCGTCCCATCTCCACCGAGGCTCGGT
>CAUJNA010002291.1:427500-435000 GCA_963377175.1 Effrenium voratum | reverse complement strand
CCGTACTGCAAGCAAATGGAATCCTCCATGGCCGCTATTGCCGGTAGAGCCAGCCTGATACATCGCGTCGGATGCTCGCCGCTTTGCATACCTGAGAAACGCAACGAATGTGTTCCATCGTTGTAGGACATGACCCTTTATGATACCAATCATAGGTGACCTTTACAGATGACCCTGAACACCAATCTAAACTAGTGCCATCTACTTCTAAACAAACCCCAAAAGGACACCTATGATACCAACCCTCTGGCTCCTGACTAAATTTGGGACATCAACATGGGTGGGTTTTAAGGGTCCCTGAAACAAGGCCCCCGATATATCGGGCCTGCAGTGGGAAAAAAAACATGAGCCATACCGAAAGTGGGATTCCCATGCCTATGACTACTTTGTTGCTTGTGCCCAGAACCAAGCAGCTGCCGCCAAACAATAAGCAACCTTAAGACATCTATACGAATCAGACCATGCCTTGTTTTCCGCGTAAAAAGACCGAGACCGAGACTGAATAAACGCTGCCTTTTGCTGAGGATATTATTGCTGGTTTATTTTTGCAGGACAACTCAGACGTCAGACCTATCTTTGCCTTTTCGTTGTTGTGTTGTTGTTTTGTTTTCTTCTTTGGGGGTTCCTACATTTGCTATTTCTCTGAAGAGAGGACCCACCCAAGAAAAAGAAAAGAAAGAAATAACGAAAGAAAGTGGCTGGTATGGCAGGAGGCTGATGGTGACTTCCCCTTTGTTTTTTCTTCAACAAAAAAAACGCCCAGGAAGCGCTCCCTCCTAAGTGAGATTAACCTCATAAGTGACACCACCCGTCTTCTTTAAGGGATCGAGGTTCTGATTCAGAGACTCACAAAAGCCATGGTGCTGTGCTCGCGGATGCTGCTCCTCTCCTGAGTGCTCGTTGACCTCCGTCGGGCAAATACGCTGACGGAACTGAGTTGCTCCATTTGGAGTGTGCCTTTGGGTTCCATGATTTGGAGAAGCACATGGAGCAGCATTGGAGGGAGCCCCACTAGGGAACCTCCAGGGAACCTCCTCCCAAGAACCCCGAATGCTCCATGAGTGATTTGGAGTTGGGGTTCCCCAGTTTGGAGGTTCCCCGATTTGGAGGTTCAGTGGTTGCCTGGAGATTGCTCTTGCCCCAATGCCTTGCAGGCCAGCGATTGCTGGGCCAAGGTCACAAGACCAGCCACGTTGGGAAAGAACCCTTGGACATGATTCAGGTTGGGAAGTTTAACAATCTGGGTGCATTATAATATGTCACCAACCTGAAATAAGGTGGGGGGCTACTCCCCACATAAACCACCATTTGGGGTGAATTCGGTCGTGTGAGGTCCTTATAACTCACCCAGAACAATCCAACCCCCCCGCCCCAGCTCGCAGGTGATGTCCACCTGCCAGGCTTGAACATATATTTCCTGGTACAATTCATGCGGCGCAACTTCGGACTTCGGACTTCGGGAGCCAAGCGAAGTAGAGTTACCTGAAGGACGCAAATCCATGTCTTAGCGGTTGGGATGGATCAAACCCTATGGATACGACCAATCCCTCGCCAATTTGCGAGTGGCTTCATTGATCCAGCCCCGATTATTGACCAAGAATGACCAAGACCTACTGACTTTTGGTTCTACTCACATGGTTACAAAGGTTTATATGGCCATGAGGCATCCTCTGGCTCCGTTTTTGGGGTGGATGAACATCCATTTGCCACCCATTTTGATGTTCACCAGGGGTACAGGGTTGTGACCCACAGCCATCCGGGCCTTATCCCAATTGAACCCAGAACCACCTACCATGCCCAAATGAAGGCTTCGGAAGTGGAGAAAGAGCTGCCGAGCTCCTCCTCAGCTTGGCTGACGTTGGAAGGGGAGCAACAAATGATTTGTTAGCAGTTAAGTGGGGATGTCCCACTAAACCACAATAAGCAAAACACGAAAAACACATGTTTCCCAACAACAACCATGTCAGGTGCCCAGTGTCCATGGGAAAACAAGGGCGTCCCAGCACCCTCCGACTACTGATTTCATATTATTTTCGCAACTACCCTCTATTTAGCAGTAGTTCCGAGCATAAGACAAAAGACAGTCTACGGTTGTTTCACGTTCTTTCCCAAACAGCAAAAGACAAGCTTATATCACAAGCCCACGGTGACACGCAAGTGACACGCAGTGACATGCAGCTGACACGGGCTGACACGCAGGCAACACGGGGTGGCACGCAGGCGACACGGGGTGACATGCAGGTGACACGGACACGGGGGCGACACGGGGGCGACACGGGGGTGACACGGGGTGACGGCGACACCGGGCGACACGGGGTGACACGCTAAAACTACTGTTGTTCGCAGCCATCTATTGTTGTTCTAGCATACTGACACGGGGGCGACACGGGGGCGACACGGGGTGATACGCAAGTGACAGGCTGTGAGGCGCTTGCTGCGCTGGCTGCCACCCCTAGCAGTAGTTAGACTATGGGCATCCCGCAAACAAAATAATTAACAGTAGCTTTTCCAACTACGGCCTGTTTTTTGGAAAATTCTATCTACTGCCCCCTGAACAGTAGTTGGAGGGTGCTGGTCCTTTTTGGTTGAGTCTAAAGGGATCGGAACCTTTTCCCCAAAAAAAGATGGGAAAAAAGGAAGCAATTTGGCCGGTGCGAGAGATGCAGGGAACGAGACATGGAATGACCCCGATTGAAACCATCCAACTTGTGGCTTCCTTCATTCGGGAATCGCCTGCTTCATTCCATTTCCCATTTCCTACCTATCGCACCAGCAAGAAGATGTTGTGAGCAATGCATAAAGAGCTGCATGGCATGTTTTTCCCTGGGCAGTAGAAGCAGTGATCAAGAGGTCCAAAGCTATGTCTCACTTGCAACCAAATCGGAGCTAACACCAGGGTACTCTCCCTTCCACTAACACAGCAACTGTGGGAGGGTACCTGGATTCCTCTCAAAGGGACTCCCTGTCAGGTGCCAGGTTCGTGAGAGAGAGGTGATATCACCTTTTGGGGCCTTGACGGATCAAAAGGTTGGCGTTGGACTGAGATGACTAAACTTGCCCATGGCATGGATACGAGCATTGCTTTCCTGAGGCTAGGACCAGCAACACGCGGTCGTGGAGCATAGTCAGTGCTTCTTTTGCCTCGTCAATGAGATGAATCTGCCGAAAACGGACGAAGCCTCCATCTGGGGGTGTCTGCTTTTTGAGGGACTGCTTTTTGGGGTTGGTTTATTGAAAGGAAACAAAAAGGAAAACCATTCCAGGGGGGGTCCCCCCCCAAAAAAGAAGAAGAAAAAAGCAAGACACACCCATCGGGTCCACTTTGGACTGCTGTTACCAAGGTGAATCCTTGCCTCCCACGCTAAAGAAACTCAGCTGCGAGTTGTGTGCTTGGCGTGACGAGGAAGAATCACTACTTCTTAAAATTGAAATTGTGTTCCAGTTGCTTTGTGCTATCTCACTCCAGCGCCCGCCCAGCGCCGCAGTGGCACGGGCAGGTGTAGGTCAATCAATGACTCATCTGGTTTTACCCTTCGACCAAATTGTTCAGGGGCCGAAAACCAAATTCATCGCAAGGACCGTTAGAATGTCAGAATCCTTTCTGACTGAGTCAGTCAAAGCAAGACAAAGCCATGGCAGTGGCGTCCCGAAAAAGTCGAAAGCCAACAAATCCGTTGGGTATATTTTGCATGTGATGCAGCGGTGCAACTCTCGGGTTTCTGGAATCTTCAGGAGTCAGCCCCCCGCAAGTTTACGGAAGGAACAAGGCACCGATTCCCAAACGGAGATTGCGTTGCAAATGATGCTTGGCAGGGTGCTGGAACCCGTATATAAGGCACAAACTACAGTACCCGCACCAGTTGGGATGGATGCCCTGTCAATGATGGGAGAGATAAACCACCTACCAATTGGTGCGAAGTGGAGTTCGGCCACCTGAAAATAGGATGTTTGGTTGCTTTTCAGGTTGCGCCAAGGCCATCTGTCCTATCTTATGGGGGAATCGCTCACAGAAAAAAAGGGGTTCCAGTTGTTCGCGAAAGCGGTGCGAATGGAACCAACGGTGCGTGAAAAGCCCTGCGCTTTGCTGTTTCTTCTCACAGCCCGCCTGTTCCGTGGTCTCGTATCGCAAGATCGCGGAACTTTTCCCCTTCTTTAGCCTGACAATCAGACATGAAGCGAAGTGCAAAGGGAATGGTGTTGTTGCGCCCTTCTGGGCGCCAAACCGACCTCCTCAGTGGGCCGCCTTTTCGACCTTGTTTATCTGGCCCGGGCGCCTTTTCCGGCCTGTTCACCCAAAAGTGGTAGACAAATCAAGCGGATGTCGCCTGTTAGGGCTGTCCAAGCCTCAGGAAGCTCGTGGTGGCCACGTCTGGCGCTTGCCAGATACATCCAAACATCCAAATGCCCCAACCCCTGGTCTCCCATTCATCTTCCTCTTAGAACTAGGCCCCGAAAGGTGGCATCCTCAACATCACCATCTGAGTGCTGGTCAAATCTGAAACTTCCATTTCGCTGGTAATTTGAAGATGCCACTTTTTGGGACTTGTACTGAGACCAGTCCACGTTTTATGGGACCCGGTATGAAAAACTGGTGAGTACTGAAGTGAACTTGCCCAGATGTGGGGGCAGGAGAACACCAACGGAGGGAAGTGCCTTCTACTTTTACCCAGAGACGCTGTGTGGCAAACGGGTGCGTCTTTTTTCACGGGCTTCACACCTTGGCTGTGGAACCATGCAACACACGCGCGGTCCATAACTCATGTGGCTTGCGCCATGATGCGCGAATGCACACTCGAGCACTTTTGAAGCCTTGACTTGAGAGAGGACCCAAACTCAGGCAAACCTGGGGCCGGATGGACAAACTCCCGCGGTTTGCGGGTGCAGGGTTTCATCCACGAAACGAATGGCAAGTCCATCTCCAAGTTCCCAATTGTTTGTTGGGCTGCCCTGAAATCCCCTGCTAAAAGTTCAGTTTGTCGTGGGTTAAATGGAAACCACCACTAAACACTAAAAGGCCGAAAAGCTAAGAAACCGGATGGCTGGGAGCCACCAGTTTTTGTTCGGACTCTGGCATTTTTGGGTTAAGTTGTCTCCTCTTCGGCCCGCATTTTTTTCATCCAGCCTTAGGAAGACGACCTTGATCGACTTGGGCTTTCGCAAATTGAGATGGTCATGCAAGCGGTCCAGGTCCTTCCGACAGAGCTATTGGGAAATCGCCATGGCTGGGACTATCTGGGGCCGGGCAAGAGTTAGAATGTGGAACGCAAAACCAAGGCCATGAAGATGGGGAACTCTTCCAATGCCAAAGCCATGCACATTGGGAACTCTTCTAATACCAACGCCATGAACATGGGGAACTCTTCCAATACCAAAGCCATCAACATGGGGAACTCTTCCAATACCTCTTTACTTTGCTTTGTTTTCACCAGGGTGCAATCCAGGCAGCAATGAACAATTCCGTCCCATATCCGGTCACGAGTCGATGTGAAATCCAACAGCCAGCGCGTGTGCCCCAGATTTCATTGCTGATTTCCAACACATACAAAGTACATTTGGGCTTGTCTTTTTTCAGGCTACCTTTGTTTGGGTAGTTTTAAAGGGAAACCAAAAGGACACCCTTGCCATGTGTTTTTTTTTTTGTGGGAGGGGGGGGAGCAGGCTAAAAAAAAGACACCCATTTGGCCATTTCCCTGCAAAAAACCACGGAGCTCACTCTTCGCCTTTTCCACGTACAGCCATGTTGCACAACTGCCTGGGCTCATGGAGTGCCCAGTGTCCTACTGGGTGTGCGGCCAAGTAGTAAATGTAAATGATTCGTAGCCTAGGCTGTAACCTCCCCCAGTCGGCCCAGTTCAAAGGACGGCGACGGGGTGCCAGAAGCCTTGACTACTGGCCATCAAACTCGAGTCCAGGAACCAGCCCTATCAACATTAATTTTTGTACCCTGCCACCGGCTAACATGGAAGTGCACAGACCCCTGTAGAAAGACTACTTTCCTCTTGGAAAGGGCCTTTTTGCACTTCCATGTTAGTAGGGTAAGCACTTGATAAATACCTGAACATCAATTGTTAATACTATTTAGATATATTTGACCCTTCCACATCCAAACAAAAGGCTACATCCTACTACTACCCACTTACTACTGGAAAACCACAGCAAAAGTGTCGCCTTTCCTAACCCACGGACATAAGGAACTACCGGGGGCTAAATGGGTGCGGAACGCAACAGCAACACATACTCATCCCCTTTTTAGTTTCCCTTCGGCTAAACTAAACCACGTGCATGCGCGATTTGGGTGTTCCTTTTTTTGGCAAGCCCCTTTTTGGTTGGATTTAAACAGGAAACCAACAGCAAAAATAGAAAACGAAGGGCCAGCAGGGGCTTCCCCTGAGACAAACCCATTTAGCGGTTGAGCTCCTGCTTGCTAAAATCGCTGGGCATGTCCGAGAGGTACAACGTAAACCTCGGTGCTGGCTGCTTCCCCCCGTTTTTCCAAGTAGAACCCATCCTGCGAAAGGGGGAACATGCTCCCTGATCAACCCAACAAACAAATTGGAACATCAGGGGGTTCTCAAACTGGTCGACGCGCAGAGTCGGCCTTGGACTTTCAAACAACAGAAAGAGTACCAAAGAAGAGGTGCCCTGTATGGCTGTGGCTCAAAATTATGGTAACCCCAAAATGGCGCAAGCCCTGCCAAATGGAAAGCACTAAAACCTGCGGTCCATATCCTGGTTGTTTAATTTTGACCCGTATAGCCGTATAGCCGGTGAGCTACGGCATCAACACTGCCAAGGTTGCCTCAAGGGGACACGGGACAATTCGAGTTCCGTGCCCTGAGCCCCTCGTGTCCCCCACGTCCCTTCCCAATGGACCATCGGTCATAGACCGCTGAAATGCTGACCGAACTTCATATGGGCATGGGTCAAAAGCCAAATCGGTTAGCCCCCGTGAACATCCCAATCCAACCACTAAAATAGGTTATAAAATGGGTGGTGAATTCACCTACCCGAAAATGGGATCCCAAAACGGTTTTGACAACCAAAGCCATATGCTTCTAGGAATGCAGAGAGGACAGACTCTTAGCCTTGGAAAACCCAGGTTGAATACAGGATGAGGAATCGTGAAACCAAGAAAGCAACTTGCCCATCACGAAGGTCAAGCCGTGGCCCAGTTGAACTGGGGCTGGGGGCCACTTGGCTGTGGGTCAAAAATGGGTACCCCAATGGAACCCTGGTAAGTGGAAACATGGACCAAAACCTGCATAACCCCTCCTGTTTAATTTTGAGCCACACCCATTTGGTCAGAAGGACTGCCAACCACCGATTCGGCAGGACTCGGCAGGACGACGCGCCAGCTGTCGAGCGGTTTGGAGCTACGAAGGTTGCTCGGTTGCTTTCTGCTCCCCGCTAAAGGTGACAACAGTTAAAGCCTAACAACCAAGCAAAATGCACCAAAGGCTATATAAAGTTTAGATCAGTGGCATATAAGCATCAATACCT
>CAUJNA010002291.1:245000-422500 GCA_963377175.1 Effrenium voratum | reverse complement strand
ACCCATATTTTGAACGCATATTGGGACCCCTAAGAAAGAAACCTTCGCTTTGGGTGTGTTGCTACCCTACTGACGTCGCCATGATTTGCCCCGATCAAATCGGTCAGTTCCTCAGTTGATGTGGCTCTCAAAATAAGGGCGGTTTCCTTCTACTTCCCTTTCTAAAACCAACCCAAAGGGGGGTGAGAATCCAATTTTGACAGACTTCCATTTGTCAAGAGCTATGCATTTGGCTTCCGGCCAACTTCTCCAATCATGTACGGATTCTTCAACTGCGTGCATTTTGGTTTCTTTGAGAGCACTGGTTCCGAGCGTGTTTCCCTTCACATGAACCCATATTGGAACCATCTCAGAACCCGCAAAATCCATATTTACTCCCCTGCAAACTAACCTGGACCCCCAAAAAGGGGGGGTCCCCCAAGATCTCCTCCAAGGATGTGGTTTTGCTCCTCTCTTTTTTCCCCCGTCGGTTCCAGGAGAGTAAACCCCACCAATCGGGTGACTTGTGCGAAGCGCAGGCCGAGGCGCAGGTACCTCTCCGGTTCCGGGCCAGAAACCTGGGTCTCTGGGGCTGAAAGCTCAGCCGCCAGCTGCCTTCGCGCATGCGCGGCGGCGCCAGCGGCGCCCGCAGTTGTGTCGTTGGGGCGCCCGCGAAGGTTTTCTCCGACTTGGTTGCTGTTGACTCCCCCGCAAAAAGTGTTTAACTTGTTGGGGGTTTAGTGGAAACCCCTTGATTTCAACCAAAAAGTCAAAGTCTACATATCCAAGCCAATAGCAGTCAAGCGAAGAACCGCCTGGAGTCTTCTTCTGACTTTGAAAAGATCACCCTTCATGTTTATGGAGACTCTTGACAAAATGGGGTTACCCTTTATGTTTGGTAATGTTTGGTACATGACCGCCTTTGCAAAGGGTCATACATCGACTCCAGATACATAATAGAAACCTGCTGGTAGAGCTGGCTTTGACCGAATTTTCACTAGGGACCCTGACGATTTCGATGGGAAGACACATGTCCAACTACTTGTTTGGCCTCAAAAACGAGCCAGTCACGTGGGCGTGGAGGCCCTTGAGGCCTTGGCTTGCCTCTGGCATCCCCATAGTGACAAATGCCGAGTCTGGCAGTTGAAGCGCAAGCCCATCAGAAACCGATGCCTCGAAACCCATACCCTGGGACCTATAAAACCGATACCCCAGCATGCTTTGCCCATCAGCAAGCAAGCACAGCTGATGCTTGCTCCCGATGAGCTCAGTGTGACCGCGACGAAGCAACCTTGATTGTTCTTGCCTTGCCATCCATCGCCATGAATTTCAAGAGTCGGAACCACCTCGAAAGTGGTTGGTGGACAAGATGCTTCACCAAAAATGGTGTCCACCAAAGGGTCCCTGGTTAAATCCACACTCAGTTTTGTTCGGCGCGCCTCACCCCTCCGGACACATGCACCAGGTTGCCTGACAACCTGCAGCATGGTGTATCTCGATGCGACGTCCATGGTCTATCTCTCGCTCTTAGCACGCATGTTCAAATCAGTACTTCCAATAGGGACTTCCCACCCCAAAATGGGTGGCTTCCGGTTGGTTTCCCCAGCCAACCAAAACGAGACGGTACCCTCCAACACCAGACAAAGTCAAGTGCAGCTGTGCTCAAAGTCAGTAACGGCTGACATTTATTTGCGTCAGCAGTGAAGCTCATCAGCATGCCGGCTTCGGATCACAATGAATCCGAGGGATTTGTTGCGCCATCCCGTGGACTTTCGGCGGAAGAACATGGGCACTCATTTTGGTTGAACAGGGTTCCTTTAATTCCAAAACCACCTTGACAAGGGGATGCTCCGAATCAGCTGGACAAAAGTTATTTACTATATAGCTCACCCTTGGTATCCGATAAGGGACCTAAGGGCAACACCCTGGACAAATGGCCAACACGTTGGGGAACTGGGTGGTTTCTGAAGAGACCGATGGGTGGAATCAATGAGACAAACTGTTTAAACCTCGTTTTGATGTTCCTTCAAGGGAACGGGGGGCTAGTTCTGGGGATTGTCATCCTCGCACAAGTATACACGTAACTGGTGATTAAAGGAGAACCACCCCGTAAAAGCATACAATCCAATTCAGACGCCCAGAAAACGGCCTTTTATGATGCTCTGATGGCTGTTAAGTATGTAATAAAATGTTGCAAACCAAACGTGGCCACACGCGCATGCACAAAAACAAGAAAACCACATGGCTATGGGTCTCAAAACCCCGTACCCCCAGTGAACATCCCAATCCAACCACTAAAATCGGTTCTAAAATGGGTGGTGAATCCACCTACCAACCAAAATAGGATCCCAACACGGTTTTGGCCCACGACCGCATGGCCATGGCATGGCCTTTTCACAGCACTCCAGGCTGCAGCAGCTGTCCTGGAAGGCGAGCGGGGAAATACTTTCGCTCACCTTGCTGGTGCGATAGGTAGGGAATGAGAAATGGAATGAACCCAGGCTTCGGTCCCCTTAAAGGAAACCACCAGTTGGATGGTTTATAAGGGCCCTGCTGAGCACCAGCAAGTCACTTTCTGTTGTTGTTTGCTCTGGTCTAAAGGCTTGAAGTCCGGGAACTCAGGGAGTTTGTCCACCCAGAAAAAGACCAGCCCAACCGGTGATGCTAAATTCAATTGTAAATTGCTCCCCCCAAGGCTGGTAGGTTGACGGGAAAATAGGTAGGATAGTGGTTAGGTTGAGGGGAAATCATGCTTCGTTGATGAGTAGGTTGATCAGTTCATGACATTTTTGAGCAGCTTTCTTGGCAATCGGGAACATGGTAAGTATAAAAGCAACGCTTTGCGAAACATCCAACGGACAACACGAAGGTGACCATTGAATCTGGAAAAACTTTGCAGGAGGCGATGCGACTGGTCAAAATTTGCTAGCTCACTGCATGGGAATTTCCAGTCACACCGCCATGTCCGCATCCCTATTGAGATACAGAAACGATTTGCGGGTTCCCAGTAAGAAATCAAAAGGTTTTGGGGAATGCACGTAGGCATACCTTACATGACCTCGTTCCCCTCTGAGAAGCATTACGAGGCTGCCGCGTGTGGCTTAGCATTAGGATGAGTTCAATTTCTTCGTGCCCTCAAATGCCTCGCTCAAAGTTTAGCTTTAAGTGGGTTAAATTCGGAAACTACCACTGAACACTAAAAGGCTAAGCAGCCAAGGAAGCGGATGCCTGGGAGCCACCAAGCTTCATGACACTTCTTTCTGGACCTTGCAACGTTTCAAGGCTGGCCTTCTAGCGCTGCGCAAAGGGAATACGGGAAAACCCTTCCCCATCCCGCACGCAAGGTTCTCAGAACCTTCTTAGAAGGGGTTCTCATCCAAGTGTTCCTGTCGAACCTTTCTTGGGTCGGGGGGCCGACTGTCTCCGTAACTGTCTCCTCTGAGAATGCACATGGTCAACAATGACAAGCTCAGGTGTGCCACTGAAATAACTTGGGGCTCGTGTGCCCCTCATTTCCTTTCAGTACATCTTGGCCATATTCCTCCGTTTAAAACAAACATATTGCCAGAGTCATAGATTGCCTTTAAAACCCCAACTGAGCATTGTTTTTTAGAGGTTCAGGGCCTATACACTGCCGGGGAGGCTACTTCGTGGGGCCAGTTCGCGGCAAGACTGTGGCTTCGCGGAGTGGCTTCGCCGGGATGATTGTTCCACAAACATCTCTAACGTTTGCGCTCCCATGTTGTTGAATCAAGTTGAGTCCATGCGAAAGGGGGCGATGAAAGGCGCATTGAGCGTCAGGACTAGGGGACATGGCTGGGCCTCAAAGGGCCGGAGCATGGAAGTTGGACCGCGGTGGCTTCGCGGTGGCTTCGCGGAGGCTTCGCGGAGGCTTCGGGTCCATCGTTTCTAGCAAAACCGGGCCTGAAACGCACAGTGCTCTTCCGGTCGTCTTCCCGTAATCTTCCTGTAATCTTGTCATAGCCTGCGGACTCTAAACATCAACCTTTGGAATGGAATACTGCCATGAAAGCGCACAACACACTTGCCATGAAAGCACGCAACACACTCAAACCACGAAGTGGCTTAGCGAAGTGGCTTCGGCTGTGTCAATGTTACCGGGCTACGCGTAGTGGCTTCGCGGGAATGTATCACACAAGTGCCTTCGCGGACCGTTTGGGAGCTCCCCACGAAGCTAAAATCCATCATCTGAGAAAAAAAAACGCTGCTCAACTGGGGAAAATCCAAAAACATTCTTAAGCAGATGTCGACCGTGGCTCGTGTGTTTGCACTACGGAAGTTATGCCCAGCCCCAGCTGCTCCTGTACTGCAGATAGGCGTGGCGCGTGATGCCTGACACCATGGGCGCGCTTTTCCGAGGCTCGGTACGCGGCTTGAAGGGAAGCCAAAATGCAGCCACCCTCCCCCTTATTTTGACACACACACACACGTTTTTCTCACACCCAAACTGCTTGGAATGCAGGCAGTGTTTCTGCAGGCGGATTGCACCTGTTTTCAACGCCAGCCTTTACGACTGTGGCGTTTTCACACAAACATCTTTCAATTTCCCGGCAATCCTGGAATCCACGCGTGGCTCGTGACATGCCGAATGCTGGATATTGCCGACTTCTAAAGTGCGCTTGGATGATGCTGTGAATGGGAAACATCCTACACTCCTCGGCATGGACAAAGCCGTACTGTGGATGGACGAAATCCTGCACCATTGACAATGGGAAACCATTGTTTGTTGGTATTTGCAGGGGAATCGAATCATTCTAGGGTTTCTTAGATGTGCGAAATGGGTTTCGTCCATCCACAGTGTGAATACTCGGATAAACTACCAATCCCGACTGGTGCCGAAGTGGATACTGTTCACAGTGTGATTGCCGTATGTGCCCTCTGGTCTTACTGCCTGAAGATCAAGAACCAGCGGGGACATTCTACATTAAAAAGCCAACAAACACAGAGTTTGGCTCACATCTAGGGCTGAGCAAAATTGCAACTTTCCTGTCACACCTCTTTCGTTTTGGCAGTCTGGCTGTGCTTTCGCTCTGGGATTCTAACTCATCTGGCAGCAGTTCTGTATGTCATATAGCAATGCTAGCCCGAAGATGTGCTAGTATCCTAGAAGCGAAAGCATATCCAGAATGAGTTAGGGGTTGTGGACGGCTTACGATGGATGGGCCCCAAAGTCGGGTCTCAGGAGGTCAAATGCCCACAAAAACGACACACCCATATGCAGCCAATCTCTTGTAGAAATCCCTGGCTCGCTGGTTCCGAATCCCTCGCCTCCGTCGGAGGATGGCATAATCTTTACCTGAGGCAACCGAAGAAAAGAGTGAGCGCAGGTGAGGTGAGTGAAAACGTTCAGCGTGGCTGGAACAAAACAACAACGCAGGCCGCGAGTCGGAAATGGTACTTGAGGAGGGGGTGAGCGAAAGCAGGGCATTGGTCCAGCAAACACTCAGGCCCTGAAAAGAGAGTGGCCTGGATGCAAGTCCATTCGAACACCTGGAGGGGCGGTGGCAAACGGGGCCCCTGAAGGGGGGGAGGTCTAAAGAATTAATTCTTGCAACCCCAGCTATTGGTGAAATCAATCTTTCGGCATTGCAGGCCCTTGCCTTGCTTGCGCCAGAAGAAACTTCAGCTAATCAGGCTAGCTTTATATAAACACTCTGATGGGGGTCCTTTTTCAAAAGGTGCAAAATGGGTTTCGTTCATGGGAAGATGCCAACAGTTTATCCGAACCTTGGTGCGTCATGGCTCGTCCATCTGTGTTTCCGCCGGACCGGTAAAAAGCTCAATCCGCTGCGTCATTGACAAGGTTCCTTGTATGGCCCCTTCAAAGATCACTTCAGCATTCCCCTTAAAGGTCATGTTGAAATCACCAACTTTTTACCGGAAAAGTCTACCAGGGCTTTTCTGCTGGCATCCCACCCACCCCCCATTTTCCACATGGGGGCGGGTTCTACTTAGGTTACGTGGTCAAGTTCAGGCTGCCCACTGCTCTCGCAACTGGGTGTGGCTCAAAACTAGAGAGCCAGGGCCAAACCGCATGTTTTAGCCTTGGGTTCCATTTACCAAGGCGTCATTCTGCTTGAGCCCTGGTGGCTTCCCCCCACCCCCCTTTTTTCGCATGTTGCCGGGTTCTACTTAGGCTACGTGGTATCATTTTGGTACATGACCCATGATCCCAATCCCCCCTAAAATAGACTAAAATGGGTGGTGCACCTACCCCAAAATCGTAGAATTGGTTTTGACCCACAGCCACATGTTTTCAAGCCACAGCCTACTTGAGCCCCGGGCATTTTGAAACTCCTCAATAACCAGGGACTGATGCAGCTGCCTCAGTTCCTCTGCCGACCACTCCGAGGGCACCTGCGGATGGAACTCGATCCGCGCGCCGCATTTTCGCGATAAGAAGAAGGACCGCCAAGGCTCCGGCAAGCTGATAGCCCAAGAAAGGTCTGTGTGTGTGTGTGGGTGGGTGTTTGTGTGTGTGTGTTATTTTAGCCATGTGTTGCTTGGTGTGAAGCCGCCCCACCCACTTTGGGCCGGTTGAACCTGAAGGACGAACAAGAATCCGCTGGATGTTTCGCGACGGGCGATCCGATTTATGTCAAGGGGAGCCATGTCACAAGTCGCAACTTGGTCTTAGACTGCCACCTGCCATGGCTCTGAGTCAGTATATGGCTGTGGCTCAAAAAACCGGTACCAAAATGGAACCCTTGTAAGTGGAAACATGGACCAAAACCTGCGTAACCCCTCCTGTTTAAGTTTTGAGCAGTGTTTTTTTTGGTGGTTCGAGGCCTATACACTACTTGCATGCCTACGCGAAGGCCTACGCAAACCTACGCGGCCTGCGAGGGGTGCCTACGCGAGCACAAGTCAGCTTCCAGGTGCCTACGCGAATGCCTACGCGGACAAATGTTGAGTTCGAGTGTCGAAGTGCAGTGGCAGCTCCAGCTGGAAAATCGCAACTTTTCAGTTTTGGCAGCTCCGGCTCTAAGATCAGAACTGCAGTACAAGTGATAAGCCCGCATCTGTCCAAGGATCTGGCTGCCAGAAAAGGTCTACGTACCCAAAATGCCTTGAAAGCCTACGCGAATGCCTACGCGGGGCCTACGCGGAGCCTACGCGAAGACTCCAGAACAAACAGAAGGAAGGCAAAGGAAGCAAATTCATTTATACTTGGCAAACAGCACTGAGTCATGATTTGTTCAACAAACGCCTACGCGAAAAGCCTACGCGAGGGGTGACACAACAGCCTACGCTGAAGCCTACGCGAGCCTACGCCCCCAACCAGGATTGCCTCCGCAAAGTACATGCAGTTCCCTTTTTGTATAAACCCTTTCATTTGATTAAAAAACGCTGCTCATATGATCGTGGGAACGTAGAGATCGCCAGGCCCCCCCGGTGTTTCTTTGGTTTGCACCCTTCTCGCTCACCTGCGCCACATGGATAATGGCATCCTTCGTCAGCTCCACCTGCCCGAGCTCCGACGCCAAAACTCGGGGGCGCCCTACCCTTAAACTAAAACCCCACAGAACATCACTTCAAAGGGGCCCAAAAGGTGATGAACCCTGTCCTCAAACTGGCTGTTTGCACGCTTGCTTGTTTTTTGAACACCATATCACCCAAAATGTCAGGAGAATCCCACACTGCGCGCGATGATTCTGCCATTGTCAAATGTCAAAGTCCAAAGGAAAACAACCCACCCCTCTGATTCAGAGCCATAGCCAGCCATTGCACCCGAACAAAAAGTGACTACTAGAAATTAGCGACCAGGGGCCATGGGTGATCTTCTCATGGCGGGAATCAACTGGTTTCTGCCCACGTGCCCAAAGCTGGAAATAGAAGGTTACCTTTGGGGGCCTTGACGAAATATGGACCAAACTGGGAAAACCAATAGGTCAGATCTGGTCGGTTTTTGGAGCTGTTGCCAGGGGATCAAAGTAAGTGAGGCCTGCCCCAGGCCTGCCGTGGCATCTGAATAGGAGCCGGGTTTATCTTGATGCCAGCAGGCTGCACACCTCAAGGCGAGAGGATTGCAAACTCCAGCTCGGTGGTTGGATTGGACCTTACGGATGCCTTCTGCTTCAAAAGGAACTGGGGTCGACACCCCCAAACAACCCAAGGGAAACTCTGAAAACGGTATTCCGAACAAACACCAAACCCACAAAGCCCGCCCAGTAATCAACATCCCACCGCGCTCTCCGACATCTCATCACCTGCAAGCGCACGGCGCTCTTGTTCTTCGCCGACAATCAACTTGCTGCTGCTTTTGCCATCCAATGCATCCGTCCATCAGAGTCGGCTTTGGGCTCTGAGCTGCATCGCCAGCTTGGGCAAGAACTCCTGGAGAGTCATCAAACATTGGCAAGTGTTTGACACCAAACCCGCGAAGAATCCAGTCTCTGCGGATTCTTGTGGCAAGGGTACTGTCCCCTGGCCTTCACTTGCCAATCGGTTTTGAGCCGATGCACAAAAGCCCACATGCTTCTCACGAGTAGAACAAAGGACACACCAGGGCAGGCCGCATCTTCGGCGCTTACGCACGTGAAAGGATCTGCCAAAATGTTTGGCAAAAGGCAACGGAGGTCCAAACCCAAAAGTCACAAATCACCCATCCCGTGCTGGTTCCCCTTTGGCCAAAACAACACATCCAGTGCCTAGGATTTTCCTTTGAATAGGAATCTCATAATCGAAGCCTCCACACAGAGTGGCGAGTCCCTATGAAAAACTTAATGAGCCTATTCAGCGCTGCATTCGTCCTGACGGGGAACCCTGCACAAGTGCAGCCCAAAACTTGATTTGTCCCTTCCACTTTACCTTTTGGTTTACAAGGCACGAAAAACAACTTACTTTTGCTTTGATTTGCGCCACCCTGTTGTTGGTTGGCCTTCGCTTTCTTTTGCTTTTTGACCTCCCCTTTACCCAAACAAAACCAGGCATCCCTGGGTCAACAACGCGAATACTGCACAGCAATATTGCAATGAAAAGGGAGACACTTGCCAGAGTACTACCAGTAGATGGATCTTAACTCACCAACCCCCGATGTCATGAGCTTGGCTGTCCTGATGCAGTTGCTGCGCCACAGCTCCATCCACAAAGAGTGTGGTGTGAGCGGCTGCCAGCCCCGCCAGCACGGCCTCCTCGACTTCCCCAACTTAGAACTTATTTGGCTTGACATAATTTGGCCATATTCTATGAATCTTAATAGGCAACCCCGCACGAATGGTTGGTGTGAAAGGGTCCATATTCTGGATGGCCGAAATCCCTTCGCACCACGAAATGAAACCCTGGTTGACACCATGGTTTGTTACGGTATTTACGTTGGGGACTCGAATCTTTCCGTTGGGTTTCTTAGGTGGTGCGAAATGGATTTCGCCCACAGTATGGGCCCCTGGGAGGCTTTGAGAGCCCCAGCAAGGGAGTAGGCATGGACGAGAGAAAGGACTGGTACGGACATGGGAAGGGACACTCGTGGGCCCTAAACCTAAATCTGGACATGCAAACTTTGACTGGGGGAATGCATAGATTGGTTTTCCGTTGATAGTGCCCGATTCGGTTCTCTCGGGGAAGCCAGGCTGTTTCAATCCTTTACCCTTTTGCAAGGAGTGGCGCCGTCTTCTCGAAGATCTGGTTACCAACCCTAAGGAGGCCGTTTCAGCGTTTTTTCCTTTTTTCAATCCATGGTTCAATAGGGATTTTACCAATTGGGGGTAACCATTCCTGAAATAGAGCGAGTCAAACATACGTGCTTTAACAATGTCGGTGCAAACCATAGCCGTTTGACAATTGTTCAGCCAATAGAGGTGTTTCCCAACACATGCTTCAACAATAGAGGTTTAACCAGGGTTTAAAGAATAGCGGTTTAAAGGGTTCTACAATTGGATAATCGTTTTTCTATCCACAATGAATCTCAAGTTGAAATACTTATTGCATGTGGGTACCTTTTCGTTTCCCTCTACAACAACCCCAGTACCTTGAAGAAGATCCAACCTTGCCACCAAGACTGCATCATCGGGATATACTGAACCTAGGGAGGTTGAACTCGGACTGTGTTCGCTGGTGGGATTTGCAGGGAAGCCAAATCAAACCTACCATTTTAGGTAGCTCTAGAGCAATAGCCAAAAGAGTAAGAATAGCAGCAGTCCTAGTGTGGCAAAAGCTGTTGCCGGGGCCAAATCCTATATTGAAAAACACACGGTACCGGTAAAAAGCATCAATTTTTACATGCCGCAGCAGCTCTTGCAGCTGATGCGTGCGAAGCTGTATTGGACACTATCGTCAGAATATTCACGACATGTTGGTGCATTGTACAAAATAAAACTATCAATACGAATAATGATGAACATATCACCGGAAGCATGTTAAAAGTGCATTTCGTCGTACTGTTTATAAAACTATGAAGTGTAAAAGTAAAGGCATTCAAAATAGTAGTCATCATTACTCGGTAATTGCCTCAACAATGCTAAGTGTACTACGTATAATTGATACTCTGTCAATATCAATACCAACTGAGCTAGATGAACAAGCACACCAATCAAATCAGCAATGATATTCTCATGCCCAAGTTCATGTTATTCATATAATCGATGTATGTGTATATATTTACGTAATAACATATCAACATGCACTAGACAGCCGTTGCAAATATTGACTATATTGACTTGTTCAACCGCTCTACCAGGCAGCCTTTGAGCCGATTTTGCCATCCCTTCCCCCCCCCGTCCTCCAGGGGCCATCCGGCCACAAAGGCAGAAGCCGCGCCCGCCAGCAGCGCGTCCCCGGCACCCGTGACGTCCCGCACAGCGCTCAGAGGGCGAAGCAGGCGGTACCACACCAGGCCCTCGGTGGATTGGCTGTTGACCCTCCCAGCAGCCAACGTGGTTTGGTGCACAGACCCCTGAAAGACGACTTTCCTCTTGGTGAGTTGGCCTTTTTGTACCAACCCATGGATTGGCGGGAGGGTACATTGGGGGGGAAAACCATCCCTCCCAGTGACGTGGCGCGTGACCGGGGGTCCCAAGAGGAAAGTGATCTTCCAGGTAACCCCCCGGCGGTGCTAGGTTAGTGGGAGGGAGGGTAGGTCTGCGAGGGTAGGTCTGCTTCTGGAAGCTCTGGGGATGGACGAGATCCATTTCGCACCACCGTTCCGGAAACCCTGGAATGATATGATTCCCCTGTAAATACCAACAAACAGTGGTTTCCCTTCGTTTCCAAGTGGTGCGAAATGGATTTCGTCCATCCACAGTATGACCCTTTCAAAAGGGAATCGTCTACTAAAATGGAAAGGGTCACGATCCAAACTTCAAAGGGTCATGGCGACTCCTGGCTGCTTGCCTTTGTGTGCAGCAGCCCTGCACATCGTTGCCATCAGGGTCCATCCGCGAGCAAAACCTATAGTATGGGATTCCTTTCATCCAGAGGGGGTCAAGACCCAAGCAATCCAAGTGAAGGGGCTTTTGAGCATGCCGTCTGGAATAGTAGTTTATTTACTAAGTGGGCGGAACATGCAGCGGGAAAACTGTCAATGGAAAACAAAGGGGGGCGTTGCTTGGCAGTTGACCACTTGATGCATAACACTATTTTCAACCCTCCAACCTCATTGCTTGCCTTTCCAGCTTGAAATTCGCTGATTTCCTCCTGACGGTGAGAAACACATAAGAATCTGCCCTAAGGAGCGGAATCACAGCTGGAAACCCACGGTTTTGAGTGCGGGACCAAACTGGGTGCTTAACTGACCATACCCTAAATATCAAGTCCTTGTGGATACCCATTTTCAGAGGTCACACAAATTTCCGGTGTAAAAGTTGAAACATTGGGGTTGCATGAAACTGGCACCAGGTCGGGAAATGAAACACCAAACAAGCAGGAATCCCCCCCCCCCGCTAACTTGCTGGTGCGATAGGTACGGAATGACCGAGCCAGGGTGTTGGGAATGAATCATCTTGGGATTCCATTGCAGGAATCCACAAGGGATACTTTACAGGGGTCATTCCATTTCTCAGTTCCTGCCTATCGCACCAGCGACTCACTTCCCGAGTGGATGGCCAAAAAAACAACATTTTGTTAAATAGATTTACCACTACAATGGCCCAAGCCCAAAAAGTTTCAAATCCAGGAACTCGGGAAGTGAGGCAAAGGACTCCCACTAGGTCCTCCAGTAGAGAGGTTAGGGTACCAACTTTTTTCTGTAGTCTATTTTAGTACGGGAACCCTCCCCCAAAAAAGGGGTTTAAGAAGGGCACTACTGGAAAACCTAGCCCATCTCTTCGACCCCCCTTTTTTCTCCCCGACCGCTTGCAGCGAAAAAAATCCGAGCGCCTCGCCTCAGAGACGTCCAAGCGCACCGTCAAGACCGGCAGCGCTGGGCTGAGATGCACCAGGCTGGCCATGTCAATGTCCACCTGGACGCAGCCAGCCCGACGTCCGAGCCGTTGATACACTCCCTCAGCTCCCAGAAGGCCACGGTAAATGGAACCAAGTCTTCCAAACAGGTCCTGGGAGCTTCCACGTTTGGGGGAGGGTATACTTCCATTTGCTTCAACGTCCAGTAAGCATATCTCATCACATACTTTAAAAGGTAGTATAGAAAGTAGTAAGCATGTGATATACTTCGCCCCCTGGGAAAAATGGCGACAATGAACAGCAAATGGGCGTAGCTTTGAACCGACATCATTACATGGAGGTGTAACCTGGTTCTATTTCTTTTGGAGGTGTAACCTGCACTGCAGCCCCAAGGAACCAAAGGAACACCACTCATTTGGCCCCTATGTTGAGACACACCCAAGTCGGTCGTCCAAAAATGAGCCCGAAGAGGAACTCCGCTGCTACCTGTTTTTCCAGACACTTTACCCCCCCCCCCCCCAAAAAAAAAAAAAACACGATTCTGCTCTTGTCCAAATCCTTTTCTGAGATGCTATCCACTTCCCTCAACCCACTACCCAAGGGGGCTAAATGGAATATACGTCAACAAATAGTCACTGTATAAAGGGCATATGCCTCGCGTGTTGCTGTTTTTGGCCTAGAACTGACTCTCTTTAGGGTAAACTGTCTGACACATCGCAGTGAAATCGATTCCCCTTAAAAACCAACAAGGGGCAATACACCAAACTCAACTTTACAGCTGTTGGTGTGGGAACAAACAACAACTGCTGTTGGTGTGGGAATAAAAATGAAGAGAACCAAACAAACAAAAAACGGAAAGCTCGCCAACAACAACCGCAACCTGTCGCCCAACCCTCTCGATTCCGCGCCTGCACAAGCCTCGGCACGCAGTCCGCGCTGGCCAAAACGCAGCCCCGGGGGCCCAACGTCACCAGCAGCGCCTCCGGGTGGAGAATATAACAAAGTGGATCAATTTTCCGGCCTCCTTTTTACGGAAACTTTGCAAAACCGGACGGTCTTTTTGGGTTTTGGGACAAAAAATCTATTTTTTTGGCGTCCTTGTTTTAAAACCGAACGGTCTCTTTGCATGTGGTTTGGTTTTGGGGGGTTGGATGTGGCTTTCTTTTGGGACAATAGGAAAAGCAAACGGGCTCTGTGCATGTGTTGGATACGTCTTGCCTTTTTGGGGGTTGGGAACGTGACAGACCCGATTCTGTCCATTTCAGGTCCCCGAAAATTCAGACCCATGCACCAACCCGGAAACTCCATGAGACCCTTTCCAACATAGTAGACACGATGCCCTTTGAGGGTGGTAGCCTTCCAAAACCCCAGATTGTTAAACACAGGGTGTATTCACTGTTTGATGGATTCCCAAAAAAACGTCCAAACTTTTGTGTGCCACTGGTCGTCCCAAAAATGGCTGAAGTCCAGGAAGGAACTCAGGAACTGAGGGGGCAAGTTGTGAGTTGCTGGTTAGCGGATACATCTGGCTTGAAGGGATGCTATTGGCAATACGTGTTTTTAGGTGTATAAGTAGTTTTGCAGGATATGGGCTCCTATATTGGTTCCAGGAGCTGAGAATAGCATCAAAAGGACACTGTCTTGTTTGAGGGTACCCCCTTTTGATTGGGTTTAAAGGGAACCCAAACGCAAAACTGTTGCGCTGTTTTGGGTGGGCCGAAACACAAAAGCAACTACTAAATCCCTTTGCTTCAAAACCCACTTTCCATGAGGGGCCCTTCTGAAAAAAAACACCCAATTGGGATCTTTGACACATGCACCTTTACCAGTTACGAGTTGATGTAGAGGTTCCCCTAAACAGCTGGGCCACGTGGATGTATAGCATCCCATGCATAGGCGTCCTTTAGACAAAACAAGATGGATTTCTCTGGTAAATGGAATAAAACCCATCTAAACCAGTGGAACCTGTCTATTTCTAGCCAAACTAACCCAAAAAGGGCACCTATGGGTGTGAATTTTCAATTCAGGAAGTGTATGGTGGAATACTAGGGATTAATGTGTGTCCACCAACCACTATGGAGATGCACCACCTTACAAACCATGCGGAACCACTATTGTTGGCATTTACAGGGGAATCGTCATTCCAGGGTTTCCGAACGGTGGTGCAAAATGGAATTCGCCCGTCCACAGTATCTGGGTCCTCCAGTAGACAGGCTGGACCTAGGTATTCACATTTTCCATGGCCCTACGATCTCAGCCGGTCATCGACGGCAGGGGTCGCCGCTCCGTCCGATCCTCGCGCCTCCGCAAGGCCGAAGCCCGGCACCGTGGCCTCTCGAGCGGCGGAGACCAAGGCCGGCGGCAGCGCGGACTGGCGACCGCACTCCGGAGGGGAGGAGGGGAGGGGAGGGGAGGAGGGAAGGAGGGAGGGAGGTTGGACGTGGCTGGTTGGGGGTTGCTTGGGTGCGGTTGGGTGTGGTTTGGTCTGGCTCGCTTGGTTTGGTTTAGTTTGGTTTGGCGGGGTTGGGTTGGGTTCGTTTGGTTTGGTTTGGTGTAGTGTGGTTCGGTTGGGCTGGGCCTGGTGCATTTGGATTGTTGGGTTTGGCGTAGTTTGGTTTGGTTTGGTTTGATCTGGTTCGTTTGGTTCGTTGGGTTTGGTCTGGTGTAGATTGGTTTGCTTGGGCTGGGTTTGGGGTTTGCTTATTTAGGGTTATCGTTGATTTCCCAAAGCTGGTTTCTCTTTGGGTTATGGGGTGGTTTCTCTTTGGTTTGCCCTGCAATCCAAAAAAGGATGGGTATCGTCAAGATGGGTGCGGCCTAGGGGAGTGTCCATGGCACCTCTACACCATGCATAATACCGGCGTTTGTGGGGTAAGGGGAACCAACAGTTGTGTAGCAAGTCCGGGGCTCTCCCCGGATCACACGAAGTTAAATTAGCGGAGTCTTAGCGGAAATACGCGTGTCTTGCTTTGAGGGTACCCTTCATTGGGCTACTAAAAAAATCCCGGGCGTAAACAATGAAGCTGACCCGGCGGCCATGGGCTGGAAAGACATGGGCATCCTGCGGGCGCTTGTAGACTGACAACGGCATGGAGTGGGTGGCTCCAGCATCTTCATTCGTGAAGCATGGATTTGGAGGTTTCCACGCGCGCAACAAGCCGACTGAGGCACGCGACGCACTGCCAACGGCCCTAGATTTACGAGAGCAAGTCGCAACAACAAGTCGCAACGCAAGCGCGTGCGTGGGGGAATTATTAGTGTCACTGCAAGCTTCTGTACCTATGTCCCGCAGCAAACTCTTCCACACACCAGCAAACCCAAGAGTATATTTGCCCAACACTAAACTTACTCGAGCTTCATCCTGCACAGTGCTGCCAAAACGCACTTCGACATCATACATACAACATCACGATTTTGCGGTAGCTACCACGCCAGAAGCTCGTGGGCACACTCGCGTGCCGCGCAGTCGAAACGCACTTCGCCCATCAGACAACAGCACGATGTTGCGGCACATACCACGCAATATGTTCTCGGCCACACTCGCGGGCCTCATTTTCTGCGAGCCTGCGCAGTCGAAACGCACTTCGACATCATACAACATCACGATTTTGCTTTAAATTCCACGCAAAATGCTCCCGGCCAAACTCGCGGGCCTCATTTTGTGCGAGCCAGCGCAATGGAAACGCACTTCGACGTCAGACAACATCACGATTTTTGCGGTGAATACCACGCAAAATGCTCCCGGCCAAACTTGCGGGCCTCATTTTCTGCGAGGCTGCTCAGTCGAAACGCACTTCGACGTCATGACAACATCACGATTTGGCGGTAAGTACCACGCAAAGTGCTCGCGGCCGGGCTCGCGGGCCTCATTTTGTGCGAGCCAGCGCGATGGAAACGTACTTCGACGTCAGACAACATCACGAGTTTCCGGAAAAAACCACGCAAAAAGCTCCCGGCCACACTCGCGGGCCTCATTTTGCGCGAGACTGCGCAGTCGAAACGCACTTCAACATCGTACAACATCACGATGGAGCGGTAAATACCACGCCAAATGCTTGCTCGCGCGTCTCATTTTGTGCGAGCCTGCGCAGTCGAAACGATCTTCGACATCATACAACATCGCGATTCTGCGGTAGGTACCACGCAAAATGCTCGCGCAGGCCGGGCACCTCGATCTAGCACCGGGCCTAAACTCTGACCGTAAGAACCCCTCCGTGAACACACTGTTTGGGGAAAAGAAGCTTGGAACAACCAACAATCTTTGGGGCTCCGCTTTTTTAGAATAACCCAAATACAATTCTGAGAAAGATGCTCGCAAGTGTGAACCACGTTCTATTTGCGAATATCAAACTCAGAATCCATTTCTCCACATCATCTATCACTACGTCTCGGATCCAATCCGCAAAACAGGTTGGTTATCTGCCTGCTGCGAAGCACGCGCGTCTCATCTTCTCAAGAAGAATGGTCGAGTTCATCGTCTTTGAACAACTCTTCGGCCCGCGGACGCTTCACGTCGGCCTCGCCTTGCAAGGGGCCTCAGCAAGGGGCCGCTTATCTTGAGGCTGCTGCGGGCGTTTCACAGGAACTACGCTGATGGAACCATGCTTGAATTTTCGCGACTCTCCGAAAGCTGGGCCGAGATCATCTCAACCATAACGTCATGCTTGGGCACCTTCGTGATCTTGCCATTCTGTTGGTGAAACTTGTTCTTGCACTTGCCGGATGTAGTAAGCACAACTACCTCGACTTCTAGGGTCGGTCCGGTTGACTTCAGTCAAACAATGGATGAAATGCAGCTCACCCCATTGCCGAACTTCACCAGAGCACAACTCATCCAAAACGCCACCCACGGCTAAACAGATGCAATGCGCAGCGCTCGAAGCATCTTTGCACACAAGACACTGGAAATCGAAAGCAGCCTTTATCACATATGAGGTCACAAACGTTGCTTTGCATTTTGCTGTACTTGCCACGAAGAATGCGTCCTTGTCTCATTGTGACCTTGCCACGCAAGTGTCGGAGAAAAAAGGGTCGGGGGATATCTGTGCCTCCGAAGGGCTCCAGCATGCGTAATAGCCTGGGATGATAACATTTTCACAAATGCACCTTATGCCCTCGAAATGGTCGTCTTGCTCAACCAAGAACTCAAATCTTGCATTGGCAAAGATGCTGGAGAAAAAATGCTCGCAATGCCACACAAGCTGAATCTTGCCAGCAACCTTGCCACTTTTGAGCTGCACGATTTCAGCCCGCAAGTTGCAAAGCTTCGACTGCAGTCAGTTGACTGCCTCGCAGATGCTACTGAAGTTGCCCAGAGAACCCAGCGGCCTGTGCTTCTGCATCCCTCACATATTTCAACAGCAGTTTTCGAAGCTCGGTTGCTGCCGCTTCAAAGCTATACATTGGCTGGTACTTGGTACAAATGAATCTGGCAATTGGTGGGGGGGTTGGTAAAGGCATCATTTAATATTGGTTGGCTTGCTAGGCTTGCATGGTCCAACCCATGGAAATATTGAGTTCGACAAAATTGGCTCATGATAACCTTGAACCCACGCAATCGCGGAAGCACTCTACGCTCAAATCGATCAACAATTACAGTTGCAAGTTTATGGGACCTGAGCCCAACATAGGCTTAGCCAGTTCTACTCAGATCAAGCCAGAGAATTCCTGGCGGGTACCTGGAGAATGGCATCACATGTCCACTCCAGATGCATGCATATACAGCAACACCGTGCGTGCTCAGTCAAAACCGACTCTTTGAATGCACTCGATATCCTCTACCAACTAAAGGAGCCTTGGGGGGACCTTGTCAAGTACTCACGATTTGCTCCTGTGCCCATGCCCCCACCCCATGCAAGTTAGCTAGAATCTAGACCGTTATAGTATCTAGAATCTAGACTGCTATAGTTTCCTGAGTGCGTTGGTCAAAAAGCGTCACAACAGGAAGCGGTTGTCATGTGGGCTCCAACCTCTTGAGACCAAACCAGCCACGAAATGAAACCATGTCTTCGGTTGTATGCTCCGCCTAGTTGAAATTGAGTCCGCACATCCTTCCAAATGCTTGGTTGACGTTGGAAGGGAGAAAAAAACAATAGATTTTAGGAGTTAAGTGGGGGGTTTCCCTCTAAACCACAGTAAGCAAACATGTTTCCCAACAACAACCATTAATGGGCCATAGACTGGATAGTTGTGGGCTGTGTAAGCGACCGCGTGGTCTTCTTGACTGCTTGGGCACGCTTCAACATGGTGCCACAAGTTTCGCCCGCCAAAAAGCTTTTGTTGCTGGTCGAACGGGGAAACCAATTGCGTTGCAAGGGACACATAACTCAAATGGGGGTTGATCACTAGTCCCCTCGGCCTCCAATTGACCATGGGTAACTGACCATCGGTAACTGTTCAACCAAACACATCGTCTCTTAGCGGTTTCCAAGCACTGGTGATGTTTTACGGACCTTTACATCAACTCCCATAATCGCGCCAAGGTTGTCTCAGAAACCTCGGAAGTCTCCTGTGCCTCGCTCTCCCACTGCAAAGGCTCAGAGGCTCGGCCCAACATCGCTAGGAGCTCATCCCAGTTGGGGGCTGCCAATTGCCAAATGCCGCAAGCGCCACGCGGAGCCTGAAAAGAATCGGTCTTTGTCTCTCTAACCACCAAAAATTGTAACCACTGCAAGTGGTATGCAAGCGGGTGCAAGGAAACTTACCTGGTTGCTGGATACTGCTGGGTTGATCCAAGCGCTTTGGGCAAAAGCTCCTTAGACCTTTTGTGTAGTTTAATGGAAAAACTGCTTGTTTCCAAAGAAGTCTCGCGACTCGGTCACACCCCTCACTCAGACCGGGAGTGGTTTGGCCGGATCTGGTCAGAGAAGCTGTCAGGTGGGTGTTGGACAGCAAGCACACGTTCGAAGGTCGTCGGACAAGAAAACGGGTGCCGATTTTGGACACTCATCTGACCTCTATACATTTGCCCTGTCAAAGGGGGTTCAGGGGCCCCCAGAAGGAATCCCTTGCTTGAACAATGCCTCATTGATGGAGTGCAAATGGGGACCATTCTTCTAATCCCCAAAAGGGAAACGGAACTGGAACCGAACATGGAACTCTAAGAGTAACTCACCGCCCCCAATTCCATTTTGGACGCGCCCTACTGTGCCAAATGGAAGTTCCGTTCCATTTTAATCTATGATAGTTTCCACTACCCCCCAAACCACTACCCAGAAAATCAACGGTATACAAAGCCACTATATAGCCACTCTATGGTAAAAAACAAAAAACATCCCCTGCAAATTAGTACCCCCAAACCACATTTGGGGATATACAGCCTCTCTGCAGCAATTTTTACGGCCCAATTTTTGCCCTGGCAGTGGTTGTACTGGAAACCATCGATTTGGCCCTGCAAACCACACATGTAATGAAGAGGCACAGCTTTGCTGGGTTTTGCCGTTGCAAAAAAACAACTGGACACAGCCACTTTCTATAGCCACGCCCCAATTTTTGCCTTAGCAGTGGTTTGTGGACACCATGCCCAGGTTTTTGCGCTGAACGTCTATGATCGCTCCAGGAGTTCAAGGAGATATGAGGCCACCATGTAGCCACTCTTTCAGGGCAAAACAAAAACAACAAACCATTTCCCCCCCCCCCAAACCACTACCCCCCCAAGTCTTTCAGGGAATAAACAAACCAATTTACCCTGGGGTAGTGGTGTGGTAACTGAAAATCGCCCGGCCTTGGCCACGGACACAGGGTCGAACCACGCGGGCACCTGCCGCCGTCGGCAGCTCTGCAGCGCCGCCTTCAGCGCCGCGGGGCTCAGATTCGCCTCGCACAGCACCAGCCTCGGGACACGGGCGCCTCATGTGCCACTGGGCGGTCCGTTTTCAGATTTCCCCCGCGAAAAGTTTGACTGACTTTGAGTGGGTTAAATGGGGACATCCCCACTAAACACCCAAAGGCTAAAAAGCTAAGGAACCGGATGGCTGGGAGCCACCAAGATATGAGCGTCTCAAAAATTGGGGGATATTGACCTGCAAAAGGAACCTGGGTTTCAAATCCAACAACTTCCACTCCAAACCATAGAGGGGTGGGTGGGTGGGGCAGCCTTTCAAAAAAGACCAGTGTGTTAACTAGGGGTCCTAGGCAAACCAACACCTTGCGAGTTTGCTTAACCTCACAGACCAGTCTGTTAACTCTGGCCCTAAGAAAACCAACAAAAACCAACGAAGCCTGACCCTCAAAATCTTGCTGATCGCCCAAGCGCTTGCTCTGAGAATTCTCGCAGCTTTGCGCCACCGCTTCCGCCGGGATCGCGTCCAAGATCCCCATGTCGGCCACTGCGCCCACCAGCTCCCCGGCGCCGTCCAGCAGCGCCGTGTAGGTGGCCGTGCGCGCCTGCGATCGGAAGCCATCGGCACACTGGAAGCCACAGCCCCAAACTCAGATTGTGGGTCAAAAATAGGTACCAAAAGGGGCTTCCCCGGTAAATGAAACCAAGGACTAAGACCTGCAGTCCGATTCCTGGTGGTTTAATTTTGA
Organism: Effrenium voratum; assembly: GCA_963377175.1. Taxonomy (NCBI): domain Eukaryota; class Dinophyceae; order Suessiales; family Symbiodiniaceae; genus Effrenium; species Effrenium voratum. The sequence continues at coordinate 401,635 of CAUJNA010002291.1, read as the reverse complement.
CCCATACCCAGATAATCACTTCCCCCTATTAATAAAGGTCTCCCTAATAATAAACAAATCCGGGAATACTACTTTTAGAATAGCCAATACTAAACCAATTCTAAAGTAGATATTTTCCTGCCCGTACTCAAATCCAGCCCCATTAGGGGGACCCCGGGGGCACGTTTCCTTTAATTACTACGGCTGTACTACAAAGTTGCGACTTTCAGGCCAGAGCTCCTGGAGAACGTTTCCTTTACTACGGCTGTACTACAAAGTTGCGACTTTCGAGCCAGAGCTCCGGGAGCACGTTTCCTTTACTACGGCTGTACTACAAAGTTGCGACTTTCGAGCCTGAGCTCCGGGAGCACGTTTCCTTTACACGGCTGTACTACAAAGTTGCGACTTTCAAGCCAGAGCTCCGGGAGCACGTTTCCTTTGCTACGGTTGTACTACAAAGTTGCGACTTTCGAGCCAGAGCTCTCTCTCTCTCTCTCTCTCTCTCTCCCTCAATCCAAAAAGGTTCCTTTGAGTGACCCAAAACCCACAACCAAAAACAACAAAACGTGACCTCAACTCCCGCTACTTAAATTCCTTACTCAGAAATGTGCGTTTGAAGCGATTTTACGGAACGGAACAGGGGGACCACAGTTGCAAACAAGCCTACACAGAACAAGAAGTACCTCCAAAACCTGCCCTCCAGAACCAGGGGACCCCTAATAATAAAAATTGTTTTGCAGGCCGGGTATTTTTTTTGTTAGGGAGGGGGGGGGGGGGGCGTCGTTTATTATTAGGGGGAAGGGATTAGTGGCCATGGGAAAAAAGGGGCGTCCTTTTTTGGTGGGTTGCCTTTCAAGGGACACCCTTCCTGGGAAAAAGGAAAAAAGGGCACAACTGGGCAACTGAGAAAAGGAGGCAATTTTCAGTATGGGTGTGAATTGCAGCAACCTCTCCGATGGCTGGCTTTGTGTGGCATCACTTCAATTTGACATAGGAGCCTTAGGGTTCACGCTTCACATTTCCAATCAATATGAAAGCCTGGTACCAGCGGGTAGTACCCAAAACCCTCCATTTGCTTAAGTTGTCTGGAAACCAAAAACAACGGTGATAGATTCCCTTTAAAAGCAGGGGAGAATACAACATGTTCTTAAACATAGTGGCTATTGTATATAGCGGTTGTAACTTCCCTTGGGGGCTAGTGGTTTCGGGATAGTGACAACCATCTTAGATTGCAGGTTCTTCAGGCAACCCCTGTGTGGAGCGGAAAACCCATATTGCCACAACAAGCTTCTTGATGCCGCCGCCCCTGGCTTATGGCCTTGCGGGGCAGTTCCATTTAAGTCTAGTCTTCACAGAAGGGAAGATTGCTGCTGATCCCTCTGCAAGAAGTTTGACTTTTTGTGGGTTTAGTGGAAAACATCTTGATTTCCCAAAAAGTGAAAGTCTAAAGATCCGACCCAATAGCAGTCAAGAGGGAACATTGAATTAATGGAGATCTCCAGGGTCACCCCTCCAATTTTGGGAGGGGGGTTGAGAAGTTTCTCTGGCTGGTGATTGGACACCTCCATTTTGCTCATGTTCCTTTGTCCCTCAACCCCCAACTTGCTTTTAAGTCCCCTGGAAAAAAAAACAGAATTCCGGTAGTGATAGATTCCCACTAACACCAGGAAGAGAAGATATGTGATCTTCTGGAACAAATGTCAAAACCCCGATTCCCAGTGAGCATCCCCCCAAAATGGTACCATTGGTGTCGACCCACAGCCAAATGGAGGTTTGTCAAAAGTAGGGGCCCTGTTTCGTACCCCCCTGCCAAAAAGCCACCTGACCTGGCGGCACCAGGTCCCAAAAAGGGTCCCAAACCATATTCGTTGTGCGATAAGTAGGGAAGGAATGAACCCAGCATTCCCCTCACAGGAAAACATTCTGTCACTCTTTCCCTGCCAGTCGCACCAGCAAGTTAACTCCAGCCAGACCTGGACGCCGGGCGTCTGAGAAGCGACGCCCGCCTCCATCACGGCCACTTCGCTCTGGATGCCAAGCTGCTCTAAGTGTCCTTTGCGTGAGGCCACACCCACCCTTCCCCTCCCCCCAACCACTCTCCCGAAAAGAAAAACACACACACAGGTGTAATCCCAACTTGTTTCCGGCATTTAAAAAGGAGTCATTGTACGTGTTGCAGAAGAAGTCTTGTTTTGCCGATCCCAAGTTTGATCATTTTTAGTCCTTCAGGGGGAGTTGCTCGGGACGAAGTGGTGTACATACGCGCGCATCGTGCTTTTTAAGGAGCCCTACTTAGGGAACCAAAACCATTTGGGGTCGCAACTCCCAAAGTCCAAAGCCACGGATGCGTGGGCAAAGCTGAAGGCCCGCCGGACGCTGGACGCCGGACGGTGATTTCCCCTTCAACAGCTGCTTCTCTTTTGTTTTTTTTTTCGTGTTGGGGGTCCATAGGCCCAAAAGGCTTCGGGTCTGCTGGGCGGCTGTGCATACCTCATGCTTTTGAGGGGCTTTCCTCCACGTAAGAAATGAAACCCAGGCATGTGAGCTCATGTGCGTTTCTTCCCTCACGCTTCCCCTTCAAGCCACCCAAAGGTACACTACGCGACACCCCGATTTGTACAGTGGCAGGTGTACAGTTCTGGGCTATGGGGAGCGTACTGCGGATGGGCAAAATCATTTCACGCCAGGCACTGGTTGGTGGGTGGTTTATCAACCTGCTTACGGCTTCATTCATCTCAAATGCAGGATATGTGCACCCAAGCTGGACGCCCCAAATGTTGCAAGTAAGAGAGCAAGGAAACCCCTTCATTTGAGCAGTGTTTTTTTTGGTGGTTCGAGGCCTATACACTACTTGCATGCCTACGCGAAGGCCTACGCAAACCTACGCGGCCTGCGAGGGGTGCCTACGCGAGCACAAGTCAGCTTCCAGGTGCCTACGCGAATGCCTACGCGGACAAATGTTGAGTTCGAGTGTCGAAGTGCAGTGGCAGCTCCAGCTGGAAAATCGCAACTTTTCAGTTTTGGCAGCTCCGGCTCTAAGATCAGAACTGCAGTACAAGTGATAAGCCCGCATCTGTCCAAGGATCTGGCTGCCAGAAAAGGTCTACGTACCCAAAATGCCTTGAAAGCCTACGCGAATGCCTACGCGGGGCCTACGCGGAGCCTACGCGAAGACTCCAGAACAAACAGAAGGAAGGCAAAGGAAGCAAATTCATTTATACTTGGCAAACAGCACTGAGTCATGATTTGTTCAACAAACGCCTACGCGAAAAGCCTACGCGAGGGGTGACACAACAGCCTACGCTGAAGCCTACGCGAGCCTACGCCCCCAACCAGGATTGCCTCCGCAAAGTACATGCAGTTCCCTTTTTGTATAAACCCTTTCATTTGATTAAAAAACGCTGCTCATTTAGCGAGGGTGGCTGGGTTGCGCGCAACATGTTGTTCACCCACGGTACCTTTGGCCCGCGAAGGGTATGTGACTGGAACGTTCCGCTACAGTAGCAGGTCCCCTTGGCCTGAGCTGGTTTGAAACTATGTTGGACTTTCTCGGGCGGATTGGCTTAAAAGTGTCTAGGTATGTCTAGGTCCTTCAGTAGAGAGGTTAGAATAAGGGCACCAACTTGTTTTCTGTAGTTTATTTTAGTAGGGGACCCTCCAAGCACCCCCCCCCCACACTTGAGATAAGGGGAAGCAAACGAAAAGGTCTCAATTTCAACCAGGGCTAAAGTCTTGTTTGAAAATACCTCCCCCAAAAAAGGGGTACAAGGGCACTACTGGGGGACCTAGGTGTGTTAAACATTTTATTGGGCAAACCAGAAAGGTGAAATCAACCATCCAAGGACCACGGATTGGAAAGTTGATCATGTGAAACCGAGCCATTTGAACGCCTCCGGACACCCAAAGGGAAAAACCGGGCAGGGTAGTAGAGGGGTTCCCACCCATGAGGTTGGGTTCCCGGTCATGAGGTTGGGAGACACCCATGGGAGGTGAAAGCAACTAGAAGCTTCCAGTTCCATGCCGGGCCTTCTCAAACTGGTGCAGCCTTGCCTGTTTGTGTGTTGTCGAAGGAAAACCGGAAAGGAACATCACCATGTTTGCTGCCCGGTTCCTGTATTGAGAAACAGCCATTTGGGCAAGCCGCAAAACAACCCTCTCCAACCATCTTTACCAATCAGACTTCTCCAAACACCTTTATTAGCTGAAGAATCCCCTCATAAAGCAGGCTGCAGCAAACATAAGGCATGGTTCAGCTCGCCTTTTTCCTCAGCTGCTGGGAACCAGCAGGCATGATGTTGAATAATGGACTGTGGACATCATAGTTCGGTGGGATTTCGTGTCCACCAACCACTTTTGAGGCCACCAACCACTTTTGAGGTGGTTACTCTTAAAATTCATAGCCACCAACCGTGCTTTGCCCAGGTAAGTGGGTAAAACCTCACCTCCAAACCATCGGGCTCCAAATCAAGGGGGAAGCTGAGTGGATGCTATCTCATTTGTTGCCCCGGCTCATGGTTTCCCTGAACAGCCCGAGATGCTATCCATCATTTTGTCCAAATGGGCGTGTCTTTTCCGAAGGGAAGCCACTGGTTTTGGCCACCATATCAATCGATGTAAAGCCCTTATGTACCGCTAATAGAACCCCATTAACCTTTATGTTCCTCTACGAACCCCATGAACTTCCATGAACCCTTTGAACGCTCATGGACCCCTATGAACCCCCACAGCCTACCCCTACTGTGGATGGACGAAATCCTGCACCACCTAAGAAACCCTAGAATGGTGATTCCCCTGTAGATACCAACAAACAATGGTTTCAACCCTGGATTCCAAGTGGTGCGAAATGGTTTTCGTCCATCCACAGTAGGGACACCAGAAGGGTTCAAAGTGCAAGAGTTGGGGATTGATCAAACATGGGATGACCACTGCTTGGAAAGCGACTAGATTATATTTCCACCTGCGAACCCGCCCACCACAACCCACCCCCAAACAGGGATCCTTACATTCTACACCTGAACATTGCAACTTGTAAATGGTGGTTGCCATTTATTGGCGGGAAAAGCAACATGTTTCAAATGGTTGCAACATGGAGATCTTTTAAGGAGCCCGAGGGGCCCAGCAGCCGCGCCCCGGGCTCGTCGTTCCCCACAGCGCTGTGCAGCGCGGAGCGGCAGCCCAGGCGCCGCGCGACCTCCGCGAGGTTCCGTCCCACGCCGCCCAGAGACACCCGGGCCTCGCCTGGGAATGTGGGTCAAAAATAGGTACCCGTCTTGGGAATCCCGGTAAATGAAACCAAAGACTAAAACCTGCGGTTTCCTGGTGGTTCCCACCTGGGAATTTGGGTGGGGGGAAGGGGGGGTTGGAGGTGATAGGCTTGGGGCTTGGGGCCTTGGGGCTTGGGGGGATAGAGGTAGAGGTGGGGGGGGGTTGGAGGGGAGGGTTATTGGGGGGGGGGGGAGGAACCTGGATGTTTGTTGCTAAGTTAGGAAGTCGATAGCCAGTTGGGGTTGAAACCAGATTAACCCCACTGCACGGGGACTTTTAAGGGGGGTATGATCTAGGGAAACCAACAACTCACAGCTTGGCCGAGCAACCAACTAGGGTTGGGAGGAGGGGGTTAGTTACTTAGTAATTTACTGGTTTGGTGGTTATGTAGCTCTTTGGCTGGAAATTGGTTTGGAACTCGGATTTTGGTTACATGGATCTTGCCAAGTGGCTGAACTTGTTGGGCTATGACAACAAGTGTTTGCGTGCAACAACTCAATGGGCAAGTTTCTTGGGGGGCGCACCCTTTGTGAGGTTAAGGAACAGCGTTTGGGAAACCTACCACTTTTGAGGACTCGTGTTCACAGCCATTTATTTGAGGTCACTGGTTATTGGTTCTCGGGTACCCTCCATTTGCTTCTTCGTCCAATCAAATGAATCAGAACATATGTGCAGTAGTGATAGATTCCGTTTCAAACCGGAGAAACTACAGCGTATTCTGAAACACACATGTACGTTGTAGGTCACCGGGTATAGGTTCCTGGTTAACGAATATACCTGGTTTCAAGAGGTAGGTGGTTGGTTATTTTCACTGAAGGTTGTTTCTCCGAATCCATGCCTGTGGCAAGGGGACGGACATCCCATACCTTCACTTCGGATGTTTATGTTCCCGACTCCAGGCTACAAGAAACAAAACAGCAAACATATCTTCCTCTGCCCCTTATGGAGACCAAAAGCAGGCTCAGGGGTTCCCTACGCTTCCCCCGCGGGGGGGGAAAAAAAAACGTCACCGGAAACTCAGGGCCCAGATGCAAACAAAACCAGCAGGAGAAGATGGGTGCTCATCAAAATAGGGGGACCAGGACTCCTGCATGGTGTTCCGAACTGGCGGTTGATCAATATTCCTGGGCCCCAAAATAACCATGGGCAACTTTTCCCGTGTGGTTGACATATCATCATTCTAGCCGTTTTCCCACCAATGGTCATCCCATGTAAAGGACCTTTTGATCAAGCCCCAACTCTTGAACTCTGAACCCTTCTGGTCTCCCCACTGTGGATGGACGAACCCCTGCACCACTTGGAATCCGGGGATGAAACCATTGCTTGTTGGTATTTGCAGGGGAAGCAAATCATTCCGTTAGGTTTCTGAACGGTGGTGCGACGTGGACTTCGTCCATCCACAGTACCTCAAAACAAATCATATGGCTGTGGGTCAAAACCAATGTTACCATTTTGGGGTAGGTGCACCTCCCTTTTTAGAACCCATTTTAGATTGGGTTTGCTCAACCCACTTGGCCAAAGGACGAAACATGTTGACCTCTCGCGGCCATGCCATGGGCTTGTGTCAAAAGGGGAAACCGGGACCCCGGGTTCGGGCCGTTTGCTTTTCGGCCTCCTTAAAAAACAACCCCACTTCAGGGAACCCTGAAAAGAAGCCAACCTTTGGGTGACTTTTTGGGTTGATTGAAAACCAGCCAAAAATCCCAAAAAGATGGTCTAACCCCTTTTTGGGTGTTTTTGTTGGTCTAGAAACCATCCCAAAACGGGGGCCAGAACCCGCCCCCCGTCGAAGTCTCCCCCGCCTGGCATGGAGGTCCTGGACGCGCCCCGCTGCGAGGCATCCGCTGGCCGCAGGATGCAATCCACCACCGCCCCGCCGCAGACCAGGAGATCCGCCATGGCTCGTTTCTCGGACTTTTCGCTTCGGCCGGAAGGACTCCGAGCTCCTGGAGGTCTGCTTTCTGTTTTGCCGGGGGGGGGGAAGCAGGTCTAAACTAGGTCCTCCAGATTTGAGAGGTTAGAATAAGTTGGTACCCGATTATTTTTCTGTGCTTTTTGTTGCCGGGTGGGGGGGAAGGGGGAAGAAACGTTAGGCTAAATCGGGGACCTTGCAAGATCAGAACACAGCTTGCAAAAATGTATTTCGGATATGACCCGCACACACTTTTGACACTGGTGCATTTGCTTGAGACTCGCAGCGAACGAGCCAGTTTCCTGCTCCCAAGTCTCCAACGGATATGACACATGTGTCGTCTTTTGAGGGTGCCTTTTTGCATGGTTTCAAGGGAAACTCAAAAGGCAGCCAATTTTAAAGGTGTCCAATTTTGCAACCAAACACAACTTGTCTTTGGAACCCAAAATGACACCGCGTCAAGTGCCAAGGTGGTCCTCATGTGGCTCCTCCTCCTACTCCTCCTTCTCCTCCTCCTCATCATCAAAATCATAATCATAATCATAATCATAATCATCATCATCATCATCATCATCATCATCATCATCATCATCATCATCATCATCATCATCATCATCATCATCATCATCATCATCATCATCATCATCGTATTCATCTTACTAATCTTATTCATGTGCTAATATTATTCATCTTCTTCTTGTTCTTCTTCTTGTTATCCTGCTTCTTCAGAGTTTCCTTTGTTTCCCCTTTAAACTTCACACCACAACAGAAAAGCTCACTTACTAACATGGGCCCTGAAAGAAGTGATGTTCAAACCAGCCCCACTTGGACGACCAAGGATGTAATCTGCTTGTGAGTCCCCCAAGAGGACTTAGCCCAGTAAGTAGGTCGTATCCTGGGATACTAATCACTTACTTGCCCGAACACCCAAGAACGGACAGCTTCCATTTGCTTCAGCCACCTGGAAAAAGGCAAACATACTTCCAGTAGTGAAATCGATTCCCTTTGAAATCAACGAGAGAAAATGACAACTGTTCTGATTCGCACTTTCCCCTGCGCTTTGGCATGCACGAAGCTTTCTCAGGCCCACGCGAAGCGGCCAGTACTTCCCGTTGTACTCCACGGGCAACCCTGATAACACCTGGCATGCGGGATAGATCCCCCAACCTGTGGTTTCCCAAAGGTTTCGGATGGTCCCAATAAGACCCCAAACAAACATCACCTAGGAATCCAACTTTAGATTAGTCAAACCACAAGGGGAAGAGTTGGAACTCTGAGACATCGCGTTGCAATCTCTCCAAGGTCCATCCCATTTCCAAGTTGCTCGTCCCTGGTGGGAAACTTAGAGCTCGTACCACAAAACCATGGAAAGCTGAGAACCATTGCGGTCTGGGTACCGGGGGGCCTGATGAGCCCCAAAATTTGCGGATTCTGTCGGGCCTGGTATGGAGAGTCTGGCTGAATAGCGGGCAATTTGGAGTCCCATGTCTTGCCCAAACTAATTGGGTTTGTCTCAAAATGCGGGGAACCGCGCCACAAAATGGCCACCTTGAGAACCAACTCCTGGGGGTCCCGAGAAAAAAACGACGCACCGAACTCTTGAACTCATTCGGACCTCAAGGGCTCTTTCTGCGGCAGCAGCATCTGCATAGCGGAAGACCGCGCAGTTCGCCTGAAGCGGCAACCCTAGCCTAGCCGAGTTGTTTGGCTAAGATGCTTTCCACTACCCCAAACCTCAGCTTCCCTCTAATTGGTTGGTGGCTTGGTGGTTGAGGAGCGGTTTCCCAGTTGCCCTCTATACAAGAACCGGGGGCATTTCTTGTGGCCCCCGCCGCCCTTTTAGGCGGGAACGTGACTGCCTGTTTTTGCTTGCGCATGCTGACCACATGCTCCTGCCAAATAGATTTAATTCATGCTTAGCCCTTCCCCTTAGTGGGACGGCCTGATTGGGCAAGGATGTGGGCTCCACTCACTCCAATTGGGTCTTGAGCAATGTGGCGGAACCAACTAAGCTAAGGGTTACCTGAAAACCCTACTTGGGCTCTCGGCCAAGTTGGCAAGTTCTGAGCAACCTAGCTCATAACCCACTGTTGAGTCCCCCGTTCATGGGCTTAACCTCGTTCTTCGGGGCTGATTTAACTATAGGCGAATCGAGCATCCAAGTAGCGCCAAAAGTGTAGCGACCATATCGTCCGCGCCGTTGGACTTGAAAGCAACATCTCCGGCCAGGTGTCTTACATTTTTCTGCGCAAGCGCTGAGTAAGACACAAGGATTCAAGAAAGAAAAGGGAAAGACAGCCGCCGCCACCCCCCCAACAAAAAAACAAACAGGAAACCAGAGCCGCCGCCGGAAAGAACAAAAAAAAGGCAAAACAGCCGCCGCACACAAACAACAACGGAAAACTGGGCTCCGCAGAAAACAGCCACCACCCAAATCAGGTGAGATGTCTGGTTCTTCGTCTCTCCCTGTCTCGAATCTGGCTGGTGGCCAATGGGCACATCCCGCTCAAATGGATAGACAAAACGAGAGACATGTGCCACTGTGCGGGTCTCGTTGAGGCTCGGCGCATCTCGGTGCCCTCTTTTCGTTGGTTTTAAAGGTACACCACGAGGAAACGGCCATGTTGCCAGCTCCCCCACTTCAAGACGCACGCATTTTGACCAAATCGTGGACTGTGACCGCCGGCCTGGCTGTCAGGACTGTGATGCAAGAGCCTCAGCCAGGTCAGCTCCGTCTGAGATGCTGCTTTCTCTTTGGGGCTCCCCTTTGCTCACTTCCGAAGGAGTGGACTGGCCCGAAGTCTGAACTTTTTGTTCACCATTGCACCAAAACAAGTCTTCCTCACTTCCATTTGCTTCAGCCTCCTGGAAACAATAAAAATATGTCCAATAGTGATAGATTCCCTTTAAAACCAACAAGAGAAAATATAACATATTCTTAAGCAAATGGAAGCTCAAGCGAGAGGCTTCGCCTCAACCTACCACAAAACACACACACACACAACACACCACCCACAACCCACCCACCCAAAAAACACACACACACAATTCCGGACCCCACCCACAATAGGCAACATGTTCCGCCACCAAACGGGGTCGGTCCGGTTCGGGATAGTTCCTCGTCCAAGCCGAAACCTGCAATCGGATCTGGGGCTCAGCCAGCAACTCGCCACCCAAAAACTGGCCAAGGACACACCTTGAGATTACCATTGTAGGCCATGACTACTTGCCTACTTTCTCGCTTTAAAGGGGATTGCCTGGGTATCATAGAAACTGGCCCTACTTGCCAATTTGTTGTATGCGGCAAGAAACCTGCGACTTGGACTCAGGAAGAAATGACCAGCCCCCCTACGTGTCTCGAAAGGACTTAACTGCATAAGTAAAAGTCATGTCCCCAAGACTACCTACCCTCCATATCGAGAAGGACACCTCTTGCGAACCCTTGAAACAATGTATCCACTTTAAGGGGCGCAGTGCAAAAGTGTAAAGTTGATTTCAAAGGGAAAGGCCCCAGCAACAAAAAGAAGAAAAAAGGGACACTGGAACTCTGGATTCATCTACCTGGGTTTGGATTGCTCTCATCCCCCTCCCCCTATGGTTTTTTCGCCGCCGAAGCTCTGAAAGTCCACGGGCTCCGCCAAGCCATGTGCCAAGTGAAGTCTGGTAATCTGGCCGAATCGAAGCGCGGAGTTCGGCGCTTGTCCAATTCAATCGGGGGTTTCAACGCATGAGTAAGCATGGCTTCCCAAGTCACAAAGACAGTTGGGAGTGTTAAGCATGGCTTCCAAGATAACAAAGACAGTTGGGAGTGTTAAGCATGGCTTCCAAGGTAGCCAAAACAGTTGGGAGTGTCAAGCATGGCTTCCAAGGTAACAAGGATTCTAATTTCGAAAGTACCTCTTGTTTTGTGGCTTGAAATGGGTTGAAAAAGAAAACAAAAGAAAAACGGCCGTTCTGGGGGTCCCCAAAAGAAAGACACCCATATCCTTCTCTCCCAATTCAATCGTTTCTTGGGGGTGGCGGGGGGCCGTAGCATTTGGGGTCCAACTTCCCCTACATGGGCATTCCTACCCAGCACGCAAGACAACAGATCGGATAGAACTTTGGCCGTTGAAAAGGAAAACAACCTGGACCTTCCAACGTACCTGAAATTTCTGCCTCCCCTGTCAATTGGCTGGTTTTTGGAATTCGTACCTTTTCTTGGCTTGTCCTCTTTTTTGGACCTCGAGCAGGTTTTGGAGGCATTCGGGCTGTCAGGTCCTAAGTATGTCCTACTCGAGCAGAAATTGTGTGCCAAAACGCTCGCAACGGCCCGAAAAACGAGCGCAAAAACCCGCCAAAAAGCGCAAATGTGAAAAGTGCTAATTGAACATTTAAACCTCGGGACTTTTTCATTGCTCGCGCAGAATTGACGAATCGGGCACAAACTGTGTAATCGATCACCACAACAAAAAAAAACGAGCTAAAAAACCGGTAATGGAAGGTCCAGGAATCCGCCGGCAATACCATGTAGGTGTTCAATATAGGGAACCTGTGAAGGTGGTTGGTGGTCTTTCGGCTTCCCTGGGAAAAAAAGGAAACGCGAAAAATGGGAGGGGGTCCATTTTGAGAACCCCCAAGGTTCGATCTGAGAGCCTGCAACCAAGAAGCACCACACCCAGTTTTAGAAAAAAAGGCTTTACTTGGAAAGCCGATGTTGCTTTGGCATCGTCAGGCCGAGGGTGCCGTTGTTCTTTGGCCGCTTTGGCCTCCAACATGTCCCGTTGCAAATGAAGGGATCAATTCGAAACACGTGAAAGTGGTTCAACATAGAAGTGCCTGGAAGCCTCCCTTTCTGCGGCCTTTCACCTTCCGTTCGCCCTTAGTGTTCCTTCCGCAACGTCGAAGCGGTCTGCTTCCTGAAACGCAGTTGAGCCACTTGACGGCGAACTGCTAGGCCCCACTTTGGGAGCTCGCCCGCTGCTGTGTTCCTTTCGCGCTCCTTTCGCCAGCGAAGCTTGCATTTTGTTGGCGCTCCACGGAAAAGGCTGCTGTGCCATGAACGACAAGAACACCAAGTGCACATGGTTTCATTGTCTGCGTGCGTTGTCTTTGCAGTCCTTTCGCGCTCCTTTCGCCAGCCTTTCGCGATGCAGGGGTTTCCTTTTCGGAGCAGCCCTCCCTTTACATAACTTTGCAATTTAGAACCCTCCGTGTGAAACGAAGTCCCGCTCAAGTGCACCCGCTCAGCACTGCACGCACGCCTGCCAAATAAGCGCGCCTGCTGGAGTGTGCAGACTCCCGCGCTGCCTCTGATCGGTCCAGCAGCGATACGTGAACGTGTGAAAATGGCAGCGGCTCTGGTGCTTTTGTCCGGGCAGCCCATGCCCCCTTGCTCAGTGGTCCCAGCACAAATCTGGGATTCACCATACAAATGCGCACGAAACACAGAGACACACAGACACAAAGCACAGAGACGCGCAGACAAAGACACACAGAGACACACAAACAAACAAGACCACTCCCACTACTGCCAGATACATGCGAGCATACGAATGGACCATTCGGGCACCTGCACGAATCTGCGTAAGGGACAAGGCATGCTGATCCTAGCAACGTCGGGCAGATTTCCCGTGTCGGCCCAAGCCCAATGAAGGTGAAGCAGAAAGCCTCAAACCGCAGATTCGGTCACAATTGGTTGGATTCGCCCATGCGAAAGAAGCAGACACCAGGCCAGCATGCAGGTTTGGGCCGCATGTCCTGCAGCCAACACTCCGTCCAAAAAAGCTGAGATACATCTTAAGAGTCGGGAAAAGAGTGCCCTCTGTGGTGCAACTAGAGAACCCTTGAATGGCCCAGCCATGGACTGCGGGCCTTCTCCCCTTTCCTGCCTTGTCACGCGAGAGCCCATTTGGCAAATCTGAAATGAAAATTGCGCAGCGGTCCTGCATCAGGCAATTGGAAAGCATCTAGCACCCTGACGATCTCGATCATTCTCAGCATGGCTTGACTTGCATCATTTGGATCAAACAAATCAAAGACTGGAAGGCTGCAAGCTGCCACATTGCAAAGGCCGGCAAACTGGGGCAGCAAGTCGTCCCTTGGCTCCCGAACTGGTGCGCCTTTGAACAAATCCTTGACCTGGCTTCCCAAACGTGAAGCGAATCCGAATCAAAATCTAGTAGAGGTCTACCCAAATCCATGTCAGTAACCGACAATATTACCACCATACCCCAAACCCATATCCACCAACCTGCAGAGCTGATAGGGGCCCATCCAAAACTGATACTTTGGTACTATTGTCGGTTGCTCACAATGCAGAAACTAAAACCTTCATTTACCGGCCCGAGTTTCATTGAGGCTCAAACTTTAAAAAAATGACCCTTTCAGCTGGGAAAGTCCAAGCCGCGGTAAAAAAAGAAGCAGGTTCCTTAAGAGGACAGGCCCAAAACCAGTGAGTCCGGTTGCAATTCAGAGCTCGTCCATGTCACAAACCCCAAACGAAGCATCAACAAATTCCGTTTCCAGCGAACCACAGTGGGCTGAGGCGAGTTGGAGGCCACCTCAAAAGTTGCTGGTGGACATGCATCCCCTTAATGCTTTAGCAAAGAATGACCGAAGGGTTTGGGACGGATGGATCAAAATTCAGACGAATCGAGGGCGCAAAACGCGTCGCGGTCCTGAATGAGCGCCTCTGTCATCGAGGCACCATCCAATTCCCTTCGGCGAATTAACCGATGGACCGTGAGAAATATGTGGTTGACTGACCTGGCCTTTTGAAAAGCTCCCACGGCAAAGAGGTCGAGACCTTGGGACGTGGGCGAAAAATCTCCCAGGCTCTGCCAGGATGGCAGAAAGAGAATGGGCAGTTGCCCGCTGTGAGCCAAGCGAAAACGGCGAAACGCAGTTGGAGTTGCAGCAAGCCAACGCGCTGCCTGAGAGTATTGGCCCAAATGACAAACTGCTTGCTTGCAACTAAAGCAGTCCACAATCAGGGAGTCTTGGTTGCTGTTGACCCCCATGCAAAAAGTTTAACTTTTTGGGGGTTTAGTGGAAAACCCCTTAATTTCCACAAACAAATAATAGCAGTTAAGGAGTGAGCCAATCAAACCTCAACTCTCCGTTCGACTGCAGCTGGCGGCTCTTGGTGGAGACCTAGCTACTTTTTTTTTTTACTTGCCGCCTTGGGCCGTTCGGCATCGGTCGGTATTGTCTGTTCCAGGGTGGAATCGAATCCCGGCGCTTATCCGCCACCGGTCCGAAGACCAATGGCCATACCATCATCTGAACAACAAAGACCTGGCCACACTGCCAATCGGGACACTCTGAGATAAATCTGGGTGAATCATAATATTTCACCAAGCTGAAATAAGGTGGTTGGGGGGCTCTTCCGCACATGAACCACCATTAATTCAACCCCAATGAATGTCAGTGTCAGCTCTGAGCAAAGGCACGAGCTCTGATCAGTCTTTTGAAAGGGTCAAAGTGACCGTTGAAGTTTCCGTTCGGCATCATGAGTGTGTCTTGGGCTTCTGCGGCGCTACTTAAAGCTGTTTGTGGGTTGGGTCCGGATACTTAGAGAGAAAATGCAAGGCCAACCCAAGCCCATGGAAAGGTTCAACAGGAATCTTCTGATCGAAGGAGTTCTTATCACATAGGTTCTCATCTCTGGTGGGGGCCATGGTTGTCTCATCTGGGCCAATGCGCTCGACCTGTTCTAAGGACATGAGACAATCTGGGAGTATCAAAATTAATCCTGCCAAACGTCAAGGCTGACAAGGGAAACCCCTTCGAAGGAAAATCACACACCTTGGCAACCTAAAGATCATAAGGGACATGGGAACGCTACGGCTCCCTCTCCTTGAACGAACTCACCCTTTGCAGCGACTCGGCCACAGATCTGAGGTATTGACAAGCAATCTGCCATAAAATGCGAATACCCAAACTTTCAAGAATCGCATGTCAAAAGCATATGCTTTTGACACGTTACGCCATGAGATCAGAACGTCTCCATCTAGTGGCTTTCTTTTTCGGCTCGAGAAGAGTCCTGTTTCCTCGTGGCTAGTGCCGTGCCGAACGCGCGGCCGTTTGCGGCTTCTAAGGCTGCCCCTTCTGAGGCTGCCGAGTTTCGGGATGCACATCCAGAGACGAAATCAGGTCCGCGCAGCTGGCTTTGTTCATTATATTTGTATAATGGTTTATGCATGTTTACAGGGCTTCATCCATCCCAGCTGGTGCGAAGTGGATTTTGTCAGAGTTGAAGCCACGTCAAAGGCGATGGGTGGACATAAATCCCTCCCGAAATATGATGTCCAAGGGTCCCTAATCAATGACAAATCATGCCCATATCAGGTGCTGCACAACACAGGCCCACCTTCCCAAGCCCACTTTGACAACAGGTGCCCCTTGCCCCTTGCCGCCCAACTTCAAAGTTGGACGCCCCTTGTTCACGAAGCCTGTTGAAAAACAACGCCCATGTCACAGAGCTCCTTGGGGGCTAGGGGGTTGCAAGATAGTTGGGCGAGAGCAAATGCGCTGGATCGTGACTCAACGCCTCAGGGTTCATGTTGCTGGTCAATCCAGTTCTCTAGGGTCGGGGCCCTGCAAAACCGGTCTTCCGCTTTATGGCCCCACCGAAGTCGTTCAAAGCACACACACACAGTCACACTGCACACCCGGTTGCTCACTGTGATCCCCCCCCAAGAAAAAACAAACAAAAAGACACTGACCCCAGTTTCGGCAACCGTAAGCTGGATAATGCTATCCCTTTCGGCCATGCACAGCACATCTGTGGCCAGGCACGAGATGCAGGAACGGCCGAGCCTTCGCGGAGCGACAGCTTCAGCCAATTGAATCGCAACCTCACTCTGGGAGACTTGGAAAAGGATCACCGCCTGGAACCACAACTGATTCATGGCGGTCTTCGCGATTTACGTGACACTCGTTCAAATGCCAGCTCACATGCAAGAAATTGCTTCGACTATCGGAAATACAGCTTCACAACCTTTCAGGCAACCTTCCCCAACCCGAACAACGGGTTGAAGCACATCATCTGAAAAGCTGGGAACGTTTCGGCACGTCCTTTTTGGAGGCCACCCTTTTTTCCATTTGCTTAAGCGCCCTGGAAAAAAACAAAATATGTCCAGTAGTGATAGAGTCCCGTTAAAACCAAGAGGGAATCAACCAAATCTTAAGAAAATAGCAGTTAAGTGGGGATTTCCCACTAAACCACAATAAGCAAAATTAAAAATGTAAACTGTTCGAAACAGCCATGTTTAAAAGCTACCCCTTTAAAAGGGTGGGTTGCTAAAGGTCCAAAGGAGGCCCACCAGGCCTTCAGACCGCTCATCCTCTGATGCCAGGCATCGATCAGTCCTTCTTGACCTCCTTCATGGACGAGACCAGCACCACCTCCGAAGACCAAACCAACCGCCAACTGCTTGGGAAATGACTGGCTGTTGAAAGGGAGGAACGGTTGAATCATGGACAAGCAATCAAACCTGGACAAAAAAGCGGCCTACCCAAATCCATGGCAATTTGAGAAGAAAAAACGGGCGGATATCTGGGTGAGAATCCTTGTTGCAGAAGTATGTATTGGAAAAGGACCGACTTTTCTGGTTGGGACTACCCCCGTTAACCTTCACGTAACCTTGGTGTTTGATTCATCACCCTCAAGCGGGATGCGAATGTCCCAACGAAGCCCGCGGTAAGCCGTCTTGGGCAAACCCAGTCACCTCCAAATCCGACTGCAACGTCATACATGTGAGGGACTGCCGAAACCTCTTGCGTGGCCTTAGTAGAGATCTTGGAGTTATCTGTTTTGGGTCCTTATCGTCCTACATTGTAGTCATAGTGGGGAGAAACAAAAACAAAAACGTAGCCCACAGGATGGCACTGCCGAATTTCCTAACGCTGACAGCTGGCTCCGCTGGAGCTGGCCAGCCGAACCCTTCGGCCAGCGCCTGCATCACAGCGCCTGCCAGAAGCCAAGTGACGATGATGGAGAAGACTGTCTGAGTCCTTCAGAGTTGTGCATCTACCGGGGGGGTTCTGGTCTTCAAAGGGAGACAGGAACACATGGAGATTTCCAGAGTTATGCATCTACCGGAATCCTACACCATTCCTTCCGCCAACGCTTCTTGCGGTCGCCCCCCAACACCTGTTTGGAGTTTTTCGCCAGGGGCAAAGGGTTTCATTTAAGTAGAAATGCCTGGGAGCGAAGGGGATCCAAAAGTCCATTTCGTCTGGTCACCGAGATCTCCAGGCGTGCGAGAACTCCAACAGAACTTGAAATGGGATCCTCTGGTTGACGTCATTTTGGGGGGGAATTCATGTCCACCAACCACTATGGAGCTGGTCCTCAATCAACATTTTCAGCTGCTTTGGCAAAGAGAAAGCAAAACGGGGCCAAGGCACGATAATGCCCAGAGGCCCTCTGCCAGAGGCGCCACTGCCGCCATCTACAAAAACGTCGCCGAATACTAGCCCCCCCTCCCACCTTTTCAGTGCAATTGACATATCTTGCAGGCCCAAATCGGGAACCCGACAAACCCAATACCCTTTGCAAAGAAAATAGACCACACGTATCCACCATAACCCCCTCCCCCTGGGCCCGACCCCTTTTTAACTGTCGCACACGTTTGCACAGCGCGCTGGCCCGTCATTAACATCAGGGATGGCCGCTTGCTGAGGCAAGAGGCCGCGCTTGCAGACCTTTCCAGAGTCCGGAATCAGCATCACGCTTGACGCATCACAAATCCCAAACCAATAGGAAACCAGCCTTTTTGACGGTTCCACTTGGAAACCCAAGGGTTGTTTCTTCTCTGCTTGGAGATCGATTCGCCAAGATTGCAAGTGGTTAGCCACTTGGGGTATAACTATAACCCCTTCTTCCCCATTACAGGGCCCATTGCCCCACATTCACGGGTGGATTTTTACAAGTGGGCTATGCCCGGCTATGCCCCAGGATACCCAGAACCTGCTAGCTTGGCAACGAAGAAGGGGTGAATCAAAGCATGTCTGGTCTATGGGGTTCTCAGTCCTCCTCGTCTGCCCCGCCGTTTTGGGGGGTTGAGACCTAGCCCTAGAGGAATCGCTTCAGGCGCTCACGGTGCGGCCACCTGAGCAAAAGTGGGGATTGGTTCGATGGACAGTAAGTGGATCGACTAAAATGGTCCAACCACAAGTGACTAAAGTGCAGGAACTCGGGGAGTGACTGAGTGAGCAAAGGGGGTCTGCTGCCATCAGTTTGCACTGCCGTTGCTTGAGTCAATAGAGTGTCGTCGTGAGGCTTGGTACCCATTTCAGGCTGGTTCAAAGGGAAACGGAAAGTAAACCAAGTAGGGGGTTCCCCGATTTGTTGAGACAAACCCAAATCTTTGGTGCTTCGTGTTGCAAGGTTGATGACCATCTTGTCAACCTGGGGAAAGCAAGCGCTTTGACCACGGCTCTCGGTGAAGTCTTCCCCTTGGTCCAAGATACGCCGCAGCCAGCACGGGCAGCGCAGCTTCCACGGCCAGCCTCCGGACAGCTTTCGCTCGGTCAACTGCTCCAAATGAGGCCCTTCCCTAATGACCCCAGTGTCTTTTTTTGGGAGGCTTCACACCAATCAAGAGATTCACCGTGTGTTCTATTTTTCCCAGGCTGTAGGATACAACTCGGTTGCTTTCTGATCCCCTGCTAAAAGTTTAGCTTTTAGTGGTTTACGGAAAGCCCATTAGTTGGCGCCTCAGGTGCAAATATATGGCCATGGGTCAAAATTCTGTAGCCCCAGTGAACATCCCAATCCCCCACTAAAATGGATTAAAATGGGTGGTGCACCTATCCCAAAATGGGATTCTATTGGTTTTGAACCATGGCCATATTTTTCCGGGCTGCAGGCTGCAACATGCCCTGATGCCCCGGGTAAGCATACTTGGCCCTCAGCCAACCAACGCGTGAATCGCGCCTGTGATCCACGTCTAGTCGCGGAGGATGGAAGAGGGGCGAACTAGGGCTCCAGTGTGGATCCCTGTCAAACTCCTGCAATCGGGCGCAAGCAATCCGCCGCATCAAGTCAAGGCTACTAAGGCAAACATTCGGCGGATGTGGTCAAAATAGGGGAGTTGGGGATTCGGACAATAAAAAGTAAAGGTACCATTCGCCTCAAACAAAAAGCACGTTCACCGCCCGATTGTTTTTGGACTTGGGACTTGGCGAAGCCATGGACTCCGGAGTCCCACCCGTGCGATCCGAACCCCCACGAGAAGTTGGCACCCCCCCAAAAACACTAACCGTGTTTTCGGGGTCAACATTTGCACTTCTCAAAAATGAAGGGAAACTCCACGTAAAGAAAAACAAAACTAGAGGACGATTGGCCCGAAAGCATTTTTCCACAGGTGCTCATCCAGCCGCGGAGACACCTTTTTACATCGCGGCGATGCTCAGTGTGTATGGTCACATGAGAGCTCCATCTCATCATCCGACTTTCCTCTCGAACTGCGCCGCGCGATTTCTCACGAAAGTGGTCTGCGCAAGCTGCATTGTTCCAGGCTGCTGCGCGCAAGTGCTCTGTGCAAGTTGCTCTGCGCAGTGCTCTGAGCAAGTTGCTCTGCGCAAGGGCTCTGCGCCAGTTGCTCTGTGCAAGCGCTTTGCGCATGTGCTCTGTGCAAGTTGGTCTGTGCAAGTTGCTCTGCGAAAGTGCTTTGTGCAATTGCTCTGTGCAAGTTGCTCTGCGCAAGTTGCTCTGCGCAAGTGCTCTGCGCCAGTTGCTCCGCGCAAGCGCTTTGCGCATGTGCTCTGCGCAAGTTGGTCTGTGCAAGTTGCTCTGCGCCTGCTCTGTGCAAGTTGCTCTGCGCAAGTGCTCTGAGCAAGTTGCTCTGCGCAAGGGCTCTGCGCCAGTTGCTCCGTGCAAGCGCTTTGCGCATGTGCTCTGTGCAAGTTGGTCTGTGCAAGTTGCTCTGCGCAAGTGCTTTGTGCAATTGCTCTGTGCAAGTTGCTCTGCGCAAGTTGCTCTGCGCAAGTGACTCTGCGCAAGTTGCTCTGCGCAAGTGCTGCCGGAGCTGCGGGGGTGTGCTCCGCGTACTACGTTTGTACTTAAAAGTTGCGATTCTCCAGCCGGAGCTGCGGGGGTGTGCTCCGCGTACTACGTTTGTACTTAAAAGTTGCGATTTTCCAGCCTGAGCTGCGGGAGCACGCTCCGCATACTACGTCTGTACTTAAAAATTGCGATTTTCCACCCGGAGCTGCAGGAGCACGCTCCGCGTACTACGTTTGTACTTAAAAGTTGCGATTTTCAAGCCGGAGCTGCGGGGGTGTGCTCCGCGTACTACGTTTGTACTTAAAAGTTGCGATTTTCCAGCCTGAGCTGCGGGAGCACGCTCCGCACACTACGTCTGTACTTAAAAGTTACGATTTTCCAGCCGGAGCTGCAGGAGCACGCTCCGCGTACTACGTTTGTACTTAAAAGCTGCGATTTTCAAGCCGGAGCTGCCGCGGACCAGGGGGGAATCGAACCCGCGACCGCGGGATTGCGAAAGCAGGCGCGCAAACCACGAGACAACTTCCAAAGGCCGTTTCGCGAGCAAGAATATTGCACGGCGCCACAGCGAGAGCGCTTCGACACGCACAATCTCCGCAGAAGGTTCGCCGAGACTAAGACAAATTCACACGGCGCCACAGCGAGAGCGCTTCGACGCGCACGATCTCCGCAGAGGGTCGCGCGCGCACCACAGAAATCGTAAAAAGTCCTCAGTTTTTGAACCTCGACCACGCGAATTTCCGCAGAGGGTTGCGCGCGCACCGCAGAAATCGTAAAAAGTCCTCAGTTTTTGAACCTCGACCACGCGAATCTCCGCAGAGGGTCGCGCGCGCACCGCAGAAATCGTAAAAAGCTTTCAGTTTTTGAACCTTAACCTCGACCACGCGAATCTCCGCAGAGGGTCGCGCGCGCACCGCACAAATCGTAAAAAGTCCAGAGTTTTTGAACCTCGACCACGCGAATCTCCGCAGAGGGTCGCGCGCGGCCAGCAGAAATCGTAAAAAGTCCCCAGTTTTTGAACCTCGACCACGCGAATCTCCGCAGAGGGTCGCGCGCGCATGCGAAATCGTAAAAAGTCCTCAGTTTTTGAACCTCGACCACGCGAATCTCCGCAGAGGGTCGCAATCCCGAGCGACGATCAAACTCCCGCCCCGGCGCCTTAGAAACCTAAACTAACTTACATAGCTGCTAACGCCGAAGCTCTAAGCTAACCTTGGCTCTATGTAATTGGCTCTACTTGGCTCTATGTAACTTGGCTCTATGTAACTTGGCTCTATGTAACTTGGCTCTATGTAACTTGGCTCTATGTAACTTGGCTCTATGTAACTTGGCTCTATGTAACTTGGCTCTATGTAACTTGGCTCTATGTAACTTGGCTCTATGTAACTTGGGCTCTATGTAACTTGGCTCTATGTAACTTGGCTCTATGTAACTTGGCTCTATGTAACTTGGCTCTATGTAACTTGGCTCTATGTAACTTGGCTCTGTAACTTGGCTCTATGTAACTTGGCTCTATGTAACTTGGCTCTATGTAACTTGGCTCTATGTAACTTGGCTCTATGTAACTTGGCTCTATGTAACTTGGCTCTATGTAACTTGGCTCTATGTAACTTGGCTCTATGTAACTTGGCTCTATGTAACTTGGCTCTATGTAACTTGGCTCTATGTAACTTGGCTCTATGTAACTTGGCTCTATGTAACTTGGCTCTATGTAACTTGGCTCTATGTAACTTGGCTCTATGTAACTTGGCTCTATGTAACTTGGCTCTATGTAACTTGTCCAAGGGCTCCGCACGGAAGAACCCTTCGCGATGCTTTCGGGAAAACTGGTGTATCTCTGGAGCGCTGGGAGCTCCAGTATCCCATCAGCAACCAAAGGAGGCGAAGAGAGATGATAGCCAAAGCGGCAAAGGGACCAATCTTTGCGCACGCAGGAGTCAAATGAGTCAAAAAAAAAGAAGCTCTTTCTGCTTGGGCTTGCTCTTCATCGTTTTCCTTGTAGCTAACATGAGATGCTCATCCATCTTTGGCCTGGTAGCTTGCTTCACTGTTTGGCTTGCACACAGGTATCATGCAATTACGTGAATTGTGGTGGGTAAGACTAAGAGGCTGGGTTGATCAAAATACAGGAATCTCAATGTTCTTAATCCGTAATCCGTAGTGGGACGTCGCTACATCGTCACTACAACAAGGAAAATGACGAAACCGTCTAGCATCAGGACTCGTGAATTATTTGTTGAACAACCAATGTGATGAGAGTCCCCCAGCAAAGCAACTCGTTTTGGATGCATCCTATTTGTTTTATGTTGGCAACATAGGAGTTGATCAATATTCATGCAATGTTGCAAGGATCTTTTGATCAACTCACATGGAACCCAACCCCAAAGAGGGGTCGGGTCAACACTACCCAACAGTTGATATCGCGGCCTCAAGCTACTTGCATGATCCCCAAATCTGTCGTTAGACTCCGTGGCCGTCCTGTGGCGGCGAGTCATACAGCTTCATCTCGGCTTTGCTGCCGTGGATTTCAGGCTCCTGGCGAGCCCCTTCCCCCTTCCCAGGTCTCTGAGTCTTGTTTTCCACCGCCAAACCTGCTTGACCATGATACCTTTTGGTTTATAGGCCCAAAAAGCACGTTGCTAGTCAAACAAACACCCCCCCCCCCCGCCGCGCCAAAATCAGTTGAAACCGACATCGACTGACCCGCGACTGACAATGCGGCACTGGCAACAACTGTCGATGCAGTAACCCAGTCCTGCGTGATTGACTGCAAATCCTCGAAGAAGCCTTGCAAGCACGTGGGGTGGGGGTGGGGGGTGGGGGTGGGGGTGGGGGTGGGGTGGGATGAGTCTACGCACATGTAGTTTCGGAGCAGATATAGTTTTGCACAACATCACCAGGGGCTCTGGGGTTGTCTCGGCAATAAGGTCTTAAGAAATCTTGAGCAAGACTGTCTAGGATTCGGGAGATACTGGGGGGATCATGCGCTTTCTCGAGACTTTGCCGGGAGGCCATCTCAAATAGGCACTATTAACCCGTCCACCAACATGGCTAGGCCCTAAAAGCTTGTGCACGGCTTACCAGAAGCCAAGCCAAATAGTCGAACCACCTAAAATGGCAACTCGGGTCTTCGGGCGCTGCTCACATCTATGCAAAAAGCATGTTCTGCAAGTGACTGCAAGTGCTTGGAAAGTTGGACACCCTGACATTTACAGCACTCTCTTCGGGTTTTGTGACATGTGATTGGTTCACTTGCTTCACTTTGGGCGCATTCAAGCGACATCCTCCAATCCAACTTGCGCTTGGGAGAGGGTACGCCCTCTGTCAAATGCCATGGCAAAGTGGGACGGAGGAAACCATCTCCCAACAAATGGACGCCCACTTGTGGCTAATTGAAGGATGGGACCTTTCGGAGGTACACCAGGTGGATGAAGCGTTGTCCCCCAGCTCCAAGGCGAAAACCGAAAAAATAATAATAGAAAAATAGAAAGTTGCCAAGCTACAATTTTGGCAAATGGGTGTCTCTTTTCGAAGGTTCCCCACAAGATGGTGGGCTTCTTTTTGGTTTTCCTTCAAAACCGCCCAAAAAAAGGGAGGGGGGGTACCCCGATTCCCCTAAAAAACAGACGGGCCCAAAAAGGGGGTCGTGTCCGGCCTTGGCAGTACTTCCGCATCTGCAGGGTTGCCGGCTCGTTGGCGTGGGAGGGGTCTTGCTCCAAGGTCTGGCGAAAGGCTTGTTTTACGTGCGTAGGCGCGGCCGGATGTGCGGAAAGACCAGTGAAAACCATTGGCTCAACACCCCCTTGGCTGAACCTGGGGTCAACCTAAAAGGGGACCCCTATCAGAAGCAAAACTTGTCAGCCAGGTCCACAAATTCGGCGTGTTTCAGGGTTCGCGAAATCAAAATAGGGCTGAACAAATATCATGGACATGGGACAGGGCTTGTCTTCCCGAGTTTGGCAGAATTTTTGACCATAGAGTGCTGGCAGTTTTGACCCAACGTATGACGCGTGAGAGGGACTCTCTTTGTGGGGTGTCCTCAAATTAGTTGGAACCTCCAACAAAAAATGATCGGTTCCTTCTGGTTTGGCGTCAACACCAAGCAACAAGGTGGTTCTCATAAAAAGAAAACAAACACCCAGCTATCTGAAGGTGGAATATGGAACCCCCAGCAATGTTTTGTTTCTTTTGTTTTTTCTGTGGCTTGCCTGTAAAGCGGTGTCCCACAATTTGCCAGGCACATTTTGACCACACTTCGCAGACTTCTCGACGCACAAAAAAGGAGGAGGAGGAGGAGGAGGGGGGAGAGATAGTGAGAGAGAGCGAGAGAAAAAAGAGAGAAAGAGAGAAAGAGAGAAAGAGAGAAACAAAGAAAGGGAGAAAGGGAGAAAGGGAGAAAGAGAGAAAGGGAGAAAGAGAGAAAGGGAGAAAGGGAGAAAGGGAGAAAGAGAGAAAACGAGTGAGGGGGAGTAATGCACAGAATGAAATTGAATGCATGGTTGTGGAAAAGAAAATGACCCCATTTCTGTGATATCGAAATGGCCATGAATTACATGAGCCACAGAAAGTGGCAACCTAAAACCCGTATGTCCCACGTCACCTTGACAGCTGCTACACTGCATTACACCCCCTCGGAGCCTTGGCGAGGTGGGTGCAAAAGTGCATGAACGGCTGGATTGACGGCGCTCGCATCGTGTTGCTCAGCGCATCCTGGTGAGTCTTCCACGGCGCTTACTTGTATTTGTCTGGATATCATCCATGCAGATCAACTGCACATGTCTGCAAATTATGACTTATGATTACCATCAATGTTCTCATGTTGCTTTCTTTTCCACCTCTTTGGATTGCATGCCGGGCATGAGGCGGAGTTGAACAAGCAAGTTAAGTCTGGAAATGCCAAGAGGATGGGTTTCGTCTTCCAACATCATTCATTCAACGACACTTTCTGTGATACACAACTGTCAAACCCCTATGACTACTGTGTCCCGTTCAGGAAGGTGGCCTTGGTATCACAGCAGGTGGCCCCGAAACATTCAGTCCGCTGTTGTGATTGTTCCATATCTCCAAAACCCATGGAAACATTGCCCACACATCGTCCGACTCCGTTCCACTACTGAGTCTGCCCCAAGACATAAGACACGTTTGGAGCCTGGGAGCATATTGCATACATGCATGCCAACCAACCACCGGGCACGCGTCCTGCTGCGCTTGTAGCATGATCTCAGATGCCAGGACAGGAAGGACATGCCCACTCAAAAGTGACAGCGATGAACAGCCCTGTCCAATTTCAGTTGTAAAGTGGGCTACCCTCTCCCAGACTAACATGGAAGCTCCCAGGAGCCCTTTGGAAGACTTGGCTCCATTTACGGAGGCGTTCTGGGAGCTGCCGTGTTAGTCTGAGGGAGCGTACCCCAAAAAAGTGAAAATTATTAAGAGCAGGGATATCCGCACCTGATCATGCTTGGGACTGCCGCCTCAACCTTCATCCCAGGTGTTGATTGTGGTCAAAATTGGCCGCAACTTGCCCAAGCCGTTCTGACTCGAACTGAAAAAACACCATCTGGGGGTTGCTCAGGAATCGGTCCCCTGAAGTGGTTGCTTTTTTGCTGTTAGTTTCCCTCCAAATCCTAACCAGAAGGGCTCCGAATCCCGCTTTGAGCAACACTCATCAAAGCGTGGAGAACAACAAAACAAGGCCCTAACATGGAAGACTCCCAAAACACACGAGGTTTTAGGTTGAGACAACAAATGCCTGAACAAAAACCAGGGTCCCTTCTAGTTCCCTTCAGCCACTTTGCACCTTGTCACTAGATGAGTTTCCTGTTGGGGCGACCACTTCTTTTTCCATATCGAGGACTGAGTCATTGAATGGCGCCAAAAGCGGTTGCGTCTGTCGCGAACAGCAATCCTCTTGGCTTCAAGCACAGAATCCTTTAAACCCCTGGCATCTACTTGAGGGGCGAAAAATGTACCTCCAAAAACCCTAGGATGTTCGGCCACGTTAGTAGGCTGTTCGCCGCTTGAGTTAGTGGGTTGGAACCCAGGCTACCGATCTTTACACCCCTTGCTAGCAAAAAACAGGTGTTTGCAGCCCCCTACTAGAATCGAACAGAACCAACAAATCCTAAATTGCGAAGAAAAAAGTAACACAACATAACAGCGGTAAAGCGTTACACCGTGCTTTGCCCAACAAGTAACCCATACGCAGCAACCACCAGAACGGCTTCCGGCGCCGAGGCCCGCACTGCTTGCGCCTTCTGAGCCACCGCTTGGGCCACCTATCGGGGTCAAAAAACACACACACACACACACATGCGCCATGCTGTTCTTTTTGACTTGCTGGTGCGATACGTAGGGAATGAGAAATGGAATGAACCCAGGCTTTGTTTTTCCTCAAAGGAAACCACAAGGGATGGTTTATAAGGGTCATTCCCTCATTCCCTGCTGAGCACCAGCAAGTTGAGTTGGTATCTGTTTTGGGGTTGGCTTGCAGGGAAACCCGTTGTGTGGTTTTGAGTTGGGCTGAGGATTGTTCACAGATTGGGTGTTGAGTGGATTCCAAATGAGTTCTCTGGCATGGTTCTCAGAATTAGGGATTTCTTTTGGTGTGGTTTTCAAGGGAAACCAACCGGAAACCAACCCGAAAATTACATTCGGTGTTTTGTGGTTGGTTTCAAGGGAAGCCAAGGGGAAACTGACCATTTGGGGTGGTTCAAAACCCGATTTTTGGACACATGCCCAAATTTGCGAAAGTGATCGGAACCCGCCGTTTCATGGAACCCATTGAACACGGTCGATGTGGACGCGTCCGTCATCTTAAACTCGCAGTTGGTGAGAGCTTCCGGGCGAGAATTCGACCCTGCCTCCTCATGATGCGTGGCCTCTGCCAAATCGTCCTCGGCTTCGCCTGAAAAAGCGGCGAAGCCGAACGTGCAAGTCGATCGTCAGAGCCCGACAGGTCTCGGATTTCTGAAACTTCACAAGAAACCTGGCAGGAAAACTCCACAAGTCAAATGCCCACACTCTCTCTTGGCTCCCGCATTCGAAGCTAGCTTTGATCAGGCATCCCAAGAAACCCGGATGATCCCAAGAAAGCTCCGCCCCGTTGCCATTGGCCCGGGGAAGAAACGGCTACTTGTGTGTGCAGTTCATTTTAAAGGGAACCCTGCATCAAACAAACAAACAAAAAAGCACAAGGATAACCACTGCCGAAGAATCTTGGGATCTCAAAACGTTTTTTGAGACCCAAAGCCTTTGGAGATCCTGACCTCTTGGAGGGTCCCCACTGAGGCCGATTTAAAACCAAAACCAAAAAGCCCACACTCTGAGCCGAGCAGCGCGCGGCCCTGGAGGCCCGAAAGTTGGCCTTGACCGCCCGCTCCACCCAGGTGTGCAGCTTGGCCTTCTTGAAGTCATAGACCATGTCGCTGGGGACTCCGTCCCAATCTCGGGGACTGGGGGGTGACTTGCGAGAAAATGTTGGCACACGGCTCTGACCCTGAAAGGGTCTACCCCTTCAGAGGAAGTGTGTGAGTGAGCCCGTTTTGAGTGAAACAGCGCATGGCCAACCCGACGACGAAACATGGGCTGTGTCCCCAAATAGGCAAACCTTCAAAGAATTGCCCCAACTCTCCCCGTGGATCTGCCCAAAGCCGTTGACACGCCCAAGGTGCCCAGCTTGTCAGTGTTCATGTGCTTCATGTTCGCTGCAACCCCTGGGGGCACCACGGAGCCCATGTCCTGGGGTGAACGCGAAAAATACATGCGCGAGCTGCGAAAAAAAACACACACCTTGCGGCTTGTTCAACCGGATAGGCCCCTACTTTTTTAGAGAGAAACATGGACATTAGGCCCCAACTTTGGCTTCGCCTTCTCGGAGTTCGCTGCACGGTGCCCGGCTGTATCGCGCGACACCGGCAGAATGGACTGCGAGTTGGTTTCCAGATAACAAAGGATCCCGCGCCCGTTTGGAGGCAACGCGAAGACCCGTCCGGAACCTGCAAAAACAGACCGTACGGGAATCCCGCCACGTGGCCACCCCCCACGCTATCCTTTGCCCGTCTGGTACTCAAACGGCGTCCACCTAATACCCTTGCGGGGATTATAGCTTTGAGATTGCATGTCCGAGCCACTTGCGTGGCAAAACCAGAACCTTTTTACCTCCGGAGAGGCACACATTACAAACCCTTGCACATTGTTCGGTGGCTGAGAAGCCACACAATTGATACACTTCACTGCGGTCTCCGCAACACTCGACTCAATGTGCTGCAACACAGGCACGCGCATCTTCATTAAGCCCAATGGCAACTTCCACATCATAGTCAGCCAGCTGGGGCAAACGCATGGATGGCTTGTCCCTACCCGCCCATCCCTCCGCGGAAAAATTCGCACCCATGTCGTCATTCCTGTACATCACCGCGCGTACCTTCTACCCGGCGGGGGCGCCGCAACGCAAAAATCCTGCGCAGATGCCCCGAGTGCGGCCCTGCTTCGTAGATCGCTTCGTTGCTACAATTGCCAAGAACGAGTCCTGAAGCATTGTGGAAGCACCGAGGTGTTGGACGTTTTGTGACATTGACAAATTCATAGACGCCAGCGTTGCCTGCGAGCCGGGGCTCTTGTTTGAGCGTGGACTTGCCCACAATGCAACACACCGTGTTCACGCAAACCGTTATCTGACATTGCAAGAGTCTCAAATGACCGTGGTGGCCATACAGTCTCACTTCCCGTATCTCGGGCCACAAGTGCCAACAACAGGCTACCAAACAATATATTGTCCGTTGCACGGATCTTCCGCTGTTGCAAGTGATCGTAACAAGGTCAAAACAAACCTGCTTTTCTCACCCGGGTCCCCTCGGTCCATGCCTCCATTTGGCTATCCATCTTCTTCGCATACTCGTCCAGCTGCTCCCGGTTCTTTTCGTACTTGTCATGGATATCACTGAACTTGTCGTAGGCATTGTAAGCGTCCTCGCCGGACGCTGACAAAATAGCTTTTGTGAGGTCCAAAACAGGGGTGCGGGATGGTGCGGGCCTTTCTCGAGAGAACTCTTGTGGCTTGGTTTGAAGTTGGAAGCAACAACAAATCCATCATTTGGGGTTCCCCAATTTTGAAACACAGCTCCCCACCGGCGGCGCAGCTGCTCAGGTACAAAGCCCGTCCTTCAACTTCCCCAGACCGCCCTTAGCCGATCCGCCCGGAGGAATGCGAGGAAGGACATGTTCAAATGGGTGTGCCAAAATGGGAATTGGACCCCAAAATGGCGGCTTTCCTTTTTGGCTTCCTGTTAAAACAACCTCGCAGAGGGCACCCTCAAAAGGAAACACAAACGCGAACGTTGCCAGGAAGGAGGTCGCGGCAGAATGCTGTAAGTCACGTGTGTTTCAATTTTAGGCTCGAGCTATTACATGTTTTTTTCTGCATTGAGCTGCGCAACATAATCTGGCTTGACTAAATGAGCGAGAGCCTGTGCCAACCATATGCGAGTCAATCCATGCATCAGTCAATGCGTTCATTGGAGCTATGTCCGATGCCTGCCGTTTGGTTCTTGCTCGAGCTTGGAGAGCTGCGGAGCGGGCTGCGGCTGCGCTTGGAGAGCTGAGGGTGGAAGGTAGGAAGGGAGCAAAAGCGGAAAGGAAGAAGGAAGGAGGGAAGGGAGGAGGGAAGGAAGGAAGGAGGGAGGGAAGGAGGGAAGGAGGGAAGGAAGGAAGGAGGGAAGGAGGGAAGGAGGGAAGGAGGAAAGGAGGGAAGGAGGGAAGGAGGGAAGGAGGGAAGGAGGGAAGGAGGGAAGGAGGGAAGGAGGGAAGGAAGGGAAGGAGGGAAGGAGGGAAGGAGGGAAGGAGGAAGGAGGGAAGGAGGAAGGAGGAAGGAGGGAAGGAGGGAAGGAGGGAAGGAGGGAAAGGAGGGAAGGAGGGAAGGAGGGAAGGAGGGAAGGAGGGAAGGAGGGAAGGAGGGAAGGAGGGAAGGAGGGAAGGAGGGAGGGAGGGAAGGAGGGAAGGAGGGAAGGAGGGAAGGGTGGAAGGGGGGAAGGAGGGAAGGAGGGAAGGAGGGAAGGAAGGAAGGAGGGAAAGGAGGGAAGGAGGGAAGGAGGGAAGGAGGGAAGGAGGGAAGGAGGGAAGGAGGGAAGGAGGAAAGGAGGGAAGGAGGGAAGGGGGGAAGGAGGGAAGGAGGGAAGGAGGGAAGGAGGGACGGAGGGACGGAGGGAAGGAGGGAAGGAGGGAAGGAGGGAAGGAGGGAAGGAGGGAGGGAGGGAGGGAGGGAGGGAGGGAGGGAGGGAAGGAAGGAAGGAAGGAAGGAAGGAAGGAAGGAAGGAAGGAAGGAAGAAGGAAGGAAGGACGCAAAGGGAGGAAGGCAGGCAGGCAGGCCGGATGGA
Source organism: Effrenium voratum (assembly GCA_963377175.1). Classification (NCBI taxonomy): domain Eukaryota; class Dinophyceae; order Suessiales; family Symbiodiniaceae; genus Effrenium; species Effrenium voratum. Next base: position 371,109 of record CAUJNA010002291.1, on the reverse strand, counting down.
ACAAATGGAAGACGGGAAAGGGCAAAGAGACTGACAGAACCGCATGAAGGAAGGTAGGAAGGATTGGGAAGGCAGAAAGGAAGAACATTGTTATTTTAGAGGGAAACTGTGTCCACCATTTTGGGGATCCCATTGGTTTTGAATAGCCATATAGAGAACCCTGAAACACTTTGCAGCTGAGGCACCAAAACGCCCAGCACCATGGCAAGAGGCGAGAGGCGGGAGGCAGGGCTCACATGGGGCAGATTCGGCCGGCCGAACTTTCGGAAAGAAGTCGCGTGTGGTGACCTTTCGCTCCAGGCGTTCGTTAAGGGAAGTTGGTGGTTTAAGAACAAAAGCAAAGAGTGGCAGCTGCTTGGAGGGGCTGCAATCTGCGGTTTCGGTCTCAGGGCACGCCGAGTTGCTGCAGGTGAGGGGGTGAGGGGCTGAGCCGGTCTGTGGGGCTGTGGGGCTGTGGGGCTGTGGGGCTGTGGGGCTCTGGCAAAGCAGCATCAAATCGGTTCAAAAGCTCTGGGAACGGCATGCAGTCCGAATTTCCTATCCTTGGCTCATGATTCTGCCGAACTTCCTGGAGCAACAACAGCTGCGGGTTCCGCCAACATTGACTGCACGCAAGCAGGGCGTGTCGTGCGCGTAGGGGGAAACAAATAACATCCGAGAAGGCTTCTTAGAGCCATTCTGGCAGGACGGGGGGCCCTGAATAAACATCACAGGTGCTCACAATAAATTCACCGCTTCTGCTTGCCAAAAGGAGACAATCCATTGTAGGGGACCGATTCCTATTCTGAGACGCACCCACCTTCTGATGTTCAACACGTTTTGCTGGAAGTATATTACTTGCTGCTCAGGGCATCCTTTGAGTTTGGGGGTTTTGGGGAATTTCAGCTCTGCGATCGCCAAGGCAGCAAGCGCGAACGCCTGAAAGCCTTAGGCACCGGCGGATAGATGTCGGTCAGCTTTGTTCCAACCACCACTAAAATGTTCAACGGCACCTGGCGGAGGAAAAAAAAACGCTTCATGAAACCGAGTGAAAGCAACAAAACTCCGGAAAGCCACCTGGCGGGATGGATTGTTTTCTCCCAAGGCACCAGGGATGTGTGAAACTTGGATAAATACTGGTTGATAAACCACGAAACTGGTGCATGGATACTTGCCCATCAGCTGTGAGCCACTGCACCGCATGCAACCTGCACCGTGTTCAGCCCTTTCCTGGTGCCCGGTGCCCAGAAAAGCCGAAAGGAAGGTGGATGGGAAGGTCGTTGGCTAGGCGCGTTTGAGAGGTTCTAACAGCTGGGTTCCGGTCGCTTGCAAGAATAGCAATAATGTGTGTGCGTCCCAGAGCACATCAATTGGCCATGATGCTGCATAGGAACCGCCTCAAAGAGCCCCGTATTGAACAAATAACACCTTGTTAGAACCCATGTGCATCAAGTTGGGAAAATGTGACCGGAGAATCGCTCGGACCCTTTCCCCTCTGGCTGCTTCGCGACTTCCCGACTTCCCGACCGGCGTCGTTAATCTGGTGGGCACTTGCTACGGGTTGTTCCCTCGGCCCGGACGAGCAAAAGGTCCTGATCGACTTGTAGCAACTGAAAAACCATTACCAAACAGGTCTCTCCTTTGGGCGGTTCGGTAGAATTACCATGAGGGCTTCGATTAGATTGTTTACAATGTTCCCAAGGCAGCCGCAAATATCCTCCCTACGATCATGGAGGCTGAGGAACGAGTGGATTGGCCAAAAACAGTAACTCTGAATTTGTCGCTTCTAAAATGGTCCAACCAAAAGTGACTCAAGTCACAAAATCTCGAAACGGGATTGGGTCAAAAGGAACCCCCCTCCAAACGGGTAAAACGCGACAAATGCTAACCGGCCAGGCAGGCTCTGAAGATGTTCATTACGCTGCCCTGGATGGCGTCTGGGATCACCTACAGGGAAGGCGTTGCTTTTGATGGCGTCTTTGCGCCTTTCATTTGCTTAAGCCCCTGAGAAAAAAAAAAACTGTCCAGTAGTGATAGATTCCCTGTAAAACCAAAAGGGGAAACAAACAATATTCTCAGGCAAATGGAAGTTGTTGTGCTGTTGTACTGCTGGATTGCGTATTCCTGCTTACTTGCCTCGGTTGCTTTCTGCTCCCCTGCTAAAAGTTCAACTTTTAGTGGTTCATGGAAAACCCATTTGTCGGCAAACAGTTAAAGTCCTAACATCCAAGCAGAATGCACCAAAGTTGCTTACTTGTTTCTTTGCTGAGTTGTTTGTTTTGCTTGTGTGGTGTCTTTCTTCCCTTCTTTGCTTCGCTTTTATTTGCTTACGTGATTGTTGCTTGTGGTTTCCCCGTGATACTTTATCTTGACCAACCAGATTCAGGGATGCAAATCCAGCTGGAGCTTTGAGTTTGGCGATGGGCAGGCAGTGAATTGGCTCTAGGCCAACCCAAAAATCCATGTCCTGCAGCCACAGCAACGGCGCAGTTGCCCGGATCTTAGAACCTTGTTCAAGCCACTTTGATACAACGCCCCAATACGGAAATCTCGCAACATGATGCAACATGGCTGTCAAGCAAACCAAGATGCGCCTTTGCCCATGTCTCTCCTTTCTGGGGGATGCTATTTTGGGGACAGGGACGTAACTTGCTGGTTCTCAGTGAGTCCTCTGGGGGCTTTGGGATCCGGGTTGTATGGTGCATGGGGTCATTCCGACTCGGGGACGCCTTTGCAACATGCAAGGTTTCTTCATCCAAGCCGCTTGAATGGCTTGAGCTGTTCTCCTTCTGCAAATTAGGGCTGCTCCCCCCAAGGCGCCAGTCGCAGCATCGCAATATTTTTTTCTGTTTTTCTTCTTTTCCAGGCGGGGGGTCTCTCCCATTCTCACATGGGTCTGTCCCGACACGCAAAATGTGTTTTTTCTTTTGGCGGGGTCCCTATGTCAAGGCAGACAAGCCAGGGTGGGGCCACTGAAGTGTTTAAACTGATTAAACACCCACCCTCGTGAAAGCGCGCTTACACCCCAAACGTTTAAACGATTTCCAACCGCCAGTGCAACAGGCACATCCTTCGATTGGTTTCCAATAAGTCCCCAATTGTCTCCGAACATTCGTGTCACTGCCGTGAGGAGGCAAAAACCATGAAACGCCCAATTCAAAGCTGGCAACCGTCTTCATTACTCCATTGGAGCGCCCTGCTACTTATTGACTTGAGCAGCGTTCCTTCGGAAAGTATCCATACACACGTGACGCGTGGGCAGTGAGTTTCCCTGCAACACTGCAGCAACACCATGAATGGTCTCCGGGCTCCAACAAGCACCTCCAGAACAGTGTTCGAACGGATGACACGAATCGGCCCGATCGCACCTTCATTTTCTTTTGTTGTGTGTGTGTGTTTGCTTTGTGTTTCCGTGCTTATGATTACACTAACCTGCCCAACTTCCGGCCGCGCCCGAATTCCTTGCGCCCACGCCCGCCTTGGACCGCAGCAGACCCAGGCACGGGAAGAAGAGACCAACGCAGGTCCTAAAGCGAGGAATCAGCGGACGCACTGGGGGAGCTGTTTCTTTTTGGGTCTGAGAGGGAGGGGGAGGATAGTTTGTGTTTTTGTTTTGGGGGGGGGGGGGAGGATAGTCAGTAACAATCAGTTGCGTACGAAACCAATGCACACAGGTTGCTCTCAGCGAATGGGTGAGCCATTAAGATTGTTCCACGGGCTAACTGAGTGTTGCTCACTATATCCCTTCATCTGTTTAAGGAACAAAAGGAAAACTGGGGGCTGAGGGTTTTTTTTGGCATAGCCCTGGCATTAGCCTAACCCTGGCACAGCCCGGCTTGCATGAAAGGAGACACTAACGGACAAAGGTTTGGGGTGGGTTAACGGTAGGTTTGGGGGTGCTGAGCGGGTGCGCGTGAGCGGGTGTGCTTACCATTTGGCTGGCATGGATGCAGTACTGAGCGGGTGCCGGTGAGTGGGTGTTCTTTCCATTTGGCAGGCATGTGTGCAGCGCTAAAACAAAAAGGCTAAAACCAAAAGCAGTTGCTAACACGTGGGTCTTGCACTGACGGTTAACATCCCGACAGCGCAAACATGTTGGGAGTTGCCTATTTTGAGACCACTCACTTCAGCCTCATGTACCTTGCTTTTTCAAATTGAAGCCGGCGGAGTGAATCCAAGAGTTGATTTGATTCCCCATTGACCCATAGTTCTCTATAGAAACCACACACTCTGCGGAGGGATTACTGGCCCATGTTGTGAAGAGAAGCATCCCTGAAGAGAATGGGGGTACCGAGCCAAGCATCTCGAAGACGATGAAGCTCAGCAGAACGGGTATCAGGCCGCTGGAGAAAACTGGCACCGCAAGCGCTGCAGCCTCCAAACAGCTGTCCCCTCCCTCCAAGGCTCTCTGGGTCCAACATGGTGAGAAACACCCTTATGAACACACGCACAGAAACATACGCAGGCACACACACACACACAAAACCTGTCACGGTCACCTGTTATGAAGTGTGTGTCTGCATGCAAAGTTCCAAACCGAGTCTCAAACGTACGATCTTGGGGCGGTAAACTAAACATGCGGCTCCGAAGGACATGGTGCAAATGCCGTTTTCTTTTCTTTTTTTTTCCTGGGAGCCTAGATTCAGCAAGTGTCCCCTTGTCTTGGTAGGAGGCTTCACCGGGAAGGACGAAGGGCATGAACTTGCGGTTGGCTAAGGCTCCTAACAGGTCAATGAGCATCCCCACCATAGAAACCAGCAGCATGAAAAAACCAGGCGATGGGTTTCCCGTAGAACTTCCCAAGGAACATTCAGGAAACCCCAAAACCCCGAAGGAACCCCCCAACCCCCCCCCCCTACCTTAAGGAGGGACACCCCCCCCAATTCCATTTGTTGTGGTCCGAGAAGAGCCAAATGGGAACGGACATTTTAGGGGTCAGTAATTAAGGGGATGGGGATCCCTTAAAAGCCCCGAAGCGCCGGTGTCCAGCCATGGCCAATGACACTGCGGCCAAGGCGCGCCAACCAAGAACACACCCACCGCCAGTTGCTCTGCGGACATAATGCCCAGCAGGAGCTGGGGCGAGAACAGCAACCCGCCTAGCCTGGGCCAAACACGTCGCAAAATACCATTCTTCTTCGTGTGAGTATTAGTTGTTACTATCATTATTCTGACTACCAGCATGATGGTCGTTGTTATCACCTGAGATGGTCTGGGGCTGGCTACCTTTTGCAACAATCATGCATCAACTTCAGATATTCTTGGGAAGAGATATGTGGGTGTCTTTTCTTAAGAAAACACAACTCTTTAGGGGGTACTAGAACCCTAATGTTGCCGCAGATAGATAAACCCGTGGTGGGTGTTCCCTGCAAAAGTGACGAATTCCAACTAAAAGGGCACCCCCCCTAAAAAAATCCCAGGGATTCCACTTAGATCTGGGGTCAACAAGATGTTGAGATAAGCCCGTTTTGAGCTGAGATTCTACTGATGATCATATCCGTCGTGCCAGGCCGCGCTGGTCTCCGGAGACCAAAAGCTGCAGGCCCCCCCCCAAGGAAAATTGCAGATACAGACCCCCAAAGCGTTGCATCTACAAACAACTCGCTGGTCATCCATTCGCTTCGTTCCTTCTGTGGAAGGGCCAAAGGCAATCCCAGATGCAAGCCGGAATCCATCTACCACTCGCTGGATGTGAACTTTTTGTCGGCCAGAAGCCAAGTGGCTGTGGCTCAAAAAACCGGTACCAAAATGGAACCCTGGTAAGTGGAAACATGGACCAAAACCTGCGTAACCCCTCCGATCGTTTAATTTTGAGCCACACCCAAGTACCCAAAGCGAAGCTGGGCCCGGGGCGACATGCACGTCATGAAGCTGGAGAAGACCAGCCCCGTAGGCAACGGCCTGGAGCTCTGGAGCTTCGTGAGCAAAAAGGACCCCGCGCGAACAAGCACCGGCAGCCGGGGCGCGGAATGAGGTGAAGGGCGAAAAAAAACCTGGGGTGTGGGGTGAACCAATATGGCCATGGTTTAGATATGGGATAAACTATGGGTTAATAAGATATGGTGGCTGTGGATCCAAGTTTATGGGCTTGGAGGCAACCAGCCATTGTCCCTTTTGTCCTTTAAGGGTGGCTCCTTTGGTTGTCTACCACGAAGGCAACTGGAGGCACAAGGTACAATATTGCACATATTCTGCGGCCACCCTTTTGTTGTAGGGACACCCATTTACCAGGGTTCCATTTACCAGCACCCTCCAAATTTGATGCAACGGTATCTGAAACGCCCTTGAGCCGTTTTGGGTACCAATTGACAATTGACGGAGTTGGAGGGTACTGGAGGTTCTCACCAATATGGCCCTAAATAGGGCTGCATATACCTTACGTTCACCCTGGTGCAACTCAACATATGACTCAATAGCCTGTCGCAAGCCCCACATTCCCATGTTGGAAGCGCAATGAATGAATCACCAGTCCACATTCACCGCCTACGGTTGCAAAGAGAATTACACTATGTGTACTCACCATGCTATTATTGGTAAATGGGTGGATGTACCCCTGAAAATCTAACATCATCCAGCGACCTTTGCTGCGAAATTGGTTTACACACCCGACCCATGGCCCATCTGGCATGGAGCGAACACAAGATTGTTTTGCTTCCATGTGCTTAAGAATATACTTGTGTTTTTTTCCTGGTCTCAAAGGGAATCGATTTCACTGGACAAATATGTTCTCATGTTTTCCAGCAACGCAAATGGCGGTAAACAAAAAAGGGCCCAGAGGGACTCACGGATGTTCCACGTGCATTCCGGAGGTTTCTGTTCTTTTGGAGCTTCCCTTTTGCGGTACCCCACTGGCTGTTTCTTTTTTCCGGCCTGCCGTTGAGGGCACCCAGCATCGTGGGCACCCACATGAAGACGAAGGAGTACCTGCAAAAAAAAGGCAACCCAAAGAAGCTCCAGATGGTCCATATAAGTACTACCAGGAGTTCTGCAAGGTTTCGGTTTGGGGTAACCATGGGTCAAAATCAGATATGGACCGCAGATGTTTTTGTCCATGTCGCTTCTTTTTGGCAGGGCTTCATTTTGGGTACCTATTTTTGACCCACGGCCATATGAGCGGCGGCCTTTATTTGTTGCTTCCTCTAATGTAAACAGTTTGCTGGGATCCTCCCTATCTCGTTCATTCATTTTTAGTACTAGGCCGACTTCCTGATCTCGTTTTTCACGCTGTCCTCAATTTCTATACCACCATGTCATACAACTGTTTCCCTATCTCGTTGTTGGGCTCCTCCCTATCTCGTTCCCATAGGCACGTGTGTTTTGTCCAAAAAACTGTTTCCAGTCCCTTACTAGTCTGGATGTGCGCAAATAAAAGCGGGCGCTCATATGAAGCAAGCTGCAAACGATGATAAATGCGAGAAGAAAAAAAAAAACGGGGGCACATCGCACCTTCGAACAAAGAATTCACCAGGCCGGTCAAGAAAATCTTCCTGTCTGACATGATTGCCTGGCAGGACGGTTGGATCAAAGGCCTCATCCCATGACTGTTGAAGCTGGTATGCCACTGGTCTGGTCTCCCAACCCCAAACTGGGTGATGCCCGCTTTGGGTTTTATTCAAAACACCCGAAAGGCCTCAAAAAAGGCATGACCCAGAGCCCAAATGATGGCACTTCGCGCATGACATGCCATGAACCTCATCCGGGCGCTATGTCTGGAAGCATGCTAAACGGGGCGAAATCCATTACGCACATTCCGTCATGATCATGAGGCGATTTCCTCTGACACTGGAAAATTCCGTGGACGAAATCCTGCACCAGTTGGTATGTGTTGTAGATCACAACTCCCAACGTGTGCGAAGTGGATTTTGTCCATGAGTAGTATCCCACACGCCCAGTTGAACAAAAAAGAGGATGCCCTCCCCCCGAGACACAAGCGCTCCGCTTCGCCTTGAAGGCAACCCCGGCATTTGTGGAGCTTTCCTTCTCGCCCTCCTTCTTTTTGCCCTGGCTGTGAAGACATTTCGGTCTGCCTTTTTTGACGGTACCCCCCTTTTGTGTTGTTTTCTTTTTTTTAAAGAGTGGCCTGAATTTTGAGACAAACCCATGGCAAGAAGGCGGCGCTTGAAGGACACGTTGGCAGCTCCACTTCTGATTGGAAGCTGATAGAGTAAGATTGCGCCAGGTAAGAAGGCTGACACGACAACCACCAAAGGGACGACGACAACCACAGCAAGACCAACGACAACCACGCTCACGACAAGCAGCATCAGCGGCGCCGGCGAGTCTTCCCAGTTCAATGCCATTGGCGAAGACAAATAGACAGATATACTGCCAGGACAACCGTGGCATCTCTTGAGCAACACAACCTTTTCCTCTAGAATCCTGCAAGCTCTTGCTGGGTCGTCTGCGCGATCGAATTATCACACTCCGAACTTTAAAGTAGTTGAGTTTCAAACGAGCGTGACGATTGACCATCCCACACCTGCCACGCAAAGCGGAGTTGGAAACTCTATCCGAGGGTGAACCACACGGCTTTGCAGAAACCAGTGATAGGCGTGAACTGTCGTCCTCCTGATGTAGATTTTACCTGTCTGGTCTTGATTAACAAGCTTTCCAGTGAACACCTCTCTAACACATGTTGGCTGCCCTTCACAAAAACGACAGTTTTGCCCTCCTCTTAGAACTGCGCAACAAAACACGCTGGCCGGTCAACTCGGTCAGACTCATCACTGATTTGTGTGGCAGGCGCGGCGCGGCCAATGTTCACCCTTTTTTGGCTTATAATATTAGAACGGATTGCAAGTGTCAACACTGACCGCCCGCTGTGCTCTTTCACTTGGCTGTGGGTCAAAACCAATGGACCATTTTGGGGTAGGTGCACCACCCATTTTAGTCCATTTTAGTGGGGATTGGGATGTTCACTGGGGGGTAACCGGGGTTTTGACCCATGGCCACTTGAAAGACTCTTGGGCCTCCTCATCGCTGCTCCCGTAGTTTTCCTCCCAGAAGACCACAAAGAAGAGGGCCAACACCTCGCGAACTCCGAGATCCGACCGACTCACATTCGCGGAGTCCGAGTTGCTGTGGATGGACGAAATCCTGCGCCACGTGGAAACCAAGGAAGACCATTGCTTGTTGGCATTGGGAATCCACTCATTCCAGGGTTTCGTAGGTGGTGCAGGATTTCGTCCATCCACAGTAGGAAGCCGTCGAACCGGTGGATTCCCCTTCTCAGGTCGGTTTTTGTACTGGTGCAGGGGCCTTCGGTCTGAAGCCAACAGGCTTCCCCCCTTCCGGCGATTCCATGGACTCAGCTTCCTTCCAAGTGGAGCCCGAGGGGCCGGGGGTTTGGAGGTGGTGAATTGGGTGGTTTCCCGTCTACCTACAAGAACCATGGCTTCAGAAATCCAAATCCAATCCAAACCAAAGCCTGATGGAAGGCGGGGGTTTGGAACTCAGTCCTTTGCCGAGCTCGGAGGGCTCCGCTCCCAGGTCAGCCCCTCTGCAAACATCTTCCATTAAAAAGAAGAAGAGAAAAACCAGAAAAACCAGTAGAAAAACCAGTAGAAAAAAGGAAAAGCACGACCAAGAAGGAAAAAACGAACAAACGAAAAAACAAGGTTGGATGCCCAAGTCTTGCCGGATCCACATCCATGGGTGTTGAATTGCTTTTGCTCACGCCGCCACTAACGGCGCGGAGCATTTCGCACATTTTTATGCGAACACGTCCCACCGCCCTTCCTGCTGTTGTGCTCGACGCCTTGATGACTTTGGTGGGGTGGGGTTGGGGTGGGGTCATAACGTACGGGGCACAATTTGCTCGGATGCCTGCTGTTGTGTGGCTTAGTCACAAGTTTAGTCCCGGACACCGTGTCACGCAGGCCGAATTTGGACTTTTATATTCCCTGGCGTGTGGCATCGAACCTTGCTAATTACAACTGGTCCGCCGAAGGCTTGAAAGGTTGGAAAGACGTGCAGAGGTGGCTGCCACCTTATGTCATGCTAAGAAGAAGGGCGGGCTGAATCCCGAGCGGTGGCGATACTCGCATAACTACCAATGGCGGCACAACACGTGTGATTGCTTGTAGGAAGCAATGCCGTAGTTGTTTCATGTCCAGAAGGGTTGTGAATTCCTCCGCACCGTTAGTGGCGGCGTGACCTTGTTTTTTTCCCCAACAGCTGAAAGCTTTGGGGTCTTAGCCCAAATAGGCTCCGGGGTGGTCCGGGGCGGCCCTGAGGTAAGGTTCCACGAGGGTGCCACCAGGGTTCCACCAGGGTTCCACCAGGGTTCCACCAAGGTTCCATCAGGGTTCCACGAGGGTTTCACGAGGTTCTGCGCGGGCTGGGCGGTGCGAGCACTAAACAGAGCACCGCATGCTGTTGGGGATATCACCTGAGCTTATTTCTACCTCCAGGTGAGCTCGAAACCCGAACAAAACATCTGGAGAGGTATTTGGGGGGGGGGGGGGTTGGAACTTCTGTTGGTTTGCATTTTAAAGGGAAACCAACTGGAGAACCCTTTTTTGGGCTCCCATATTCTCACATTTGGCTGGAGTTGGAACCTCCTCAAAAAGTGACATGAATCCCCACCTAAAATTGATGTCCACAGGGCCCGGAACCTGAAAAAATGCGCTGTCATTCCCCCGAAGTCGACTCCGGAAAAGGATTCGCCAGTCGACTCGATTCCGAGGTTCTTGAGGACTTGACCAATGATCTGTTGCAATCCTCTCAAGCATATGGGGCCATATGGGGGTAGGTGGGGGCGCGGCCTGTGAGGGGTGGCCTGTGAGGGATTTGAGGGAAACAAGGGGACCGGCCATTTGGAAGGCGACACTTTTCGCGTCAGGGCTCACAACTTTGGGCGTCGAGGCGGGACTGAAGCCTCCAATGATTCAAGTTTGTGTCGAAGCATAGGGTTCGGTTCCCCAACGTAACTACACTCCCACCAGTTCACATGGAACCTCACGAGGTCCTAGTTTGGACCACTTTTTCCTATTAAAGGGGACCTTCCGTCAGGTTCCACAAAACAAAAATGTGGGAGAGAATCAACCAGGTTTTCAGTAGAGAGGTTAGAAAAAGGGTGCCAACTTTCTTCTGTGGTCTATTGTAGTAGAAAAACCCTCCCAACCCCAAAAAAAAGGAAAGAAGAAGGGCACCTAGCTGGGGGACCTGTGGATGGACGACATCCTGCACCAAAAACAAGGTTTGTAAAAGGCACTACTGGTCAGCCAGCGCTCCATGGCAACTCCTGTGCTCCAAGGCGGGCCTGAGGTCCTGGGGCGCCCGGCGGTGAGCGCGATGGCGGCCTGAAAGGGCCCGATCTCCCCCAGTCGGTCCGCCGCCAACTGGGCGCCTCGGCCGTTTGTGAAGCGCGCCGGCCAGGGGTTTGGGTGTCTTCAAGAAGATGTGGACTCTTGACACGTTGGGTTGTAAGAAAACCCCCCAGGGGCCCATACCCTTTAATCGACCCAACACCGCTATCGTTTTTCTTCTTCCTTCTCGTTGCACAGGCGTTCCACACATGCACCTCCCCACCGGACGAAGCATTACATAATGTGGAGGTGCGGGGCTTTCATACAACCTCACACGGGCTTTTCTCAAAATAGGGGAACCCCGAAAAATGGTTGTTTCCTTTCACCATCATTGGGTTTGGGGAGGGAGGAGGGGGAGGGAGCCCAAATTGAATCTCAATGCGTTAATAATACCCTATTTGGAGCATTTGGGCTCCCTCCCCCCTCCCCTCCCTCCCAGCAAGCCCCATTTCAAGGGGACACCGAAGCCTGGAGAGCTTCCTTTCTGTTTCCCAAGAAACGTACACACACTTAAAAGAAAGGCACACCCGAGTGCTGTCCAAAAAAACAGTTGTCCGGGGGCCGAAGGCAAGCTGGTCACTGGATTTCCATGGCGAGAAAGGACTTGGCACTCTTTTGACGGGTCAGTCTTTTCCACACAACCCTTCCCCCAAAAAAGGCAACAAGCGTGTTCAGGCGCTGTCCCTGACTGTTTTTGGATTAAAACGAAAACAAATAAAGCCAACCAGGGCTCGTCAAAGGATCTCTCCCAAAAAGGCCATGGAGTAGGGTATCGAAGATTTGACCAAACCCAAAGAAATGAGCCCAGATAGCAAGCAGGTGGGCAAACTGATGGCCCCCGCGAAGGTCGGATGAATCTAGCAGGGGCGGGTGACTGTTCGGGGGAATGTCAGACGCCCGGGTGGTACCCCCCCCCGGCCTCTTGAGCCTGAGAATGTAGATGACACTTGAGACTGTAGCAAACTGTCTCTGGACAGGGCTCCCTCAAGTTCCCTTGTTTGGACCAACAGTGAAAAATGCTCACTGCGACCCGCAGGTAAATTGCAAGGTTTTTGGGGGGGAAATCCAGTGATCCCCTGCTCGAGTCTGGTTCTGGAGCTTCATGCGGCTAAGGACAGGGCAAATGCCAGCCTTGGAGCGTCCAACTTGCACTCCCAAGCAGCAATGCCCGGCCAACATGTTTCCCAAAGTCAGCCAACCAGCACCCTCCAGGGGTTGTCAATTGATGCCCAAAATGGCTCACACAAGGGCACTTCAGGTACACCTGGACCACTCTTGGAGGGTGCTGGAAACTATCCAGAAACCATTTGGGTAAGGTCGGAAATGAAAGGTACGCTGGCTCCTTCCCAAATCATGTACCCGGCATCGCATGGAACTCGCCAGGCAGACCCGAGGTGCGCCTGCATGTCCTTTTTGAGGGTATGCTTTTTGTGGGTGATTTAATGGGAAACCAAAGGCAATCTGTGTGAGTCCCCTTTATTTTGACACACACACACACCCATTTCAAAAGCCAAAGCCTAAACCAAACAATCCACACCAAACGCCAAGGCGTTAGCTTGTAGGTCCAAAGCGAAGATGTCAGCTCAAGAGAATACTGCAACCCTGCTACCCGTTCAACAATCGGGATTTCTCCACAGACCCCCAAATGCTTGGGTTGCTTTTGGTTCGCCTTTTTAGCAAAAGTCCATTTCAGGGGTACCGACAAACACACCGCCGGGGTCCCGGCAACAATCGCAGACATGCCGTTGATGAAGGAGGCAGTGCCTTCAGTCGGAGTGCTGGGCTATTCGCAACGTAAGAAGATGTGTTCTGAAAGTAATGGCTACTTGTCTTGGGACCCCAAAAGAGGAGTCTGATTGGTTTCCCTGTACCCAACAACTTTGGGTATCCAAGAAAAGGATACACCCAACTAGGCGTGGCATGACCAAGCTGCTCACTGGGCATGCTCAACCTGATCGAAACACGGAAACAAGGACACACCCCTATCTTCAGGCCTCACGCAAACACTCTCCATAAGAGGCAGGAAACCAGAGGAAGCTAAACCCAAGTAGTCTGAGGACTAGAACCTTGGTAGCTCTGGCCTATTTTTTTTTTTACCATGGTCAAAGTCACCCCCTAAGTGGTGGGTTAAAGGGAAACAACCCCATTTTCTGACTTTGATAACCCCCGGAAACCGTCAAAACAATGACCCCAGTAGCTCTTCCGGCACGGTTTACGCGAAGCGAACTGTTTCCAAACACTCCTTCTGGGGCGATTCGGTCACACCGCACAACTGCGTAACTGCGAGGATGCACTATTCAATGACTGCAGAATCCCGTCACCTGCAAGACTTCGTCACTGCATGTCTTGAGACTTCGCTTCTGAAGAACCATGTCGTCCAAACACTGAGAAGACGCTCCTACATCAGGTGTGCGCGGACTAAGAGGCAAAGGCTTTCTCCTCGTTTGGCTTTCTCCTCATCATGTTTCCCTTAGATGCCCGCACCCCACAGAGATTGTCTTGATTCTCAGCCGGATGGTTATCCCTAGTAACTCGTAGCAAGCAAGGCGTGGTGAGCACATTGTGTGTTCAAGACGGTAGAAGTGATGTTTCAATGGCCCAAATGTGGGTGTGACATTTTGGAGGTCACCTTTTTCGATGGTTTATTCATGGGTCCTGACAGGTCCCGCTCCCCTTATTTTGAGATAAGCCCATTTGCATTTAAGGGACCCTGCAAAAGGGGTACACAGAAAACACACACCAAGCTTTGGCGCAGCACTCCTGTCGCACTGCTTTTCGCGCACGCGAAAAGCATGGGCGATCCACCTCTGGTGGCATGTCGCCAAGCGAGCACTTCAATCAGCACAAACACAATCACCGGCAAATTACTCCTCTTCAATTTAACATGGGGCGCTTCCCAGCAAATGAGACGGTCCTCTACGGATGGTGTTGTGTGCAATGTTAATTGGCAGGCGGTAACGGCCTAAATCACTCGAATGGGGTGGGCTGCCTAAAAAGTCAAACCAAGTCATGATCGTGAGAGATGTAAGACAAGAAAATCACATGCGCAATTCTTTACCCGCTTCTGCCAAACCTAAGCAAGAATACCAAAAAGCTTTCCCGATTCGACGCAGCAAAGTCGAAAATCATCGCGCCGACATCGGCGTGAGAGATTCAAGTGGGCCTTTGACCCAAAGCGACGGACCGCGGTGTAGATCTCTGAGAGATCTAAGCCGCGGCATCTGAGCTCTTCTCGTCAGAGCATACGGTCATACATTCGGCACCAGCCATGGGTGCCGCGCCTGGCAGCTTACCAGGCTGGCAGAAAGATACACTGGTAAACACAGAGGCGAGCGATGAGTTGCACGGAACTGTTTAGGCCTCAAACCAAGCATGCATCTGACTCATGCTTCCACCCTCATGACTTCCGTGAGGACCTCTGTGGATCAACCAAACTGCCGCAGGTTCTTCGGAAATTCAAAAGATGGGAGCCGTGTGAATGCCGCCTCGCTCTTTGGCATTGTCTGCAAACATATCCTCCTTTTTTGGAGCCACAATGCCACACGTCAGCTGTGCGGTCATCGTGACTGAGGCAAAGCATGGGCACTGGCCCCCCAAAGTCAGGCAGTCATTTGGGTGTGTCAAAATACGAGGACCCCAGACATATTTGTGGGTTTCCCTTTTGGCTTCCCTTCCAACCAAGCCCCAAAAAGGGGCGCGCGACAAAAACACGGTGACGCCCATGCCATCTCTTCAGAACCTGCAGCTTGAAAAACTGGCAGTGCCAGGTAAGCGGAAAAGGGGACGGATGTGCTCTTCAGCCCTTGAGCTTCCGTATCGCTACGGCAGAGAAAACGCAAGACCAGAATCTGACCAGTCTAAGCCCAAAAAAGGGGTCCCACCAAATTCACCCCTCAAATCCAGATTTCTTTAGATTCAGGGGCTTGCAATGGTTAAACCACAGAAAAAGAGGAACAAAGGACCTGCGCTTGCGCAGTTGCAAGGTTCGCACTGAACAGTTTCTGGCTAGTGGGGAAATCCTGCTGTTCCCAAAAAGGTAAAAGCTAAAGACCCACGCTAAATTGAGTGCAGAACCCCTAGCCCTAACAATTGTGGTGTTAATGTGTTGTCCCCAAAAAACAAGAAAGACCAAGACACCTGGTATCAACAACAAAAAAACAGCCACACCGCGAGAGATGGGCTGGTCAATCTCTGCTTTCCACTGTCCGACCTTTTCCGCACACCGCGCTCGGTACTCGGCGCTCTTAGGCTGCCTGCACCAATTCAAAACGCTCCGGCCACGCGTCATGCGACAAATGCCTTGCACGAGGAACCATGTGGGACATGCAAGGCGTACTTTGGAATTGCAACTGTGCAAGGGAAACTGTGGCTAGACGAAACCCATTTCGCACCACCCAAGAGGGAGACCCTGGAATGATGATTCCCCTGTAAATGCCAACCAACAATGGTTTCCCATGTCCATCCACGGGAGGAACCATGCCTTAACAATTTTCCCGGCTGACTCGTGGGCGAGTGACTTCTGACGAACGAGCGAGCCTCGTGCTCTCAATGCCAGAACTCGTCTTCGCCTGAGTTCTCACAACGAATGGGTTCTAGGATGCTACACACATGATTGTCCTCTGGTGCAAGCCTGTTTATCCTGACAGGTTTGGCATGTGAAGTGGCCCCAGCGTCAAGCGTCGCCCCCGAATTCCAACAAATTCTGCAAGGCGAAGAATTGGGTATGGGTCAAAATCAAACCGCGAGGGGACCGTCCATGTTTCCACTTAGCGGGGGTCCATTTTGGGTACATATTTTTGACCCACAGCCAATTGGAGGGCTTTGAAAGACTCTGAAGGCCGTTTGCGAAACCTCTTTCCGAAGGCGGAGCTTTGATTGCCAGAGACCTGTCCAACAACAGCTGCCAGAATTATGTTCAGTCACGACTGAAGGCCAGGTGGGTAGGGGTTGCGCATGGTGGCAATGGTCAAGCCTAAAGTGAGTAACAATCAGTTGGCATACGCCAGCAATAGGCAGTTTAAATTTGGAGATCTCAACATTAAATTGGCTACATCCACAATTGGGGTTGCAAGTGGTGCGGGCTAACTGTTACCCTCCTCGCATCATGGAAGTGCACTCCTTTTTTCCACAAGTAGTCGTCCAAACAGGGTCTGTGCACTCGGTTTCTTGGAAGGGTACTGTTCCAAGCAATGCCTCGACACCGTCTTCCTGCGTCGCGTCGCGATGGGGAGCCTCAAGTCTTCGGCTTTGTTCGTATTTCTAAAACTTGCTGGTGCGAGGGGCAAGGAAATGAGTTGGACTGATCCTTAAAAACCATCCAACTGGTGGTTTCCTCCAAGGGGACCCCTGAGCTCATTCCCATATTTTTTGCTGAGCACCGGCAAGAAAGGTACGGGTACAAACACACATCAATCAAGAAGCCCAAAAAAAAACAAGGGGGGCGGGCCCCTCGGAGTCGATTTATCATTGGGGGTGGTGTTCATTAGGAAGGGGTCAAGGCTCATTGATTGCTTCATGTTTTTTTTTTTTGTCCCATGTGCAAACAGCTGGCACGTTTTTAATTGCAGCCTGTGCGAAGGGATGACCTACACGCAGTCCAGAAGTTCATGTTTTATCTGGTCGCCCCAGTGAATCTTCACGAGTGACAAAGCTTGGTCGTCCTTGCCATTGTCCAGTGTCCCCAAACCTTTCGGCTGTGTCGTCCTAAAAAAATGTTCCGGCACGCATCCAACTTCCATCACATCTGCAAATTATGCAAACCCAACATCTTGAACTGCGGAATCCTTTTTAGTCACAATGGAATGCAGGGTCGTTGCCTGCTTCACCCCCAAATCGGTCGAGCGATTCCCTTGAACCCATAACATGCGCAGATGTTCGGGGTTGCTCTTCCCCCCCTGAGCAAAGGGTCTGACTTTCTGCAGGTTTAATGGAAAAGCCCGTTTTCGGTCACACAAGAGATGGACCATCCTATTTGCTGAGGTGACCCCTCGGGACTCGGGCGCTTCGCGCGGATAAAGCTGCCCTTGAGGTCGACGATCTCTCGTTTCAACTCCCGCAGCTGAAGCCGAATCGCCCTCGGCGAAACCCGCGGCCGGGCCCCCCGCCACCCCCTAAATTCCTCCAAGCAAAACCTGAAGGCCTTAAGGAGGGGGAGCTGGAGGGGAGGGCTTGGCTCAAAGTGTTCGGGGCAACCCGAAGGGCTCGGCTTCAGAAAGTGACCCGCTTCCCCTCTTTCCAACAACCATGGGACCTTCTAACACTTCAGGATGTGTGCGGCTCATTCTTTTGGGCAGGGGATCCTACCCTCTTTCCAACAACCATGCACAAAAAAGGTCAGAAGGGTCTCTTAACAACCAGGGGGACTGTAGCTCAAAAAGGACCGCGCATGGTGTTGCTTTCCTTTTTCTACAAACTACCTGGAGGCGGAACCTATTTACAAATGATGGTTCCCCCAAGTACTCGTTTCCCTGGAAGATTTAGTCGCTTCAACTTGCAGAAATGTTTGGGAGATCGACATCGAGTTGGTTCAGATTCCGGGTTGGAATGTGAAAACTGGCGGGCGAGGGTTTGGTTTGAGAGACTGTCCGGAAAGGCCTTTTGGTGGTTTGCCTATGAAAAGGCTGGCTGTCCACTTCCATTGAGGACAAACTGCTTCAGCTGGGAAGAAGAAACGGTCGCTGATTCCAAAAGCCGTCACGGCAAACCAAAGCCGTTCTAACGTGGCCATCCAGCAGGGAACTTTTCCCACCTGCTTGCATAGGACGTATTCAGATTCTGAAAAAATGCCTCTTGCTGCCCATTTTATTCCTGGCGACATGGCGAAAAAGCGACGCATGGCCAAGACCTCCTTGAGCAATTCCTCAGATGCCCAGTGGCCAGGGGAAAAAAAAGCATCCTTTTTTGGGTTGGTGGAGTTTAAAGGGAACCCTTCCGCAAAAAGAAAGGAAAAAAAGGCACTGGACAACTGGGATCCTTGTGAGAACCCCTGAGACCTTCGTGTCTACCAATGGAGCCGAGGATCCGATCCGCCTTGTCCACCTGGGACTGCTGCTCCTCCTGACAGCTGAAACCAAAACCAAGACCCAGCTCCAAACAACTTCCCAAATTGGAGGTCTTTGCAGCTGGGTTTGAGCTACATGTAAATATATATATATATATATAAAGCTCGCGTTTTGGCCCTTTTCCTTGGTGGGTTCACCCGTCAACCCTGCATTTGCGGCGCGGGTCCTTGCTCTTCTCTTTCGGCTCCGCCTGACAGCTGTGCATCTCGGGATGGCTGTGGGATAACTCGGCGGAGTCCTGTTGCTGGGCTCCAAGCAACATCCAAATACGTACGGTTCAAAACAAAACCACCAGGGGACCGCATGTGTTTGTCTTTGCTCCCATTTACCAGGGTTCCATTTTCGGTACGCATTGTTGACCCATAGCCAAGTGGAGGTCCTTCCAATTTTTGGACACCCCTGACCTGTTTCTTTATGATGTCAGTGTCACAGCGCTTCCTCCCAAGGAAATACCGTCAGCCCACCTGGTACCCCGCCTGGTGAAAATCCTTCCCCCCCCCCCGGCAGACCCAACGACCGGTTCGCCTCCTGTCCTTCCGTCGGCTCCTCACAAAGGGCTTCTCCGAAAGTGGGAGGCGGATGGGCAAAGCCCGTCTCAAACTCGTGAGCAAAACAGACATGGCTGTGGCTCGAAGATCGGTACCCAAAATGGCACCTCGGGAAGTGAACACCGTGTAACCCTAGCTCTTTCATTTCGAGTCATACCCAAGTGGCAAGCCAAGCATCCGATGGGCAGAACACTTGTCCAACTAGCAGGATGTGTCACTTATGATTGGGTCAACTTCACCAAGAAAACCAAGCAAGAGCCTGGGCATTTGGAGGCCGAGCCGCAAATTTAAAAAGCATGGCTTCTTCCATCAGCTCTCGGCAACTTTTCAAGCAGGACCTGTCAGACCTTCCAAAAACCTATGTCCGTATCTCCTTCAAGTCGATCCTGAACCTCCAAAGGGGGCCGGCTATTTTGCAACTTGTGCGAACAAACTCCCAAGAAGTGTCTTCGCAGTTCTTTTTTTTGCTCCTGCCCAGGACTGTGCTCCTTCCGGTGCTTCGGAAACATCCAAGGATCCAAGTTGGGGCCAATGGCTGCAAGGGGTGCTTCCCCACCAACCATTCCCAGCAGGGTTGTGGGAAACGACCACTTCTGTGATACAACAAAATGGGCTTCCCAAAGACTAACCCCATAAAAAGGGGGAGATTTGACATAAGTAAGACCAACCCCGAATGATCCCACAATTACATCCATGCATGAAGCGGAGGACCACGGTCCACCCTTCTAACAAACCGAAAGGAAGGCCCCAAGAAAGGAGGCCAACAAAAACAAGCCAGAGGATGAAGAGAAGTCCAAAGCCAAACTCGGGAGGGGAGAGGAACCCCTACGACCGAGATGCAACAAAAATGCAGCGACAGACAAAGAGCTGCCGAAGACCAAAGGGACCAGGAGGAGCCAGGAAAAGGCCACAACCTGGAACGAGGTCCGGAGAGCCACAGACGACTCAATCCGCCAAACGGCTAGGCACAGGCCCAGGCAGAGAAGGCGACAGACACAGGAGGTGAAGCTGACGCCAACCCAACAGGGGCGAGGACGCGCAAGGACATCCCAAGCCCAAACGGTACAAAGAACAGCGACAGCCAAAGAGCCGTCGAAGACCCAGAAAACTCAGGAGGAGCTGGGAGGCCGCTGCAACCGAGCCCAGAAAACCGGAGAGCCACGAACGGCTCAATCCGCCAAGCGGCGGGTGGGCATAAGCCCAGGCATAGCAGACGGCAGTCACGGAGCGTGAAGCTGCCGCCAAATCGAAACACGATGAAGTTCTGGCCGCACAGCCGCCACCTCGACGGCCGTGCCCCGCTCCCACCCCGTGGAGGTACTTCATGAGGGAGCACCCCGAATGATCCCCGAATGATCCCACAAACCTGATGACCAACTAGGTCCTCCAGATTTGAGAGGTTGGAACAAGGGTACCCTTTTTTCTGTAGTCTATTTTAGTAGGGGAACCCTCCCAACCAAAGAAGGGGTGAGAAGGGGCACCAATTGCGGGGGGACCTAGCCAATGCATCCCCCAAAATCCGCTCCAGCTCCATCTGCTGAATCGCGTCGCAGTAGGCCCCTCGAGCTTGCGCGGCCTCCGGGCACGAGACATGCACGGGCGGACTCTATGCATCGCTACTCCGTACACAAAAACATGAGCTTTTTGTTGGCAACCCGCGGGAATCCAACCAAAAAGCAAGCATCAAAGCTCATTAACCCCCCCCCCCGGGGAAAAAAAACAAACTTCCCAAACAAAGCTTAAAGATCCAACCAAGTAGCAAGCATATACAGACCCATGGCCATCGTTCACTAAACTTTGGGCCGAGTTTCCCGTCGCCACAATGAATGACGAGTTCACCGATAAACGACCGGGGTGAATAGGGGTTCAATGGGTCTCATTCAGGCTGCGAGGTCTCGGCAGTTTGCGCGTGTTGGCTCAGCTTGAATGATTGCGCCCGTTCCTTGGCTAGGACCATTTCTGTGTGAGAACCCATGGGGACTATAACATGGCTGACACAACAAGCCCGTATGAAACCTTTGTACCCTCATATCCTATCGATTAGTATCGATTATTTTTCTCAGCATTGGTTTACAATGCTTTGGGGGCTAAGAGAAGTCAAGCGCACTACAGGTCGTTGACGTGAGGCAGCGGTGCACGGACTTGTTTCGCGTGTTCCAAAAGCAGGTTCGGGCATCATGAAGAGGAAACTCAAGGTGTCAAGGAGTTGGTGTGAAGATAGCAAACCAAAAACACGGCGTGCTACAGGGCAGTTGGTTGGATTTGGCAAGCATAAGTATCGGTTAGGTATCGACTAAGTATCGGTTAGAGTATCGGGGTTAGCAACGAGTGCGGACTGTATCCATGCCTCGCATAGCTTCTCAACAACACATGGTGCAGCTCAGAACAACCCAAGACTAATTAATCGAACCAAACTCTGTCTTCACGGCTACTGGGGGTAGCATTTTTTTTCGCTAGCATCGGTTTGTACTGGTGGGGGTCTGCAAAAACAGTTCAGGGACAGCCCCTTACATAACAAACAGGCGCGGGTTGTTTAATTTGACCCGTATGGGTTCTGGGCTACTAAGCACACAAAATGAGTGTTGCAAGCTGGATTTTTTTTGGAAAGGGGCAAGTTGCTTGGTTGAAAACACCAGGTTCGGGCGACGCCCATTAAACTCATCGCGACACACTCACATGGTACAATGTTGGTTCGGCTTCTCAAAGCCGTCAGTTTAACCTTGGGGAGTTCGATCGGGGGTTCTCAAAATTAGGGACCCCTCCAGGTCCGGCGGTTTACTTTTGGTGTCCCTTTAAATCCATCCGAAAGGGGTCCCCTATTTGGCAGTGGGTCAAAAATATGTACCCACAATGGGAACCCTGGTAAATGGAAACATGAATTAAACCTGGGGTCCCATGGTGGTTTAATTTTGACACACAGCCATTTTGAGACAGACCCACACCCAAGTAGCGCTAGCTAAGCACTTACTAACTTGCGGCTCACGGGGCCTCATGGGCATCTCGCTGACTCCCCGCTTCTCCGGCGGACGCCTCAGCACGTGTCTCAAGTGGTGTGCCCCCTGGAGGTTGCTTTTTTAGGATACTCAGTTGTTCAGTGACCCTGGACAAAAGGGAACCCTTTTTGGGGAAAACCATGTTTAGTGGGGCAGCCACCAAAGAAAAGGGGGAACAAAGGTGCCACTGAACAACTGAGGATAGGCTTGATCTTTCTTGAGGGTACCCCTCTTAGGGCCACAAGGAAAACAAAAGGGGAAAACTGACAGTTCGTGGGTCCCCTATTTTGAGAACACCCCCTGCCCTCGCATGGGTAGCGCAGCACTGTTGGGGATGATGTTCAGATCTTTGCAGCGCAACTAATTCCATTATGACAATTGTTGAACCACGTCACAAGTGGTTGCTGACATGAAACCCCACCAAAATATGATATCCACCATTTCGGGTCCCCTATCGAATTTCACTCCCGTATGCTGTCAAGCCTTCTGCAAGTCTTGAACCTGGCACCCAGCCAATGTTCTCTCTCCTGTCTGGAACTCAAGATCTTCCCAACAAGTTCAAGGACAAAGATCCAACCAAATAGCTGTCAAGGGAACGGGCCATCAAGTACCCTGACCCGGCTGAGCAGACTTTGAGAAGCAAGTGTGACATGCATTCTCAAGATCGAAACATGGCATGGACCAAGACAGGGCGATTGAGAGCATGTCAAGTCAAATTGCTATATCTGGTGGCTCGCTCAAGGTAGCTTCGAATCGCTGCACGGGGCGTACGGAAGTACGAGCCGCACCCCCCAGAACTTGGAAGATCTTCCTAAATGGTACGATCGGAACCCGTTTGTTCGAACCTAAGCGGTTCCCCCGCGGAACGGCGGGCAATTTCGCGTGCCAAGCTGCTTTTGGCGCCAGATTGTAGGACTCCAAGTTGTCGAAGATGTGCTGAAACTCCTGCACATCAGTCGGGCGAGAAAAACAAAAAATCGATCGTCGCCGGCGATGCCATTTGACAGGAATTGGGTCTTGGAGCCTCAATGAAGAATCAACCAATCACATTGAAACTGCCTTGAAAACGCCGAGTGCCCTTGGATGATTGAAGCTACCATCCCCGAGGAAACGCCTACGCCGCCGATTTGATCCCAAACGCCTTCGCTCCTTGTCAAGCTCCGCCTTCGTTTTGACCACCTTCACAAAGTGTGCCTGGCCACCTGTCAGAGGTCACAAAGGTCGACATAGGTATGATGGGTGGGGCTTTCCGTTTTTGTCAGGGTAGCCTTGTTAGATGGTTTTTTTAAAGTGGAGTGGTCTGTTTTGGGGTCCCCAAACAAAAGTGTGAACGCTTCCTGGGCCATGTCTATTGAAAGTTGCAACTTAGGCGATTAGTAAAATGTACTGCAACCGATGGCCATGGAAACCAGCGCGTTTTCCTTTTGATTTCCTTGAAAACCACCCAACAAAACACAGGGGACAAACATACCCCAAACAAACAGTGAGCTGCTTGCTGGTCAAAAGACACAATGCAGGCAACCCAACAGGGCAAAAAGCTAAAGCAGCAAGCGAAGTCTGCTCCAATGACACAGCTGGCCTGCAGTCAGCTCCGGCTTCTCGGATGAGGTGGATCTGCCTGCGGGCGCGGCTTTGAGGACATCGGGGCTCCAAGCCCCGCCGTGTTTGGGGCCCAACAGGACAAGCGGCCGTTTTTAACAGGTTTGGGGTGGAAACACACGGGTTGCTGGATAGGGGAAATCGCGAACATTTCGCCAGGTCGAGCAACGGCAACCCCTGTGATCCACCACGACTCCACATGTGCCAGGGTACACAACCTGTTGGGCATGATGGCTATGGCTCCCTTAGCAGGCTCCTTATCTTCACGATGGTGCTGCAAGAACATGGTTGAACAAGCTTGATGGGTGCATAAAACATGGGGAGGAGGCCAAAAATGGAAGCTTGCCCTTTTGGTTTCCGTTTCAGCCAACCTGAAAAGATTGCGAGCCTCCAAACGAACCCATATGGGCACGTCGTTTATTTCAACAAAAAAACTGTTTTTTAATCGCGTACCCCCTTCTTCGTTTTCTTTGGGAAGCCAAAAGGAAAACCGCCCATTTCGGGGGGGTCCGACGACTGTCCCATAGGTTGCCTCGCTCGCCTGTGCGGCCCCAGGCGCGACCCTGCGCCGGCCGGCGGGCTCAGGTGCTTCCGATCTTTGGTCCCGAAGCCTCCATTTGCGTGTTCGTCCCCTGGAAAAAAACAAAAGTATGTCCAATAGTGATAGATTCCCTTTTAAACCAACAGGGGAAAATAACTAGACCACAGTTGGCCCGAAAGCATCACAGCCCCGTGACCATTCTGCGCAAGTTGCTCTGGGCAAGGTGCTTTGCGCAAACTGGTCTGTGCAAGTTGCTCTGTGCAAGTTGCTCCGTGCAAGTTGCTCCGTGCAAGTTGCTCCCTGCAAGTTGCTCTGTGCACGCTGCTCTGTGCAAGTTGCTCTGTGCAAGTTGCTCTGCGCAAGTTGCTCTGCGCAAGTTGCTTTGTGCAAGAAGCTCTGTGCAAGAAGCTCTGTGCAACTGACTCTGTGCAAATGTCTCTGTGCAAGTTGCTCTGTGCAAGTTGTTCTGTGCAAGTTGCTCTGTCAAATTGCTCTGTCAAGGTTGCTCTGCGCAAATTGCTCTGTGCAAGTTGCTCTGTGCAAGTTGTTCTGTGCAAGTTGCTCTGCGCAAGTTGCTCTGTGCAAGCTGCTCTGTGCAAGTTGCTCTGTGCAAGTTGCTCTGCGCAAGTTGCTCTGCGCAAGTTGCTCCGGGCAAGGCGCTCTGCGCAAACTGGTCTGTGCAAGTTGCTCTGCGCAAGTTGCTCTGCGCAAAATGGTCTGTGCAACTTGCACTGCGCAAGTTGCTCTGCGCAAGTTGCTCTATGCAAGTTGCTCCGTGCAGCTTGCGAAGCCCGCCTGCGGACCAGGGAGGAATCGAACCCGCGACCCGGCGGTCCCGGGCGAACCACGAGACAATTTCCGAGGACCAGTTTGAACAACAAAAGTCGCAAAACACCTTGAGTTTTTGCACCTCGACCACGCCGATCCCCGCAGAGGGGTCGCGCGAGCACAGAAAGCGTAAAAAAGACCCGGAGTTTTTGCACCTCGACCACGCCGATCCCCGCAGAAGGTCGCGCGGGCCCAAACAAAATCGCAAAAAACCTCGAGCTGTTGCACCTCGACCACGCCGATCCCCGCAGAGGGTCAATTTTCGTGCAGTGTCGTCGGCACTACCCCCCCGCCCTAAGAAGAGATTTTAACTCCTCGCAAGTCAATTGCACTTGACTCCTTGCACTTGCAACTTGCACTTGACTCCTTGTGCACTTGCAACTTGCACTTGACTCCATGCACTTGCAACTTGCACTTGACTCCTTGCACTTGACTCCTTGCACTTGCAACTTGCACTTAACTCTTTGCACTTGCAACTTGCACTTGACTCCATGCACTTGGCTCCTTGCAACTTGCAATGACTCTCATGACTCCTTGCAATGACTCCTTGCAATGACTCCTTGCAATGACTTTCATGATGATGATTCCTTGCAATGACTCTCATGAGAACAACTCAAGTGAACCCAGCGGAAGAACCCTTCGCCATGCTTTCGGGAAAAACATATCCTTAACCACATGGAAGGAAGCAAGTTCCCCCCCAAACACAGGCCCTGTACCAAAGGCGTCACCGGATTTCCCCCTCCAAAGTGGCCATCAAGTGGTGGGCTCCAAGAACACAGCCAAATTAGTAGGTGGCAAGAAAGGGAAATTAAGGGACCCCCTCCAACTATCTACTGTTGCTTGGGCATGTTTTGGAAAACCGGGGCACCGACCTCCTTTTATAGCCAGGGTTTGACATCATAACCTAAAACAAGTAGGTATTTGGAGTAGGGGGTATTCTGACCCGCAGTGAGTTGACCGGCCAAACATGTTAACTTTTGGGCCTTCACCAAATCATTGAAAAAACCTGACAAACAGTGTCAAGCTTGCCAACTCAACCAGTAAGTACTGTATCTTCCAGGGAGTCTGGGATATCAAATTGTTCCAAGCTTGTTCTATCCTTTCGGAAAGTCCGGAGTAGCTCCATCATGCGCAAGCGTGTGAACCTCTGTCTCTCTCTCTCTCTCTTTCTCGCTATATATGTGTAGTGAGCCAGTGCAGAAGACCTTAGCTTTCTCCTAGCACGGATGTTTGCAATGCGCACGCGTCCAAGTGATTCTAAGCCACGGTGGCAGTGAAAGTGAGAGCACGTCTGTTGCCACATATTAGCAGTCTCGCAACGCTGCCGCGGAAACAGAGTCGTGCATCTAAGGTAGACTGGGCTGTCCTCTGATCCCTGCAAGTGTTTAATTGTTTAGTGGACACCCAGCCACAAAACCAACTAAAAAGCGAATGGCTAAGGACCCCAATGGCTGGAACCACCAAGCAGAATGATACGCTCACGGGGCTTTGGTCCACAAAAAGGTGCCGCGGCTAGTGCCCAGCTGCGTTGCCACGAAAAGCTCAGCATCGCAGTGTTTTTTTCGAGCCTCATGAGGTCTCAAACATTCGCCGGGCAAAACTGGAACCAGACGGTGTTGTTATTTCTCTTCGCAAATCGGGGTTGACCAACAGGTCCGGTAAATATGGGATATTGGTTGCAAACCACCAAAACGATTTGATATCATCCCACATGGGCAAAGTCGTCCAAGGTGGGAATATAGATCAACCCCAAAATCTACGGAAACTGTGGTTGCGCTGCGCGCCGCTTCGGATGCGCTCGAGCGACTCGCCCAAGCACCCATCGAGCGCCTGTGGAACAGATCCAGGGATACTGCTCGGGTTCGGACCTCGGAGCGTGCGGGGCGTGTCGCTTCTTTTTCAGGGACTCGCCCAACCAACGGTGCGGTTTTCCTTGTGGGTTCGCCTTTAAGACCGCCAAAGCGGGAGACCCTACACAAAAACCACACCCATCTTGCGAGTTGTGTCGCCATTAAGCCAAAAGGGCTATGAGGTGTGTGTGTGTGTGTGGGTGTGCGTCAGTATGGCGGACCCCCTTTAAACCAACTGCAAAGGGTACCGAGTAAAAAATAGTCCGCCCATGCATTGCTGACTGAAACCACGGTACTTACCAAGACAATCCAAGTATGAGAACCCTTCCAGTCGGTTGGCTTCTCTTTGGTGTCCCCAAGGTGTTTTTGTCTTCTTCTTTTTTATCTCCAAAAGAAAACAAGTTCCCTAGAGGGAAACGCGCATAAACTGTTCCTCAGCGCCGCACCCTCTGCGTGGCGAGTGTGCCGCGGCGAGTGTGCTGAGGAGCTGCGCCCCTGGCAACGTTCGAGAGGTGCTACGGGTGCGAAACAGGGGTCCTTCAAGGATACATCCAAAACCATCTATGACCCATCCATCTGACCCATCTATCTGTGATGGGTTTCTTTGGTGACAAGTCTAGGGTGCATCACTGTGGACGAAATCATGCCGCTTCGCACCAGTTGGTTGGTGAACTCTTCGAGAACAAGAGGGGGTCTAGACAAATCGAGGAAAAGCAAACTGTTCATCTGGGGAAAACATGAAGCACAAGGACAAATCGGACAAAGGGACTCCATCTCGGCATCTGTTGAACGAGTCCTGCTTTATCCAAGTACCAGCCCATTGCAAAACTGGCGGTCCAAACTCTACGCTGTCTGCGGAGCAATGAGGATGTTCGATATTGGCAAAGAGTTTGGCTGGTTGAATTTGGCTGTGGGTCCAAAATAGGTACCCAAAATGGATCCCTGGCAAATGGAAACATGGGCTAACACCTGCTGTCCCCTGTTGGTTTAATTTTGACCCATACCCATTTGAGTATTGAAAGTTTCTGCAAATGTCCTGGCTGGGATTGGCGGGTTGTTTCGCGTGGATGGCTCAGCGCTCGCCCATGACGAGTTTAAGATCTTCTTTCCTGAGTGGAAACAAACGAAGCTTAAACTTTCTGTGGTCTGCTCCTCTGCAAATTTCCGCGGAACTCAATAAGCCTGTCCCCCAACAAGTAGGCTCCTCCAGAAAAGCTGGATTTTCGGGTAGATTGCCTGGTAGGTTTGGAGGGCTGAGGATTTTTAAGCCCTAAAGGTTGCCAACACCCCCTGTTTAAGCCCTAAAGGTTGCCAACACCCCCCGAAGACTTCTTATTCCTATATGTCTGCACTCCCAAGTACAGTCCAAAAAACTGGTCATTGGACCCGGCAGCGGAGGGTGCGGTTGTATTTTGCGGCTTGCTTCTTTTCTTTCTGCCCCCCCAAAAAACATCCGTGGCACCTTCGGCCGCCAATATACTTTGTTAATATAATGGCACCCCCCGTACCCTTTTTCAGCCTCTCTGGCTTCGGCGTGCGGCAAGCCCAGGTGCATGTCCCGGCGCCAGCGCCTTCGCTTCGCTGAGAACGACGCCAGTGAATCGCTTCGGAAAGGGTTTGGAGGCAGTTTTTGTGGACTTCCATTTTTGCACCAGTCCTAATGATCAACTAAGCGGAACCCTGATGGAATTCCATCTGATTAAGTCCCCTTCAGGGAAAAAACAACAACCATATTTCCAGTAGTGATAGGTTCCCTCTAAAACCCACAAGGGAAAATATACAATATTCTGAAGCAAATGGAAGTGGATCCACCCCTGTAGGATAGCAACCAAAGGTACACTTCCTCCCACTACCAAATCGCACCTGTGGCAGAGCTGGTACTTGGAAGATCAATGTCCTCTTGAAGGACCCCTTCTGTGAGGTGGCATGTTAGTGGATAGGAGGGTACAAAAAGAGTAAGAAAAGGATCAACAACTGGAGTCTCCATGACTCTTTAAACTGGTTCTGCCTGTGAGCATTGGAGTGGGAATGAAAGGAGTAAAGCAAAGCTTCCATGACCCTTTAAACATGTGGCCCCTTTCCTTTGAATGACCCCAATTTTCAAGGGTCATGGAGACTCCAGGTTGCGATAAAAAAATAAAATAAAAAATGGCAGGTTCCTCTTGTCAAATCCTTGCTGCAGTGCTTCCTCTTGGGTATCGATACCTGACACTCCTGATATCTGCACGGATTCAACTTGCCCACGTTGGTGCAACGAACCGCGACGTTGCAAACGAGGCGAAGCCTGCAGTCCGAACCAAACCCGAATGTCGGAGGCCACAATGCCACAATGCTCCAAAGAGTCTGTCTTTTTTTGGGGGAACCCCCTTGTTGGTTGGTCTCAAAAGGGACACCAGCAAGGACCATCGTCATTTTGCGGGGTCCCCCCAAAGAAACACAGACCCAAAGAAGGCCATGCCCCCCCCCCCCCCGCATGAGCTTCATCAGAAGGCGCCCGAGGACTAAGGCCCCGACGAACTGCCCAGCACCGTGCAGCTATTTCCTCAGGGACGAGGCACAATCAAAACCTGGCAGTTCCTATTACTAATCCCAGGGGTCATGGAGAAAAATTAACTGGCACCTCTTGTTTGGTAGAATTTGAAGGGACACTCCCTCCAAAAAGAGAGAGAAGGCCACCACTAGAGCATCAGAAAGGATCCCATTTATTTGTTGGAACATATTTAATGGGGCACCCAAGAACTGCGAAAACAGCCACACCTGCTCCGGGCCTAGATACTGACGGAACAAAATCCGCCAGTTGGGGTTGGTGGTTTATCCCATCGTAGGGGTAAGCCATCCTGGTTGGTGCGAACTTGATTTTGTCAATCAGTATCTTGAACACATGCCACCTGCTTCAATCGTTGCTATGCAGATCATTCCTGCGACTCCTTTCAAGACACAAGCAGGCTGGAGGCCTCTCAAAATACGGCCCCACAAATGAATGTTTCAGGCTGAACGTATACGTCCATATATGAACCCCTGTCATGAACCCCTGTCATGAACCCGTAGTTTATGGGTTAATTAATGGTACGTTAGGGCCTAATTTTATGGTAAATCAGCCCAAGGGTCCAAAATGGCCATGGGTGCATACATGGACGTATACCATCAGCCTTTTGAACGGCTTGGTTCTGCTGGCGTTCGATTGTCACCCACCAAAACTGTGGTCTCACTCAAGACGGTTTTCTGTCTTGAGGCAAACAAAACATGGCCATGGGTCAAAACCCAAATCGTACCCCCAGTGAACATCCAAATCCCCACTCAAATAGGTTCTAAAATGGGTGGTGCACCCCTACCGCAAAATGGTACCATTGGGTTTGACCCACAGCCACATGAAACACAATCAGAAGTTATTCTTTTGTGTCAACCGCAAACGTCAAGAAAAAGGGATCCAGAACGAGAAACCTCAAGCAGTCAGTCATACATCGCCTCCGAATCGGCCAAACTTGGGCCTTACTCCTTGCCAGGGCGCTGTGCACAGTCGGGGCTGGCTCTCCTCGGGCGTACGTAGGAATCGGATGGCTTTGCTCTACTCGAAAACTATCGAAATGGGGGAAACAAACGAGACCCAAAAGACATTTGAGAACAACCCGAAGTCTCTAAACGGTGCACTTTGGAGGATCCCTCAAATGGGTGTGGGTCCAAAATAGGAGGTACCCAAAATGAAACCCTGGCAAATGGAAACATGGACAGAAACCTGCTGGCCCCTGGTTGTTTAATTTTGACCCATACCCAAATGTTGATTTGGGACCCAGCTTGAGTTGGCAGCCCCGGGACCGGGACTTGGTCACTCGCCACTCGCCCGGATTTTGTTTATACAGCCCGGCCGGCCTGCAGGGGTTGGGTGCTCGACCAGGCTAGTAAGTGGTCAGCATCCTAGGATATACCTGATATGACCAACTTACAATTGGGCTAACTCAGGTTGTGGCCTGGGTTACTAACCATTCACCCACTTGGCCGAGCACCCAAGTACCCCCTTTGGGGCTGGTTGAAAGGGAAACCAACAGGAAAACCATTTGGAGTCCCGGTCCAAACCCCAGTTTGACCATACCCAACGAGTAAATGTCAATGCGCGGAACATTTCTATCTCTGCTCCGAGCGGCGTTTTTCCAGCTTGTAGCCCCTGAGCTGCAAAGGGCTGTGAGTGATAGCCACGAGCCAAGCATGGAGGGGAGCTGTAATTCTGCATTTGACTTGTAGATCGGATGTTTCCACTATGGGAAATTGGGTTGTCTTCCTGGTTATACGTGAATTTTGGGTTGTCCACTGACTCCGGCAGCCAACAGTAGAGGTCTGGCATGAGTCACATTTCAACAAATTTCGACAAATGAACAGTGTCCGATTCAGCAACCACTAAGTCTCCCACCTGCTCCAAACACCAACTTGATTTCGGGTATATGTTCAATAACCGGGCTTTCCATAGTAATCGGTTTTCGTCCGGGGTTGACATCAAACCGGAAAAAAGGCGGGTGTATAACATAAATACAGACCTGGGTGTGTCGTAGAATAGGGGACCCCCCGAAAAGGTTGTTTGCCTTTCTGTTTCCCTTTGAACCCACCCCAAAACGGGTACCCTCAAAAAATGATCACCCCCACCTGGAGTGCTTTGCGTCAATTGAAGAGCAAAGACATAAGCGGCAACACGGCCCTGTGTCAGAAGGTTTGGGGCCTTCAAACGAATATGCTGAGTTCGGAGACGTGCACTGCTTTCCCATTATCAATGCTACTAAGCTACTTTGGATGGTTTGAATAGTGGGAATGATTGAACAATTGATGAGCGCACCTGGAATGAACACGCAACACGTGTTTTCATCCTGGCACGTGTCAACGACGCCCTGGTTGGCCCGAGCATATATGCTATACGGAGACAAGCATGGTCC
Source organism: Effrenium voratum (assembly GCA_963377175.1). NCBI lineage: Eukaryota > Dinophyceae > Suessiales > Symbiodiniaceae > Effrenium > Effrenium voratum. Next base: position 339,485 of record CAUJNA010002291.1, on the reverse strand, counting down.
AATATGAGGGAGTCTCAACGAAACATGCGATGTGCTGCCATTCTCGCTGAGTTTGAGCAAACATATCCTCCCAAAAGGCTCGATAACTGCCAATGGGTTCATCAAAGTGACATCCTCAAAATTGCACTCTAGGTGGTTTTAAGGGAAGCTACCCCAACAAATCATTTTGAACACCTCGCAAATGGCAACCACATGGGACCCAGTTTCGAACAGCAAATTCAGTGACTGAGCTCCACTGCGGCTCAGCTATGCTCTTAGCACAACTGGACTGGGCCGGAGACCCCTGCAAATGACCCGTTCAGCATGTTCAACTCGACAAACGAATGAACTTCTCGGCAAACGAACAGAGTTGAGTTGCTGGTTCTCATTCTTTTCGGGACCCAAGAGTCTGATGACTGGAAGGAACTGGCAAAACCCCATTTGTAGAGGTTTTCAGTTGCCAGTAAGACGTGAATTTACCTCTCTTCCTGAGTGGATTGGCCAAAACAAGTTCATATTCTTTGTTTACCACTCAAATGGTCATCCAACAAAGCTGAAAGTCCAGGAACTCAGGAGAGGCCGCTTGTACCGCGCCTGTCGCGAGGGCTCGTCAGCTCGCGATAGGGAAGCGGCGGCCGCGAGTGCGGCCTGGGGTGGAAGGGCACCACAACTTGCTGGTGCGATAGCTAGGCCCTCCAGTAGAGAGGTTAGAATAAGGGTCCCAACTTCTTTCTGTCGTCTATTTCAGTAGGGGAACCCTCACAACCAAAAAAGAGGTGAGAAAGGGCACTACTGGGGGACCTAGCATAGGTAGAGAATCACCGAGTCCGGGTGTTGGAAATGAACCGGAAGTCCCGAAGAAAGGAATCTTTTCTGGGTCTAGGGGTCGAACCAAAAGGGGATTCCCGAATAAAGGACACCTTTCTGGGATGATTGTTCTAGGGGTCATTCCGTTTCTCATTCATTGAGAACCAGCAAGACAAGGGTGCCTCAAGCAGTTCTTTTCCTTTTTTTTTGCTGGTTTCCTTGTGGGTCTCCCCCTACCAAGCCAAAAAAAGGTTTAGGGGGAAACAAAAACAAAAACTTAGCAGGTTTCGTTCGGCCTTTTGTAGGATAAAGTGGAAAACCGTTGATGTCCAAAAGGTCTAAACGGCGATCGTTGAACCCTTTTAGTTTATTACCCAGCTTTCACGGGTCCCCTTGTCTGACTGTTGGGGGGGTCTCAGCGCTGGTGCTTGGCTTTTCAGACCGGCAGCCACCGCATGTCCAGTGCTGGCAGATGCGGAATACGCACGCGGGCTCTTCTGCGGAGAACGCAGTTTGAAACAGCAATGAATTGGATTTGTCCAGATGCGGCGTGGGGTTTGCCAGGCGCGAAGAGCATCAAAATCGCTGTGGTTTATGCAAGGGAAGCACAAGAACAAGGCGTGTTTGAATTGTTTATTTTTGCACATCGTGCTAGTTCATAGTCATAGAAAAGGCAAAATGTCTGGAGAACCAAGGGTGTTGGAATATTTGTTTTGAAGCAACGTGGCAACAGGCGCCTGCTTTGCGTCACAGCTGTCAATGTCGGGCATCTGATTGGTACGGCAAATTCAGAATCAAAAACGAAAGCGCGCTGTTGAATGCTACCTTCAATTGGGTATGGGTCAAATTAAACCACCCGGGGACCGCAGGTTTTAGTCCAAGGTTCCATTTACCAGGGTTCCAAATTACTTATTTTCGACCCACAGCCAATTGTCCAGGTGGTTTTCAGAGAGCTTGCGCAGCAAAGGAGGTGATGAACCTGTAGTTGGCGCCTTCGAAGTTGACGCAAGAGCCGCTGCAGATTTACCTGCCTGTCGCGCTGGCTGCCAAGAAGGCTCCCGTGGGCTCTGCTGATTGGCCAAGTGTTGCCGTGTGGGTCACCCGATGTTCAGGGGAGACATCGCCCGGACCAGATTCACGCGCAGCGCTCGCCCTCGGCATGTCACCGGTCACCTTTCCTGATCCAAGGTGTCTCGTTGGCCGGCTTCCGACTTTGGTTGTAGCTGCAACGATCTTGTGGCTCGAAGTTCGTTCCCTGCCCTCGTTTTAGCGCAAAGGCAATGAAATGAACAGACATGGACTTGTGCGTCTCTCTGCGTACGCGGCGAGGCGCGTGTCGCGTGACACCCTTCCAAAAAGACACCGGTTAAATTTGCCGAACTTCCATTGCAGTTCTTGCCATTCTGCATCCGAACACCGCAGAACATCCGTGAACATCTCAGGAAAAGAACGGCAAGGAGAGTTGTCAAGTCCAAATCAAACCCGCGCGCCTGTCGCGTGGGCTAGGAAGCTGCTCGCGACTCGGCAGCGGCGGCCGCTGGGAGTGTGGCCTGACAAAGGCTTTGTGGCCTTCACAAGGTCTGCGGCAAGCTGGTCGTCCGTCGTTGTTTCAGGGGACCCGTTTAACGGGTTCTAGCAACCAGGTTCTGATCGATTATGCCAAAGGCCAGCAGCCATCTTTTAATAAACACATTCAACAAATCACCCAACTCATCACAAGTTTGTCTCTGGGGACCCCAGACCCAACCTGGGGATTGGCCCAGCGCAAACTACCAGATTTCGGATTGGGGTTCAGAGCAGCTGGCGCCGAAAGCTTAGTGTGAACCACAAAGCGTGACTCAGGCGCTGAACCTTGACAACCAACTTCTGTGTTGCTCGGGCATGCCGATTGACTTGAGTCACAAGGGGTCTGCCCAAAACCCTTGGTGAGCACCTATTTCTGGCTGGCTCTGACAATCCCTGCCCTGCGTGCGACACAACTTTGAGAACCATGGTTGTCAGGGGCCCGCTATCCCCAAGAGAGCCATCCGAAAGGAACCCTATCAAATAACCCCAAGCAACGTGAAAAACCAACCACTTCCTCCAAGCCCTCGTCTTGCCTCGGAGGTCTCTCCGGCGGCCGTGGGCTACGCACGCTCCTGTGGCACAAGAGAAAGCGTGGCTCGTCTTTGGAGGGTACCCCCCGGCGGCTTTAAAGGGTGCCCTAGTTGAAGAGCCCACGGAGTCCTGTTAGTCAGACTTTTGCACCGTGACGTTAATGTTTATGACTGCCCTTGTGATTCCAGTTTGCCTACCCCTGTTTATGCCTATCCCTATGAATCCCCAAATCATTGCCATATATCAGGGTGAGCTCATTTTAACCCCAGGCGAGCTCGCCGCAAAATACGCAGAAGATTGTGCACCAGGTGTCCAAACTTATGCTTGGTGAGAAGAAGCACGACAAGTTTGCTGATCAACAAAATCTTCGAGTCAGTGCAGCTGAGATTCGGCAGGCGAACACCTTCGACATGCCCATTGGCGCACATGGCTTGAGCGATAAACCAGTGCTTTGCTATCCCGGTGTGGCTCTTGCAGCATGCGCTTCTGCCTTCCATGCGTGTGTGTGCGCCTGTGTGCGCACACTCGTGTTTGCGTGTGCGATTGCGTGTGCCTCTTTGTGTGCGCGTATGTGTGCGTTGCGGCTTCAAGCGTGTGGATGGTCAGCCTGCATGTGACACATGTGCCATGGTCAAAACTCCTTGCGCGGACATGGTCAAGGCTCTTATCATGGTTGTCTAAATTCTCTATTAAGGGGTCCATGATCATCCCTATCAACCTCAAGCAAACGGGGGTCAAGAGACCACGGCACACATGGTGGGAATATTTGTCCCTAGCAAGTTGCCAATGCCTAGGTGCATTATGCAGAGCGGCCCAGCTGAAAATCCTGGATTCCTGCAGCCAAGATCGAGGGTCCGGCATTCAGCTTTTGTCTCGTTGGAAAGGGACAAGCAAATAGATGGCCTGGTAAATGGAATAGAACAAAATACATCTAAACCAGCCGAACCCATCTGTGTCTAACCAAACTAACCTAAAAAAACCACCTATGGTCCAATCGTGCTTGCCCCTTTCCACAAAAGTAGAGCTGCTAAATTATGGCTCACCAGTAAAGGGGTCCCCCTTCTTGCCTGCAGAGCAGAGTAAGAATCTGCCCATCTTTTGGCATTGAGCAGATTGAAATTGCTTAGACCCACAAAACGGTCAGTTTCCTATTGGTTTTCCCTCAAACTCAAACTGGTTGCTCTTCCGCCCGAAAGAGAAAAAGGTCCGTAAGGACCTATCGCAGGTTTTATCAAACGGCAATTGAAAACCAAACGGTCTAAGCAGCGATTCGGTCACGTCAAAGACCAGTGGCGAGAAAAGGGTTGCACGAAAAAACAGAAACACACACAAAAAACGAAGCGACCCGCATAGGCGGCCACAAAACAACAACAACAACAACAAAAGGAAGAAGCGACCGGCATAGGTGTCCGCGCCGAAGGTATCTGCTAACCATCCCTCGGGAAAGCCCCGCTTTCTGTGCTCTGAGACCATCCAGGTCCTCAGCTGCCGTGCCGGGTGGACGTTTCCAGGTCTTGGAGGTATGGACACTATATACTACTTTTTGGGGTAAAAGCTGCGTTTCGGGCTTATATTGGTGGTCTAAAAGCGCTAATCATCAAAACATACCTGGACATATCCTGGAACATGTGACATGGCCAAATCTTCATGTGACCTAAGTCCTCCAGTACTCCAGTAGAGAGGTTAGAATAAGGGTACCCTTTTTGCTGTAGTCTAATGTTGGACCTCCTTTATTAATAGTACTCGCTATTGTATAATTATTTTCCTCATTCAGAATCCTGTGACTGTTTTAGGGGTTCTCTATTGTGGCAAGTTTTTTTGTTCCCCCCCCCCCAAAAAAAAACGCAGAGCTTCTCTCTTCGCTTTCTGGATTTGCTCGGGCTCAGGCTAAACTTGCCAAGCCTTGGGAGCTGGAGGCTGGTTCTGAGTTAGAATTGGGAAACTTGAAGTGGTCCCCAAACCATCAAATTTAAGATAACTTCTTTACAAAAAAAGTGCGGGCAAACAGTCACACAAAGGGGGGTGCCCACAAGAGGCCCAGATCCTCTTTAATGCGACTGTTTTGGGGCCCTCTTTAGTGTCCAACTGGTTTCGGGGGTTGCTGAAAAACGACCCTTGGCAATACTAAAGTAGAATTGGCAATGCTAGAGTAAGTACTGGGGATCTGAGAGTCAGCCTTGGCAATACTAAAGTAGAATTGGCAATACAAAAGTAAGTACTGGGGATCTGAGAGTCAGCCTTGGCAATACTAAAGTAGAATTGGCAATACAAAAGTAAGTACTGGGGATCTGAGAGTCAGCCTTGGCAATACTAAAGTAGAATTGGAGAGTAAGTACTGGGGATCTGAGAGTCAGCCTTGGCAATACTAAAGTAGAATTGGCAATACAAAAGTAAGTACTGGGGATCTGAGAGTCAGCCTTGGCAATACTAAAGTAGAATTGGCAATACAAAAGTAAGTACTGGGGATCTGAGAGTCAGCCTTGGCAATACTAAAGTAGAATTGGCAATACGAAAGTAAGTACTGGGGATCTGAGAGTCAGCCTTGGCAATACTAAAGTAGAATTGGCAATACGAAAGTAAGTACTGGGGATCTGAGAGTCAGCCTTGGCAATACTAAAGTGGAATTGGCAATACTAAAGTAAGTACTGCCCCTCCCGGACCCCCAGGATCTCCCTAAAGAGAGTCCCGCCGACTGGTTCCACTGTTCGGGGGGGGGGGGGTCACACTAAACAGAGTCCAACATTATTTTTGGTAGGGGAACCCTCCCAACCAAAAAAGGGAAAAAGGGCACTACTGGGGGACCCAGTTGTTCTAACGAAAAAATGAGAGGACCATGGCCAATGCCGCTTTGCGGGAAGTCTTGTGTTGAAGCATCCCGAAATAAAATCCCCGGATGGCTGCCCTCTGCGCGGCTTGAAGAATGCAGTCTGGTCTTGGCTGAAAAATGGGAAGATGCGAATTGACACCGGAATCCAGGCTTGCAAATTTGATGTATGGCTGACATGTGCTGTCCCCTGGATGCACGTGAGCGCAACCGGAAAGCGTCATGGATGAGACAGACACACCTGGGATACGTTTGCAACTTATTCACTACTGTGGATGGACAAAACTCACGCCAAGCACCAGCGGGTGGTGGTTTGTGAATCAGTATTCACACCCTTCCTGGTGCAGAGTAGAGTGGTGGATGGTGTCCATGCACGGACAGTGACATAGATCTGTCCTACTCATATGCTTCTGGTATGGCCAGGTCTCTTGTGGCTTGGTTTCCTGGATGCATGTGCTCCAATTCAACTATACTACACGTCTAGGAAAAATGTTCCAGAAAGGTCCTTGGAACCTCCTCAAAAGGGGTTCCGGTTGTTGGGGTCTGAGAACGATTCTGGGGGCTCCTGTGGATGGACAAACATTCTGCACCAATTGGCCAATTGGTAGGTATTCATAGGGTTTCATGATACAATTGTTCGCGAACAGAATAGGACACATTGCAACTGGTGTAAAGTAGATTTGGGCGTGTCTTTGATAGGGAACTCCCTAACGGAAACTGAAAGGGACAATTGCATACAATTTCCGTGTCCCGAATTTCAAGACACAGTATCACGTATCTCTCCTTGTCCAGTTGCCATTTAGGGGTGCCTCAATTTTGAAACAAGTCCGTGGTCCACATCATCCGGCAGCAACAAATCGAATGGCAAGAGGCTCAAAGGCGGAGAAGAGCAACGACGTACTAACCTCAACCAGTCGCGTCCCGCGGTGCCGGGCTTCAAATATTGTGGGGGGTTCATGTCCACCAACCACCTTGGAGGTGGTTCCAACTCTTCAAATTCATAGCATGGGTCTTTTTGATTCAGAGCCAGGGGAGCCATAACAAACAAAATAATCGTGACTATTGACTACTGGAACCAAGGACCATTCAGGGGTCATGTCCTTACGATGCTTCTCTTGCTATGACTCATTCTTGGAGCTTCAGTCCCAGTCGATTCCATAGTTTCAACCCAAACGTTGACAATCAGCAGCCCAAGCGATGCTGCTATAGCAAGTTGGCAGTAAACACGTCAATAAATATTGATGGCAAAGCCAGAAGGCCGCAATCAGCAAAGAGCAACTACAAACGCTCTTTGCACGCCAATTTCGATAGGTTCTGTGTTCTGGCAAAAATGTAGCGTCAACCTCGTCGGATCACACTTCTTGAAACAAGTTCGCACCTTCGACAAACGCGTCCTTCCAAACATCCCCATCGGCCTTGGAAAGCTTTAAACTTGGACTGAAGCTGCAAAAACACTTTTCAGCACAAGGCACCGCGCAGGACGTAATGCCAACTTCGGATTCATCGGGAGGACCGCAATGATGAGGGGTGGCAAGCCCTTGCGGGTGCATGATCGATTTTGGGTTGCCACGTATTGCAAACCCAACGGATTGGCTCCGCCAGGCACACATGCACGACATGATGCGCTTCCGAAAGGACCTGCATGGGTATGTGCCAACATAGGGGGCCCAACCAATTTGTGTTGGTTTTTAGTTTCCCGTTAAACCAAGGTGAACAGGGTACCTTGAAGCATCCTTGAAGCAACACACGCCCCAAATCATGGATTTTCGCCCGTTTCACCCTCGCGGTGGGGGTCAGCGCTCGAAACCCACATTGACTCGGCAGAACACAAAATCTCCGGGCGCTCCGGCGCCGCCCATCACTCGGCCGAGCAGAAGCAGAGGGAAGTTGTTGACGTGCTCAAAGAGGTTCACGATTACCTTCAATTCGGCGGTGGGGCCATGAAGAAATGAACCAATGATCTAAGAGCCCAAGACCCTAAACAAGAGGGCCTTTGACCCGCAAAGGCCTCAAATCCGCCGACCCTCTGCCTCCCGTCCCAGCCTCCTGCAGAGGGGACCGGCGTGGGATGCAACTGGAAGTGATTGGAATCAATGATAGTCCTTGGGGGACACGCCCGAACGCACGAAAAGTGTTCTAGGACCCCGGGACCGGTCCTGGGACCGGTCCTGGGACCAGTCCTGAGACCATTCCTAGAACCAATCCTAAGACTGGTCCTGGCGCCCTGGTTCTGTCAGCCAGTCCTGGGACCGGTCCCGGGATAGGTCCCGAAAGGCGTCTGGAGCGGTTTGAGGTGGCAGGACTCCATCCCGGGACCGGCTTCAATCCTGACAGCGTGGCCGGGACCAGTCCCAGGACCGGTCCCAGGACCGGTCCCAGGACCGGTCCCAGGACAGGTGCTGGGTCAGGTCCCAGGACCAGTCCCGGGACCGGTCCCAGAACCAAACCCCGGTCCAGGGCGCTCCCGCGCCAACTCGAAGTGACTTGGGCGCAAGCGGTAATTAACGGACTAGCTGCCATATTTCTGACTTTTCCGTTAATCCTTGTTTGTGGTCGTAGAGGATCTTCTAAGTGGTCCCTGGGTTTGCGGACGTGTTTCAGGACCGGTCCTTGTGACTTTTCCCTTAATGCGCCGAGGGTCGGCGGCAGCAGGCGGGAGCCTGGTTAATAAAGAGGTCTTGGGCGCATAGGGAATGATCTAGGCCCAACTTGAGTTAGTTCAGAGGTCCATTCAACCCCGTGCCAAACCCTGGCCCACAGGGACTCTCTCAACTGTTTGAATCCAGTGGGTTCCTTTAAACAAACTATTTAAGAGGGTTTGAGGGGTTCTCAAAATTACTTGTGGGGCTGGGTCCCACCCCTTTAGACAAGGCCAGTTCTTGAGGTTGTTTTACGTAAATCCACCCATGTTACCACTGGATGCCCCCCCCTCTCCGGCCTCAATGACCAGGTAAACAATGCATCCAAGCTTGCGGCCCCAGATGTCCACATACCTTGATCACCGGAGAAGAGCAGGAGGTAGAGAAGGAGAAGTGCGAGAAAGGAGAACGCGGAAGAAAACGAGAAGGAGATATCGAAGGGAGATAGGCGGAGGGGGAGGAGAGACGGAGAAGAAGAGGGAGAAGAAGAGGGAGAAGGAAAGGGAGAAGGTGGGGTTGTGATGACGATGATGTTGTCTAATTGTCTTTTGGCCGCAATCTATTCATGGATGCACACGACCCTTGCCAGACTAATGTCGGACGATTCTTGAGTTCAGGCTCCAAACCACCCTTCTTGCTTTGGGGGGACTCCCCCTGTTGGGCTCCATTTCGATTTAAAAACCAGATCTGGAACTGGATGTGGCACTTTGAAGGAGGTCACCCCAACGGGCAGGCCTTTCAACCATGGGCTTAAACACTTATTGTTTCAACCACCTGCTGGGTGCCCGTATTGAACCAGCAGCTGGTTCTTTCATATTGCCCTACCCTGCCAGCACCCCGCAACAACTGCTTTTGGACAGCGTCACTTGAGGTCTTGGACATCAGAAAGGACTTTCGTTGGAGGGTGCTGGAAGATGTTCCACAAGGGCCATCCTCTGGACATTCCCAGGTGACTGTATCTGCCTTGACAACTCTGTGTCTGACCCTTGCCAAAGCGCATCCCTACGATCGTGCCGAAAATGGCCGAAGATGTGAAGCCTGGACAGGTGTGGGTCGCGAGCCTTTGTTTCAGCTGTTGAAAGATCCATTTTCGAAGCTCGGAAGAACACCAATAAGTGTATTCCACTCAGGACCTGACAGGAGTCATGATTGTACACTGCGGACGCACCAAGCATGGTCTTTTGTTGACAGGCTATGGCTCAAATTCAAATTGAGGCTGTCTGTCGCCTTTTGCGCGCACTTTGAGCACACCGCTCTTGCATTTTGCAGACAATTTGGGTGCCTTTGGGTGGATTTTTTAGGCCAAAGAAACAAGCAGTTTTGGGGATCCCCTACCTTTGAGACCCATTTCCAAGCTCCGTCTTGCGCACGACGTTGCCAAAGGCTCTCAATGGCTGCCTGCCTGTGATGAACAATGCGCTGATATCCACATCGTAGCTCTGGTAGAGCGTGTACATGTTGGTGCCCTGGCCACAGTTTCGAAAACCAATCAACTCATGGATAGTGACAGGGTGAACCCTAGATTTTCCTATTACATCAAAAGAATTCTTACTTCAAACTGGCCCAAGAGTTGACGTTTAACCAGGGGGAGTATGGGGAGCCCTTGAGGGAGTACCACCTCCTTTCTCTCAAATCGTGCGAACTGCCGGACTGCTTCAACAGCACATCAAAAGAAAAGATCGAACTGCCTCAAGGCTGCTCACCAGGGAAAGTGTGAAAATCGGGGGTCCCAAAATGGCCTTGCGGTTTCCTCTAAAAGCTGAAAGGTGTCTGAACGAAGTGTTCCTCCCGAACCTCACTTCGATTACTGCCGCAGCATCAAATTCATCAGTAGGGTAAAACTAACCTGTCTCAAAACGATCTAAACCCAGCTCACGTTCCCTATTGGCGGGTGAACAAACAAACCCGCCAGTGTGCTTTGAGAAGTCGGGCCTGGAGCCAGTCAGCGCCCATGATGATGGTGTAGACCGTCAAATACCTTGGACCAAATCTGGGGTACACAAAAAGTCTGATCAGAGCCTGGTCCATGTTTACCCCAAATCAATGATTCTTGGGAGACGGGTGCCGGACCCCGGAGTTGATCTTGTCAGAATGAATCCGCTAATTGGCCGTTCCCTCCCCCCGAAAGCGGAAGCCCAATCAAAATCACCCAAGGGATGCTTCCGTCCTCGGCTCCCATGTCCCCACTAAGCACCACATCTATGGCAGCACCTGCATGCAACTTTATGCCCGCCTCGTGCATGAAGCAAGTGTTGCACCAACATCTGCTCCCTCTGCACGTCTTCCACTTACTTGAGGCCCATGGATATAGCAAAAACACTTCCAGTAGTGCTCGATTCCCATTTCAACCAACAGAGGAGAATAACAACAATGATTCTGAAAATGGAAGACGTACTGGTTAATTGATCCCTTGCTAAAACTTAAACTTCTAACGAGATGTGTCATGAATCCAACCAAACTCGAAACGCCTAAAAGCTTAAGGAGCCGTATGGGAACCGCTATGCAATGTGTCAAAATAAGGGAACTCCCAAAACGGATCAAAATGGTGGGTTTTCTTTTGGTCCACCTTCAAAGCAACCTGAAAGGGCAGGCTCAAAAAAACATCACTTGACAAGGGAGTTTCTCAAACTAGTGGACCCCGTTTTGGTTGGTATTTGAAGGACAACGAGGAAACCACCCAATTTTAGGGGACACCAATTTTGAGAAAAACAGCACATCTCAAGGGGCTCACTGTTCAACGGACAGCTGGTTGATTGCATCTGCCAAGAGCGCCAGCTACATGGGATTAGAAGGCTGTTGAAGCATCGGATTGGCGTGAGAGAGGGTGGAATTGGCCATCTTGTTGTCCGTGACCTGCTGAATCTTCAACGGGTTCGAACAAATGAGTGCGGAAAAACACTTTTTGTTTTGTCCGTTGGAAAAGGAGGTTGTTTGATTGAGTTTGGAGAACTTATTCGAGCTCGGGGCCGAACAAGAAGGGTACTATTATTCGGTAGTGGGAACTAAAATCATAGAACCATGCGAACATTTGGGGACCCTTTTGCAGACATCACTTAGGTAGTTTCATGTCCACCAACCACTTTTTAGGTGGATTCAACTCTGGCCAAATGACAAGGTAGACTTAAACCCAGAGCTTCGCCTTTTAGGGAAAAATGAACCGCCTGTGGTCCCCCCAAAAAAATGAGGGGAACCGGTCGCAACCGATCCTGATCTGGCGGCCGAGTTGCTGCCGCTGGAAGGCCCGGAACTCTTTGAGCCGCTCGCCGGAGGGCTTGTCCTCATCCTCCTCACATCAACTTCACGGATCCTTCCGGAAATCGCACTTCGCCACGCAGAATTGAGCGGCTAAGGATCCGAAAGAATGATCATCTGGCCACACGATTCTTGAAATTCGCCAACCTGTTGGTGGGTCCTCTTTGCCTCAGATCGGTAACTGGTCCATCACAAATTATGGTTCACCCAAAAAGTAAGATAGAAGGACCTTGCCAATTCCTGATATACACTACAGGTGAAGGACAATTTCTGGGAGAACCCCACGTGCGGAAGAAAGGGAACAATTGGCCATGCTCAACATATGCCTTATCGTGGCAAATGCCTATGGTTCCTGTCTGTTCCCGTATTGGGTCCATTGACTCCATACGGGATCCCATTTGAAGGGATCAGCCTGTCCTTGCCACTGTTCTTCGCGCTAACGCGCTCGCCAATGGCCACAGTACCCGTGATGGCCGCCTCGGCCAAGTCGGACATTGGCACATTGCTTGGAGCCCGAAATGTTTTTTGTGGGACATGTGTTTCTTTCGCCCATGTCCTCCCAAAACCAGACCACCCAAGTAGTTAGTTCTTAGTAGGTCAAGTCAAGAGGGCTTTTGGGAAGGAACCGTTTGGGATCTGTACGGGGCAAAAAAAGGGGGCTGGGTCAATTTGGCGCTATTCCCTCACTCCCTGCCTATCGAAGTAGCAAGAACATATTGTTAGCTGCTCATATGCAGAATCTACATATATATATATGAGGAGCGGACGAAACCCTTTACTTGGCCTTAGTACTTTTTTTAACGTCATCGTTTTTGGGGGAGACCTCATCGTTTTACAGTGTTTTCGAACTTTGGCAGATCCGGCTCCAAAATCGCAACTTTCTAGCACAAGTCTAGTACGCGAAGTACACTTCCGCAGCTCCAGCTCGAAATTCGCAACTTTGTAGTACAAGTCTAGTACGCGAAGTACACTTCCGCAGCTCCAGCCCGAAAATTGCGAAATACAATTCCGCAGCTCCAGCTCGAAAAGCGAAACTTGGCAGGCAGTACAAGTCTAATACGCGAAGTACACTTCCGCATCTCCAGCTCGAAAATCGCAACTGTGCAGTACAAGTCTAGTACGCGAAGTACACTTCCGCATCTCCAGCTCAAAAATCACAACTTTGTCGTGCAAGTCTAGTACGCGAAGTACACTTCCGCAGCTCCAGCTCGAAAATCGCAACTTGTAGTACAAGTCTAGTACGCGAAGTACACTTCCGCATCTCCAGCTCGAAAATCGCAACTTTGTAGTACAAGTCTAGTACGCGAAGTACACTTCCGCAGCTCCAGCTCGAAAATCGCAACTTTGTAGTACAAGTCTAGTACGCGAAGTACACTTCCGCAGCTCCAGCTCGAAAATCGCAACTTTGTAGTACAAGTCTAGTACGCGAAGTACACTTCCGCATCTCCAGCTCGAAAATCGCAACTTTGTAGTACAAGTCTAGTACGCGAAGTACACTTCCGCAGCTCCAGCTCGAAAATCGCAACTTTGTAGTACAAGTCTAGTACGCTAGTACGCGAAGTACACTTACGCGCATCTCCAGCTCGAAAATCGCAACTTTGTAGTACAAGTCTAGTACGCGAAGTACACTTCCGCATCTCCAGCTCGAAACTCGCAACTTTGTAGCACAAGTCTAGTACGCGAAGTCCGCACACTTCCGCATCTCCAGCTTGAGCTCATCGCAACTTTGTAGTACAAGTCTAGTACACGAAGTACACTTCCGCATCTTCAGCTCGAAAATCGTAACTTTGTAGTACAAGTCTAGTACGCGAAGTACACTTCCGCAGCTCCAGCTCGAAAATCGCAACTTTGTAGTACAAGTCTAGTACGCGAAGTACACTTCCGCATCTCCAGCTCGAAAATCGCAACTTTGTAGTACAAGTCTAGTACGCGAAGTACACTTCCGCATCTCCAGCTCGAAAATCGCAACTTTGTAGTACAAGTCTAGTACGCGAAGTACACTTCCGCATCTCCAGCTCGAAAATCGCAACTTTGTAGTACAAGTCTAGTACGCGAAGTACACTTCCGCAGCTCCAGCTCGAAAATCGCAACTTTGTAATACAAGTCTAGTACGCGAAGTACACTTCCGCATCTTCAGCTCGAAAATCGCAACTTTGTAATACAAGTCTAGTACGCGAAGTACACTTCCGCAGCTCCAGCTCGAAAATCGCAACTTTGTAGTACAAGTCTAGTACGCGAAGTACACTTCCGCATCTCCAGCTCGAAAATCGCAACTTTGTAGTACAAGTCTAGTACGCGAAGTACACTTCCGCCTCTCAGCTCGAAAATCGCAACTTTGTAGTACAAGTCTAGTACGCGAAGTACACTTCCGCATCTCCAGCTCGAAAATCGCAACTTTGTAGTACAAGTCTAGTACGCGAAGTACACTTCCGCATCTTCAGATCGAAAATCGTAACTTTGTAATACAAGTCTAGTACGCGAAGTACACTTCCGCATCTTCAGCTCGAAAATCGCAACTTTGTAATACAAGTCTAGTACGCGAAGTACACTTCCGCATCTCCAGCTCGAAAATCGCAACTTTGTAGTACAAGTCTAGTACACGAAGTACACTTCCGCATCTTCAGCTCGAAAATCGTAACTTTGTAGTACAAGTCTGTACGCGAAGTACACTTCCGCAGCTCCAGCTCGAAAGTCGCAACTTTGTAGTACAAGTCTAGTACACTTCCGCAGCTCCAGCTCGAAAATCGCAACTTTGTAGTACAAGTCTAGTACGCGAAGTCCGCAACTTTGCAGTACAAGTCTAGTACGCGAAGTACACTTCCGCAGCTCCAGCTCGAAAATCGCAACTTTGTAGTACAAGTCTAGTAAGCGAAGTACACTTCCGCATCTCCAGCTCGAAAATCGCAACTTTGTAGTGCAAGTCTAGTACGCGAAGTACACTTCCGCCTCTGCAGCTCGAAAATCGCAACTTTGTAGTACAAGTCTAGTACGCGAAGTACACTTCCGCAGCTCCAGCTCGAAATTCGCAACTTTGTAGTACAAGTCTAGTACGCGAAGAACACTTCCGCAGCTCCAGCTCGAAAATCGCAGCTTTGTAGTACAAGCCTAGGCTGTACGCGAAGTACACTTCCGCATCTCCAGCTCGAAAATCGCAACTTCTCAGTACAAGTGTCGTATTTACAGAGCCGTGTGTTCGTTAAGGGTCATCGTTTTTGGGGGAGACCTCATCGTTTTCCATGGTTTTGGGATGTGTTACTCAAAAGCGTGCCCCGTCTTGATAAAGTGGTCTACGCGTGTTTTGTCCGTGGCTCATATATACACTGATGCATGTCCGGTATGTATATATATATAAATGTCCCTTTGGGCTCGCTTGCAAGCCAACCGGAAGGAGGCAAGCTCCCCCATGACCTTTTGCGACAGCTTCTCAGACTTGAGGCACGAATCATTGTCAGGAAACCGATCAACTAGGGGTGCGTGTGGGACATGTATGGGTGTCTGTCTTTTGTAGGAGAGCCCCCAAAATGGTGGGGTTTGCCTTTTGGCTTGCCTTTAAACCCAAATGCCCGCTTTTCTATGATGCCAATCCCTGACTAAAAGATTTAATGTATCTTTTTACAAAGGAAACAATATTATTCAAAATACGCCGGAAAAGAACAAGAAAACCACCACGGGTACTTGGGCAACACAAATTGGACAAATCATTGGTGGACAAGATTGGTCCAAACTGGTGCACCCCAAAGGCAGGCCGAGCCGCCAAGACCAAAAAGGTACGACTGGCCCATGCCGGCCAGTCTGGTAGCTGCAGCATGCCCTGCGAAATGCGTGAACGTTGTTCTTCTCTTCTTTTTGGGGTGCTCCATTAAACTGGGCTCCCTAGTTCCCCTTAAAGCATCACCCCCACCAAGGGACACTCACCTTTCATGGGCCAAAAGGTGATGTCTAAAAACCAAAAAGGGAAACTATAGGGACCCTGTTAAACGGTGAGTGTCCGCTTAAACTCAAGCAACTGGATTGCTTTTCCGCCGAACGATCCAAAAGGTCGTTGAACCTTTTGTAGGTTTCATGGAAAAGCCATTTGTAAGCCCAAACGGTCCCCAAAGACCAGCCATGTCCTTTGAAAAAGGCGAGAATTGTTGCTTGGTCATTGCTAAATCGAAAGAACTAATATTGTTTCTGCGCCAAACTGACCAGCCACGGTCCTGGGAAAGGGGCGAGATTTGCTGCTTGGTCATTGATAAATCGAAAAAAAGAACCATTACGCGTGTGTGCCAAACTAGCGGGACCCAAAAACTATGGTGTTCTTGTTGGAGTCCCTTTGCAGCAATTCGAAAGAGGGGTTCCAGCCTCAGAAGGACACACACACACACACCATTACGTTACTCACACACCCGTATGTTGGTCCATGTGGCTGTGGCTCAAACAAATGCACCAAAATGGCACCTCAGCAAATGGAACCAAAGACTAACAGCTGCGTAACCCTAGCCCTTTCATTTTGAGCCACGCACATGTGAGCGCCCCAGCTTTCAAGCGAAAGCGCCTGTCAGCCGGGAGAACTGAAGTGGCTGTGGCACAATCGGGATTTGAATCGACCCCACTTGGACCGGTTCCAAAATCGATTTCCTTTGTTTGGTGGAAAAGGGTACTGGGTGTTCGGCCAAGTTCGTAAGTTGGTCAGTTGAGTTAACCTTGTTCTTAGGTGGTGAATAACTCCAAGTGGCCAATCACTTACAAGCTTGGCCACGCACCTCCGAGTAAAGACATAGTCAAACCCATGCCACGACCCCCTTGTGCTTTTCCGTTTCAAGGTACCGCCGCCGCCGCCGCCGCTCAAAACGTGCCTTTCAGCGGGCGAAAAAAGCGCCACAAAACTGCCGTCGGCCGAGGCGGCGGCAAAAGCTGCGAGCCAAGAGGCGAAAAGTCACATGGCTCGCCCAGACCCCAGCAGGCATGGGCCGCACGGGCAACTTGTTCAACCACTTGTCCTTCACTTAAAGGGTTCCAACTTCCAACAATGATACCCAGGGAAAAAACGGATCACTGGCTCAAGGGGAGTTTTAAGGCACCTTTTGTCCCACAAATCAGGGAAAACTAATCCAGTGGGGTTTGATCCTGGTTTCCTATGTGTATCCTGTATACTTGGGGTGACCCTAAACAAAAGTGTTCTTTCAAGATTAAATTTGTTTTTGATCAGGTGAAACGTGCCGTGCTTGGAGGTATGCCAAATCAGAGTCCAGCTCTAATAAGTTGCATCTCCGCGAATCCAGCTTCTGTTGAAAGCCAACCAACCAACCAACCAACAAACAAACAAACAAACACACACACACAAGCAAGCAGCAAGTAAACCCGCAAACCAACAAAACCAACAAAACCAAACCAAACCGCACCACACCACTCCACACCAAACCGAACCAAACCAAACGAACAAACAATCAAACAAACACACAAAACAAAAAAGCAAGCCCGCAAGCAAGCGAGCAAGCACCCAAGCAAGCAATCAAGCAAGCAAATAGAAAAAAATGCAAAACGGAGCAACACAAAAACAATTAAGCCGACAAAAAAAAAACAATAAACAAGAAAGCAAGCAAGCAAGCAAGCAAGCAAGCAAGCAAGCAAGCAAGCAAGCAAGCAAGCAAGCAAGCAAGCAAGCAAGCAATCAAGCAAGCAAGCAAACAAGCAAACAAGCAAACAAGACAACAAACAAAACAGCAAACAAACAAGCAAACAAACAATCAATCAAACAATCAATCAAACAATCAATCAATCAATCAATCAAACAACCAAACAAACAAACAAACAGGAGCAAGCACAACATGTTGATAATGGCGCAGGACCACTGCGCACATGCGGCCGCACTCAAAGGACTTTTCTCCCTCCGGAGAACTGCCACGGCGTTCGGGAAAAAAATGGACAGGTCCTCGGCTCCGGCTAGTCTCGGGGCAGAAATGCTCCACGCCGGGCGGTGGGAAAACCATCAGTTTTGGAGGGTTCCCCTGTGTTGAGACAAATATGCACCGCGTCCATTTCCAGTGAATGGGGTCAAGAAAATATGATAACCGCCGACAACAGGCGGCGTGTTGGACATAAGAAATGCTCCTTACCTCTTTACCTGTTACCCCTCCCCTAACCCCTCTCCAGGGGCAGCAACTCAGTTTGTCAAAAACATTGGGGTGTTCGATTCCCCCCGGGTGCGCTTTCGCATCCTTAGCAGCTCCAGCGGCACATCGCCAGCATCACCTGCATCATCCGCATCAGCGCCTGCCAAGGATGCGGATGATGCAAGTGATGCTGGGGATGTTGCCTATGCTGGTGAACCCCCCCCCCAGTTCCTTGTTGAGATCATTTATTTCCCCCCTTTTCCTTCTAAGGCCTTTTCCCACCCTCAGTTCTTCTCCCTTTTCCTCCCAAAGATCTTTCCCCCCCTTTCCTCCCTAAGTCCTTTTCCCTGAGTTCGTCTCCCTTTGCCTCCCTAAGATCTCTTCCCCCCTTTCCCGCTTAAGATCCTTGCCCCCGTTTCCCCCCTAAGATCCCCCCCTTGCCTTTCCCGTTTCCCCCCTAAAGATCTTCTTTTCCCCCCAAGATCTTCCCTCCTTTCCCCCTTTCCCCCCAAGAAGATTTCCCCTTTTCCTCCCAGATCTTCTCCCTTTCCTCCCTAAGATCCCCCTTTCCCCCTTTCCCCCCTAAGGCATTTTTTCCCCAGATCTTCTCCCTTTCCTCCCTAAGATCTTTCCCCCCCTTTCGCTGTTGAGATCCTTTCCCCCTTTCCCCCCTAAGGCCTTTTGAGAGGAAATCCTTAGGTTCCCCTTTCCCCCCTAAGTCCTTTTCTCCCAGATCTTCTCCCTTCCTCCCTAAGATCTTCCCCCCCCTTTCCTCCTAAGATCTTTCCCACCCTTTCCCTGTTGAGATCCTTTCCCCCCTTTCCCTCCCAAGGCCTTTCCCCCCCCCCATGAGAGCTTCTCCCTGTTCCTTCCTAAGATCTTTTCCCCCCTTTCCCTGTTGGGCTTCCCCCCCTAAGTCCTTTTCTCCCAGATCTTCTCCCTTTCCTCCCTAAGATCTTCCCCCCCCCTTTCCTTCCTAAGATTGTTTCCCCCCTTTCCCTGTTGAGATCCTTCCCACCCTTTCCCCCTGAGGCCTTTCCCCCCCTGAGAGCTTCTCCTTCCTTAGATCTTTCCCCCCTGTCCCTGTTGGCCTTTTTTCCCCCAGATCTTCTCCCTTTCCTCCCTAAGATCTTTTCCACCCCTTTCCCTGTTGAGATCATTTCTCCCCTTTCCCCCCTAAGGCCTTTGCCCCCAGATCTTCTCCCTTTCCTCCCTAAGATCTTTCCCCCCCTTTCCCTGCTCAGATCCTTTCCCCCCTTTCCCCCCTAAGGCCTTTCCCCCCCTGAGATCTTCTCCCTTTTCCTCCCTAAGATCTTTTGCCATTTTCCCTGTTGAGATCCATCCCCCCTTTCCCCCCTAAGGCCCTTTCTCCCTCTGAGTTTTTCCCTTTTCCTCCCCACGATGTTTTCCCCCCTCTCCCTGTTGAGATCCTTTCCCTCCTTTCCCCCCTAAGGCCTTTTTTCCCCCTGCGATCTTCCCCCTTTTCCTTCCTAAGATCTTTTCCCCCCTTTCCTTGTTGAGATCCTTTCCCGCCCTTTCCCCCCTAAGGCGTTTTCCCCCCCAAGATCTTCTCCCTTTTCCTCCCTAAGATCCTTTGCCCCCTTTCCCTGTTGAGATCCTTTCCCCCCTTTCCCCCCTAAGGCCTTCCCCCCCCTGAGATCTTCTCCCTTGTCCTCCCCAAGATCTTTTCCCCCGAGATCTTCTCCCTTTTCCTCCCTAGGATCTTCTCCCACCTTTCCCTGTTGAGCTCCTTTCCCCCTTTTCCCCCTAAGGCCTTTTCAGATCTTCTCCCTTTTCCTCCCTAAGATCCTTTGCCCCCTGTCCCTGTTGAGATCCTTTCCCCCTTTCCCCCCTAAGGCCTTTTCCCTGCCTGGGACCTTCTCCCTTTTTCACTGAGATCTTTCCCCCCCTTTCCCTGTTGAGATCCTTTCCCCTCTTTCCCCCCTACGGCCTTTCCCCCCGCTGAGATCTTCTTCCTATTCCTCCTTAAGATCCTTTGCCCCCTTTCCCTGTTGAGATCCTTTCCCCCCTTCCCTTTAAGGCCTTTCCAGATCTTCTCCCTTTCCTTCCTAAGATTGTTTCCCCCCTTTCCCTGTTGAGATCCTTCCCACCCTTTCCCCCCTCAGGCCTTTCCCCCCCCTGAGAGCTTCTCCCTTTTCCTTCCTTAGGTCTTTCCCCCCTTTCCCTGTTGGCCTTTTTTCTCCCAGATCTTCTCCCTTTCCGCCCTAAGATCTTTTCCACCCCTTTCCCTGTTGAGATCATTTCTCCCCTTTCCCCCCTAAGGCCTTTGTCCCCAGATCTTCTCCCTTTCCTCCCTAAGATCTTCCCCCCCCCCGCTGAGATCCTTTTCCCCCTTTCCCCCCTAAGGCCTTTCCCCCCCCTGAGAGCTGCTCCCTTTTCCTTCCTAAATCTTTTCCCCCCTTTCCCTGTTGGGCTTTCCCCCCTAAGTCCTTTTCTCCCAGATCTTCTCCCTGAAAGGGAGACGATCTGGGAGATCTTAGGGAGGCAAAGGGAGAAGATCTCAGGGGGGAAAAGGCCTTAGGGGGGAAAGGGGGGAAAGGATCTCAACAGGGAGAGGGGTGAAAACATCTTAGGGAGGAAAAGGGAAAAAAACAGAGGGAGAAAAGGCCTTCGGGCGGAAAGGGGGAATGGATCTCAACAAAGAAAGGGGGGCAAAAATCTCAGAGGGGAAGGGGGCAAGGGGACAATTCCAAAGGGACGCAAATAAGAAAGCAGGCCTGTAATGTCGGCGGCCTGAGCCGGAGGCACTAAAATATGAAATATAAGATCTCCGCAGGCGAAGATGCCGATGCTCCGTTGGTGCACACGCTTGAGCGTTGTCAACCATGAATCATGTACATGACTAAGAGCGATAGTTGGTTTGGACTGCTGGTTGTCAGGGCTACCCTCTGTCAGTCGAAGAAAATGGTCGACCAGCATAAACCTCCACTGGCCCCACTACATCAAAGTCACCCCCTCGGTAGGTTAAAGGGAAACAGCCCCAATGTCTGACTTTGACCCCAGAAACCGTCAAATAATGACCTCAGATTCACCCCTCGACTAGTTGGTGGTGGTCTGGTTTGAAACCTTCCTCATTTGGTTTCGAAATGGGCTCAAATCAAGCAATCCAGACCACCTAAGGGTAGACGATGGCAGGACCTGGAGATTCGTGAGAGGTTCTGAGGTACGGGGGCCCTTTTGATGGGTGCTGATGGACAAAATCCATTTCGCAGTCAGGTGGTTTATTTCATGGTGCGTGGGAAGATTGGGCGAGCCCGGCCTTGGAAATGACCACGAAAATTGGCCAATACTCTTGCCAGTTGCAGATGGCCACGGTCAAGCTTGCTTGTTCGCCCCAAAAGAGCAAGCGGACATTTGGTGAGTTGTTGGTGTTTGTAGGAAACTTAAAGTGTTCCCCCATGCCCCGAACCCCAAATGGACCATAGGCTACCGGAAAAAGTCGAGTCATATTGCTCAAAGGTAGGAAGCAATGGCCAAAGCCGACTCTGTAACCGAAGCAGTCTTGTTTCCAATATGGGTGGCCATGGGTGGCTCATCTTTGTTTGGAAACCCTCTTTTTGTTGGTTTTCAAGGAACACTGAAAGGAACACCCAGCATTTGGGGAGCTCCAAATCCTCAAAAAGAGACACGCCCACATTGATTCACAAACAGGGGAGTCATGGAAAGGCTTCTGGTCCTTATTTTTGCCCATACTTTGTTCAGCTGAATCTCCCATGGTCCGAAACCTTCTGAGGCCCTCCTTTGGTTGGGTTTGAGGCCAAGAGGATTCCGCCCGGAAAAAAAGAAAAGGTTTGAGACTTGGATGGCTCACCTTTGGCTGGATTCGCTGTATCTCTCTCTCTCTGGTACACGTTTGGACCAAGGGAAAGGTGTTCTTCTCACCTTGCCCCCAGACCAGTGGCCGTGAGGAAAAAAAATATCACCGCAAAAACGGGCGTTGACGTTAAACGGAACCCTCCACAGAAACACAAGACAACACTGCAAGCCCCAAAAGTGGTCTTGCGGCCATAACCATCCAAGTGTCCAACCCAAGACTTGAAGGGAAACCCAAAAAGGGAGGCACCACTGGGTTTTGTTGACAAACGACCCCCAAAGAATGAAGACAAAAAAGAGGCAAACCCCACTTGCCTCAAAACCCCAAGAGGGCGGAAATAATCCCCACGGAGAAAAACCCAACTGAAGCCCTGGGTCGTTGATAAACTTCAGGTTGTAAGGCGCCGTTTTGATTTTGATCGGCCCCCTAAAACCTGACAACTGCCAAGGCTCCCCCATTTGGATCTCCTCACTCCAAGGCTTCGTGGATGTAGGCTGCCGCCAAGGTTGAGAAGATCAAGGCCTAGCGGGCCCGAGCCCAGTGGAAACTCGGTTGCTTTCTGCTCCCCTGCGACAAGTATACCTTTTAGTGGTTTAATGGAAAACCCATTAGTTGGCAAAAAGTTAAAGTCCTAACATCCAAGCAAAATGCACCAAAGCAAAAGGAACCTGCCTTTGACTTTAAGAACATGGTGCTGTTTGGCTTGGCTTCCTTGTGGTGTCCGTCCGGTGTTTTGTCCTGAGGGTTTCTGGTGTGGTCCGGGTTGCTGGCATCCTGGTTATTTTTGGTGGTTTCCTGGGGGCGGGGCAAGGTCTGGGCAGCCAAACATTTGAAGCGGTACCTTGTGGTTGATCTGTAACTATATATGTATAACATATGCCTACATGTGTTGTGCACTGGATACATGGATGGATGTATTTATGTATGTATATATATACATGTACGTATGTATGCATGTACGTATGTATGCATGTATGTATCTACGTGTCTATGTATCTATGTATCTATGTATGTATGTATGTATGTATGTATGTAGGTATGTCTGTCTGTCTGTCTGTCTGTCTGTCTGTCTGTCTGTCTGTCTGTCTGTCTGTCTGTGTTTGCATGGTGGCATGGAAGCATGGAAGCATGTATCCATGATTGCATGCATGTATGCATGTATGTAGTATGTATGTATGTATGTATGTATGTATGTATGTATGTATGTATGTATGTATGTATGTATGTATGTATGTATGTATGTATGTATGTATGTATGTATGTATGTATGTATGTATGTATGTATGTATGTATGTATGTATGTATGTATGTATGTATGTATGTATGTATGTATGTATGTATGTATGTATGTATGTATGTACGTAAGTACGTATGTATGTATGTATGTATGTATGTATGTATGTATGTATGTATGCACGTATGCATGCATGTTTGTATGGATGTGAGTATGTGTGCATGTGTGTAGGCGTGTATGCATGTATGTGTGTATGCGTGTATGCCTGTATGCAGGTGAGTAGGTAGGTATGTACGTATGTACGTCTGTACGCCTGTACGTGTCTAGGTGTGTATCTGTGTATGCATGTGTGTGTGTATGTGTGCATGTGTGTGTATGTGTGTATTGTGTTTGCGTGTGTGTGCATGTATGTGTGTGTGTATGTGTGTGTATGTGCGTGTATGTATGTATGTATGTATGTATGTGTGTGTGAATGTGTATGCATGTATGTGTGTATGTACGTTTGTACGTAAGTACGTACGTATGTATGTACGTACGTACGCACGTGTGTATGTATTTATGTGCGTGCGTGCGTGCGTACGTATGTATGTACGTATGTATGCATGTATGCATGTATGCATGTGTGCATGCATGTGTGTACGTGTGTATGTGTGTGTGTATTTGCGTTTGTGTTTGTGTTTCTGTTCGTGTTTGTGTTTGTGTTTGTGTTTGTATGTGTGTGTGTATGTATGTAAGCCATGGTTTGACTGGTCTCCTTCTACTGTTTCAAAAAGAGCGACCGGCGGAAGCGAAGCTTGCGCCTGGATGGAGCCGGCAAAGAGGCCGAGGCCCATGATGGGCAAAGGGATGACGAAAGGCACCAAGAAGCACAGCACCTCAGCCGATTTTCTCGGTGAGTCCCAAAAAGGGGGTGGCTGGTCGAGCTGGCGCCTAGCTTCTTAGGTGGGTTTGGATGGAAAACCAAGAGGTACACACCGAAAACCATTGGGGGGTCCGCAAAACCTGAAAGCCCGTAAATCAAAAGGTTGGAACCGCCTCTGGCCCCAAACCCGTGAGCCGCCCGACCGTACAGCGCCGTCACAAGCAAAGTCGATGACCCCAAAGGGGGGCCATAGACCATGTGCCGCATGGACCGAGGCCAAAAAACGAAATGAGGAAGTGCTAGTCTGGTGTGTGCGGTGGAAATCGAGTGAGTCGCCAGCCTTGACTGACCCCCACGCCTCCCAACCATGCATCCAAAGCAATTCCGGTCGGTGAAGAATTCTACTCAAAATCTAGAAATCATAATTTTGATGGAGATCCGTATTGAGCTATCCCATCCCGATTTGCTTAGGACGTGACTCACCTGTAAAAGTTGACTTTGGGAATCCAAAAGGAAATCCCAAAAGCAAAACCCACCCAAGAGGGGGGGCTGTAAAAACGCCGGGGTTCGGTTCGTGTGGAACGGTCCAAGGGCTCGCCAAATTGAAAGAAATAGAGGGGTCGCTTGAACCCAGTTCCGTCTACCCGTTGGGGCAATTGAAACTGACCCGTCGTTCAGAAGGACCATGCTGAGCAGGGGCCCTGGCATGGCGATATTTGGTCTTGATACCAAGGTGGGCCATATGACTTCACGTTGAAGGGGATTCTACAGAAACTGGCCAAACACGCAATCCCCGCAGGGCGCATTTCGAAAGGAGAAGATATGAACATAAATGCAAAGACAGAGACAAAGAAAATGAGGAAAGGAAGCGGGAGGGAAGGAGGAAGGAAGTAAGGAAGAAAGAAAGCAAGAAAGACATGACAGCGGCTAAAGCATCAGATAAACATACCCGAATTGGCGCTTAAGGAACCTTTGTTACAAGCTCTGACACTGCCCCCAGACCACACCTGCCTTCCTCTGCTGAATGAGGTGTCCTTTCTCAAGCGTACCTTTTCCGGGGATGTGTTTATTAAAGGAAAATCAAAGTGAATGCACAAGGGTTCACTATATTCCACCTGAACATGACTTTCCTTTTGGTCTGGCAGGAAAGACGCTTATATTTGTATCTGTTAACGAGATGGTTTCAAGGGAGATTAAACGGAATACACCTATGCCAATCAATGTGGAACCCCACAGGGTACCATGTGTAGAGGAATCGCCTTTTGATGAACCTCCTTGTTGGGTGTCCCGTGAATTTGAAGGGGAGCACCCACCGTTTTGGGTCTTCTCTTCAAAGACGCGCCCCACGCGAAACGAGGCCCATGCGCACCCAATCTATCGACCGAGCCACGCCCACAGTAAGCTCGTCCGCCACCACGTTTCCGAAGAGTCGGAAGCTCAAAGACAGCCTTGCCAAACTCATGCTAATTTGAAATGAACTCAGTCCAATTTTGAAGAGTTTCTCACAGAGGCCCAAATGAGCTTAACAGGAAAAGCGGGTTGGACTAAAATGACAATTTTTAGGATCTGACCCGCCCCAACTTTAGTTTGAGCCTGCAACGGGGGTCTCTGAGCCCCTACTCACATAATTGCCCCCGAATGAGCAGCCCTCAGAACCCATGGATGCTTGGTGCTTTTTGGCTACAAAGGTTTACACATGCCTTACTATGAGCCCCCATAAAACCAGGTAGTAGAGGCTCCGGTCGAAAGCAGCCAATGTGGGTTTTGAGCACTAATCAAAAGGACACACCCCACCTATACGCCGTGCACAAGGGTGTGTGTGTGTGTGTGTGTTTTTTGGTATGTACCCTGGATGGCTCCTGTACAACCCTGTATGACCCTTTTACAACCATTGACTTTGGGGTATGTCTGTTTGAGGTCTGAAAGAACGTGTGTCGGAAACATGAGCATGAAACAACTCAATACAATGGTTGTTGCGCTTTTTCCGTGGGTTTCCCTACCCCACAATGCAGACAAACTTCTTAGGACTGCGCAATTCAGACCTTCGACATCGGTGAGCAGCTGTGGTCTGTGGCTTCCTGTCCTATCTGCAACTCAGATGCTTGGTCCTTTGACTGAGAAAAAAAGACAACTAGAAAACGGGAAGTTCAACCAGCACCCGGGTCCCAACAACATCTTTGCGTTTAGTGTTTAGCATTACCCAAAGCTGAACAGGGTAACATGTCCCAGAGGGTTTCATCCATTCCATGGGAGAAATCCAGTTGGGGTATACCTCACAAATATTTGGACCAGGACCCCGAAATCTTGTTTCTCGGGGTAAACATTTTAAATTTCGTCAGAGACCCATTTGCTGCACACTCGACGGAGTCGATGTTAGTCTGTCTGTTGTCTGAGGGTTCAGGGGGTTCTAAAGGGAAACCAAACAAAACACCCATTTTGGGGGACCCCCACACCCAGGAACGGGAAGGCTCGTCATTTAAGAAATGTTGCGGTCAGTTCCCAATTCCATCTATCCTGAGGTAAAATGTTGTGCGGCCAAACCCGATTTGACCCACCAAGAGCACAGGTGTCCTTTTGGTGAAACAAATGGGTGTCCCTGGTTAAAAAAAGAAGAAAAAACTGAACCAGTGCCATCTATTTCAAACCAAACTACCCTAAAAAGGACACCTGCTGTGGATGGACGACATCCTGCACCACCCAAAACAAAACTCGGACCGATTCGATTCCCCTGTACATACCAACAAACGTAGCGGTTTCACCGATGGCTTCATTCCTTTTTTGGGTGGTGCGACGTGCATTTTTCGTGGACCCATCCAAGAGGTGTCGAGTCCGCTAAAGAAATCCAGGCGACGGCTTTGTAAAGTCCTCCAGGATGTTGATGGGCAGCAAGATGGGGGTGGGCTTCACATACCTGCCGCAAGCTTGCGGCGGCCCGACTCAGAGGGGCCGGCCGGCCCAAAAAAAAAGCGGGGTCCAAAAGGTGACGCGAAAAAGAAAACACCTTCAGGGGGGGGAATCACACGGTCCGTCGACCGTAGCCTGGAACAATGAAAAACATTTCCACAACGGACATGAGAAACTAGAGGGGGCTCAGGGTCTCTCGCGCATCTTTCTCGGCGTTTGACCGGGTCTACGCGTGACAAGTCGTCTCCTCTACGACATGTGCGCGCCTGGCAAAGTAGCCGAGGCCCTTCTTCGCCAAGCCCCCGCCGAAGTAGGCCAAGGAGGTCAACAAGCTCAGGGCCACCGTGGTGTTGATGTTGTTGGTGGGCGCCGCCAACTCACCTGGGCTCGACATCGGCAGTTTGGATCCAGTGGAAATCCATGGGCGCTTGGATGCATGGTTTTGTTTTGGGGGTCTCCCATTTGGGTGGGGCTCTGGGGGGAACCCCGTTTTGGCTTGCTTTCAAAGGAAAACACTGTGGATACCCTATTTAGCCAAATCCCAACAATGGGGGTGGGGGGGTTGTGGGAAGAATATGTGGGTCTGTGTCATAGCGGGACATGGCGGGTTTCGCTTTGGTTTTCCACCCCAAGGGTGCCGAGCCTCAAGGAACTCTGAGGGAATCGGCGCGGAACCTATGGGTTTGACCTCGCCAGCTCGAGGGGGTGGTCTATGGGCATGTGTCAAAATGGGTGCTTTTTTTGAGGGGCCCTGTTGTTGGGGGGGTTAAAGAGAAACCAGTAGCAAAACCACGATTTTTGAGGGCCCCGTAAGAAAAGCCAGACCCAACTACGGATTTAGCCCCCGCCCAAAATGGCGGGGTGAGACACCTGAGGTGCGGAATCGAGCAAGAGGACACAGTCAGACCCCCCGGTGCCTCCCAATGGAGCCAAAGACTCGGCGAGAAGGGGGTGGGGGGGAGGGGGGGGAAAACAGGACACAACTTCCGGTCTACCGCCCTGGGGATCAGGCAACCCGACCCGGCAAGGAAATGGGAAAGGTAGACACGTCAAGGAGTTGGGCAAGGTGGGGGTTTGGTTCCTGCAGATTCCAAACGCCACCCATTTTTAGGAACGGAGTCTCCTTTTTGGGGACACCCTTTCTGGGCTCCATGTGAGTTTGCAGGAGAGGAATTGCCAACCCACAGACAGGGCTTTCCATTGACGGAAACAGAAGGAAGGCCAACTCATAGAGCTGCTTGGTACGGTTCCGAACAAGAAATGACATACTGTGGGTGGACGAAATCCATCCAACGCACCACCGTTGGGATGGATGAAGCCCTACAACAATTTGTTGATAAACCACTTGACAACTGGTGCACGATTTTGTCCATCCACAGTAGTATCATGTTTCGGCCAACTACTGTCCAACAACATAAAGCCCCCTCATCTCCCATGCTGCATTTAAATTTCAGCTAATGGTATTCCCTCAGCAACTCAATCTCCATACCTGGGAATCCCAAGGTGTGTAAAATTTCCGCCTTTTGAACGAAAACTGCTTCTTCAGTCTGGGAACATGAACTTCTACCTCCAGGCATTTTTAGGGGAAACTGACTTTTTACAAGGTCAAGCTGGTCGACTGAATTTTACCAACGGCGTTTTTCGCCAATCAAACGGCGTGTTTTGGCAATCGAACGGCGGTTTTGGCCGTTCACAGCAGTCCTTGAATATTAACGAATTGCTCCAACGGCGTTTTGGGGGTCAAAAAGCGATTTGTTGCAGCAACAGCAAAAAATAGTGCAATTTCAATCAGCGGCAGAAATTCAGCACCGCTGGGCTTTCCAGATATCTCATTACCTCCCTCCTGCTGGTGAGTTTGCCTCTCTCCCCCTGGTGGAAGGAAAAAACAACCCTATGGGGGAATGAGATTTCTCAAAATCGGGATTTGGGCCTTGACCCATCTGGTGCTTTTCGTTTCTTCCCGTCGCCCTTCCCCCGTATGTTTTTGGGCACCGAGAGGCCCGCCGGGATCTCGAACATCTTCCAGGGGATCAGCGCGCCGGACCAGTTGCTCACGAAGATGAAGAGGAAGATGGTGCTAATGAACGGCACCCACGGCCTTTCACCGGGCTCAGCACCCCCAAGTAGCCACTTGTTTCAGATTGTTTAGGTGGGGATTGATGTCCACCAACCACTGAGGCGGCTCCGACTCCTCATATTCGTAGCCAATTGAACAAGGTTCCAATGGTAGATGGAGCATCACATGGAAGCAATGTCTTGCAGCCTCCGCGGTTCCCGCAGCCCAACTCTGTGCACCAAAACTGAGACTTGATCCTATTGCCTGTGGGCTCGTCGTTTTTGCTTGGTACCCTTTTTGGTTGGTTTGAAAGGGAAACTACAGGGAAACCGTTGCCATTGTGAAGGGGTCCTCCAAACAAGACCCCCCCCCTCTCATAAAACCGATTGAGGAGGACCCCCGAAACCCAGGTAAGACTCCAGGAAATATACCCAGCCCCATTCTGAGGATGGGAACCCTTTTGAACCCTCCCTGAAAGTTGCACCAAACCAACCCAGAGCCTATCTGGGCAGAGACCCCATTGCTTTCAGCTGTTGGGGGGGGGGGAAGAAGCAGCAGGAATTATTGTCCTAAAGGTTTGCAAAAAAAACACAACAAATCAGGGGACCGCAAGTTTTAGTTCAGGTTTCCATTTACCAGTGGGCAAGCCATTTTGGGTTTCCTATGTTGGACCCAGACCCTATATGGCCATGGGTCAAAACCCCGTCCAGTGAACATCCCAATCCCCACTAAAATAGGCTCTAAAATGGGTGGTGCACCGAACACCCCCCATTGGTTTTGACCCAGATATCGATGGCCTGTAGAACGACTCACCCAGGTTGTTCTTGGCGATATCCGAGGTGAAGCCCAGCGCCATCTCCTGGAAGTTCCGCACCCCGCTGGGCGCTCCGAACTCGCTCACCGGCGCCTGACATGGCGAGCCGCCGTGCTTCAAAATACTTATTATTATTGTTATTATTATTATTATTAATTAGCATTATTATTATAATCATTATTATTAGTATCATTTTTATTATTATGATTTACTATTATTTATTAGTATTAGTATTACCATTATTATTATTATTATTATTATTATTATTATTATTATTATTATTATTATTATTATTATTATTATTATTATCATTATTGTTATTGTTATTATTATTATGATTATTATTATTATTATTATTATTATTATTATTATTATTATTATTATTATTATTATTATTGTTACTATTATTATTATTATTTTTGTTTATTATTATTAGTATTAGTATTATGATGATGATTATTATGATTATTATTATGATTATTATTATGATTATTATTATGATTATTATTATGATTATTATTATGATTATTATTATGATTATTATTATGATTATTATTATGATTATTATTATGATTATGACTATGATTATGATTATTTTTATTAGTATTATTATTAATGGTATTATTATTACTATTATTATTACTATGATTATATTATTCTCAGTTATTATTAGCATTATTAGTTAAGGGTGTGAAGTAGACAGCAGAAAATATGTAAAGACTCAAGATGGCGAAACCGACATGGAAGTTTACCATCTACTTTCAGCCAACTATAACCCCCGAGGTTGCTGTGTGGCTCCAATGCTGTCTTTTGGTGGGAGAGCTGCAAGAGGGACCCTCGCTTTTCAATGGACGGACGAGAGTGTCTCACTTGCCTTTTGCGAATCGACTCTTGAAAACTGACTCAAGGTGAACATTGCAAGGGGTTCGCAAACTACTTTTGGGGTTGTTTCCCTTCAAACCACCACTTGGGTCATTGTGAGGATGTCACTTCAACGGACTTCGCTTAACCCCACGGTTTCTCTGCGAGATCCACTTTTCGCGCCTTGGCTTGGATTGGTGATGCCTTGCAACCAGGGAAAGCCCTCGGCCGGAAAACCACCAAACCACCAGTTTGGGGAATGGCAACTCCCTACCGGTGTCAAGACAAGGAGGGCCAGGCCGAGATAAGTGAGCTGTCCATATTCATTGTGTCCACCAATGATGTTGGATGTTGTTTGTTGTAAGTTGTAACCATTTCCTACTGGCAATGTGCAGAGCCTAACCCATCTGATCCCCTTTACAGTGGATGATAGAAAGCATTGACTGGTACTCGTGTCATGCCAAGTGACAAGGGACGCGTATCAGTGATAGTTGCTGCCAACGGTGCTATGTTCCGCTCACCTTCTGAGCCAAGTGACATACCAAGCCTGACAAGTGTATACCTAAATCTTTGGAGCCTGCTGGTGCGTACGGAATCAAACGACCTTTTTTGGGACACCCAACCGGAAGGGATCGGAGCTCCTTTCGGTGAACCAGTTGGGATCTCCGTTCAGCTTGGGGTTCCAACTTTCCAACTCAAAAAAAATGTTTGCCTTGGGCCCTTGGGGGTTGGAGCAACTCATCAACCAAGACGCCAAAGCTGCCGCTTCTGGCAGAACCAACATCTTGATCATCTTGATCACTCACTTCACTACTTTGAAATGATTAGATAGCTGGGTCTGGGTCAATCATAGGAAACTCAAATGGAACCCTGGTAAATGGAAAAAGAGAACTAAAACCTGCGGTCCCCTGGTGACTGACTTTGACCAGTACCACCCTCACAAACTTCTCGGAACCTGAGTCAAAATCAAAACCCGGTATTTACATGGTCTACCCAGCACCATGCAAAGAATTAAGAAGGCGGCCGCAGCTATTCATGGTTGGGATTGTCCCTTGCTACCTTCATCTATCCGGGTTTTGTGGCTCACCTGACATCGCCGGTTTCGCGAACATCGGCTCCGTGCGCCTTGGCCTTCATCACGGTGGCGCACACGCTGACCATGCTGCGCGCAGTGAAGAGCCCCGCCGTGATCAGCGTGGAGCCTCTGACTTTGCGCAGAAAAAGAACTGCGTCAGATGCTTGAAGGAGGGAAACGCTTCGCGGATCAGACCATGTCCTAAATCATGCTGGTTAATCGAATAGGGCGAACGGCGAACAAGATATAAAACCGTTGTAAGCACATTTTCTTTAAACCACCCTAACCAACGTAGAACCCGCATTGACGTGCAAATTAAGATGGCCTTCTCCAAAACCCAACGTTTCTAGAGGGATCTCCTTTTGGAATCGGACCGCGTGTGTGGGTTCCAGGTTCATTTGCAGGGGAGTGTGTATATATCGATATGCACATGCTACAAAACACTTTTTTCCAGTGTTGTTTGATGCAGGGGAAGGGAAGGTACATCATGGGGGGGTGGTCTGACCATATGTTTCTATATATATATATATGTATAAGACACATAATAACAAAGACAAAGAACATGTATACATATATGTTCACATAAATGAACCACCCAGTGTCTCCCGCTTGCTTTACAGTCACCTTAGCTGCCCTTTGCTAAAATCCCGCCCTTTCTCCAAACAACCTTCATGTCCTTTCCTTTCAAAAGGGTGTGGTTCCAAAGATCCTGTTTCGGGCCTGTTGATTTGAGGAACTCCCGTGTAGCTAAGCCAACGGACCCTCATGGTGTTGTTTTCCCTGTATTTCAAGTTGCACAAATACTGTGGATGGACGAAATCCATTTCGCACCACCTAAGAGACCCTGGAATGATACGATTCCTTTGTAAACAACAACAAACAATGGTTTCAACCATGGTTTCCAAATGGTGCGAACAAATTTCGTCCATCCACAGGAGGGATTTGGACCCAAAAATGCACGGTTCCGAGTGAGGATTCCCTTTCCTAACAAGGGTTTCCGAACCTTGACAAGAAACAAACAAATTCACATGACTGCGGCAGGTCAAGTTGGCCCGGCCGCGACTCCCCATGTTCAGCAATAAGCGTACGTATGGGGATAGTATCGAAGCTCTGGTAAGCGCATAGAGAAACACAAACCCTCGGTTGCTTTCTGCTCCCCTGCTAAAAGTTTAACTTTTAGTGGTTTAATGGAAAACCCATTAGTTGGCAACAAGTTAAAGTCCTAACATCCAAGCAACATGCACCAAACAACCCATTCGCTGCACCCAACCGCGCCTGAGAAGGCGCTGGGTGCTGCAGCCTCTGCCGCAGCCCCTGGCTGCGCCAAGTGCGACAGCTGCTGCTGCGCCCTGGCCAATGCAATGTGGGTGCATGTTTGGGGGGAAAGAGTCTAGGTCCTCCAGATTTGAGAGGTTAGAATAAGGGTACCAACTTTTTTCAGTTGTCTATTGTAGTAGGGGAACCCTCCCCAAAAAAAGGGTGAAAGGGTACTACTGGGGGACCTAGGAGTGATTTCAATGGGGTGGGGTACTTTGAAATGAGAATAGCAAAACAGGCCGCACCTAGTTAAGGGCAAGGGGATTGTTCTTGCCACAGCCTTCATCCGCTATCAAAGGATGAAGAATTGGAATGCTTGTGGGGTACTTTCAAGCCAAATGAAGTCATCAAAGAATTAGCCTCGGGCAATACGCTCTACAGCTTGGCTTGAAGGAACATCAACATGATGCTGGCAAGTAAACCGATCATACAGTGTGTGCCATGGTCAAAACTCAACGAAAGTGCGAGCCATTGTCATGGTGTTCCTAGTATTTGGATGTTCGTTGTTAACCCAGGTTAGACAATCCACTTTTGTCCCCCCTTCAGTGGGGTTGACCCGCCTTGTTATTAGGGGGTGGAAAAAACTCAAGTGGGCTCACCACCTACTAACTTGGTAAGGAAAGTAGGAACCCTAACTTCTCGTTCAAGTTCTCCGTCCGGGATCTATGAACCTTCCTCGCGTCATTCAAACCGGCTCTCAGCTTGCTGGGCAAACCGAACCGCACGGTGCCGATTTCAGAGGTGGCCGAGCTCGACGAAAAAGGAGCCATGACCGGCCTACCATAGCCATGAATAGCTTGGATTAACATAAACATCATAAAGAGTCATTAAAGCTACATAAGCATGAAAAAAAAATCATCTGTTGAATAATGCTCTGGCCTTACCCAGTCTGATCAAGTTCAACCCAGGTAGTGAGCCACACTTCGCCTCAGCTCCGGTCGCTGCGGCTGGCTGTTGCTGCTCCTTGGCACCACGAAGCACGGCACCGCGCAGAGCGCTGCCGCCGCGGCGACGCGGAGCAGAGTCGAGGAGCCGCGCGCCATGACGCCAGAGTCTGCGTATCGGTCGAAAGGGGGGGGACGCTATCCTCCCAAAATGGCGGCGCGGCGGGGCTCCCCATGCTCTCAGATGAGAAAAGGGCCAAGCAGGGCAGGAACTGGAAGTCGCCAGAGGAAGAGATGGTCGGACGTCACTAAATAGAAATGCAAGGGTAAGGAGATTTCTACAAAAACAATTGCGAAACCAGGACCCAAGAACTGCGGGCAAAGCACCCTTGGCATCCAAGGGAAGCGAACTACTGTGGATGGACGAAATCCTGCACCATCTAAGAAACCCTAGAATGATGATTCTCCTGTAAATATACAAACAATGGTTTCAACCGTTGTTTCCAAGTGGTGCAGTTCGTCCATCCACAGTATGGGTGGACCATCTGGTAGCTTTCGACCGGAGCGATGACGCGGGCACCTTTTCTCGCCGGCCAATTCTTGGAGCAGCTGTGATCGATGGAGCCTGACCTGGCCGTCGCCGAGTTCGCGGTGAGGAACAATCACGAAGGCGTGCAAAGGCGTCACAAGGCCACCCCGGACTAGTTGTTTTTCTATCTCTTTTTTAACCAAAACAACAAATTGCCCACTCAGAGAAACCATGGTCAAACTTGGCCGGGACATGTACAAAATGAAGACCCCTGACATCTATGTTCAGACATTGATCTTGCAGCCCTCCGCGGAGCATCCCTCACTGCCTTGTCGACATCCAAGCGATCTGACATCGGTTGAACACTGGACAAACCTCAGAAAAGCCAGCGGCCACATCATGCAAGTCACGTCCAACAACGGGATCCTTCCAACATAAGTGTCCCATGTGAAAAACACAACAAATTCCCTGTACTTGACTCCAACCCTCGATTCCTGAACTGTCCCATGCGAAAAGCAGAGACCATTCGTTATAAATTGTGCAGAACCACGCATTTCTCCAATTTGACACTCGGGACCATTTTAGTAAGACATCCTCAGCATCACCTCTCCATGGTGATCAAAAAGTGCCCACAGCGAAAGTAATTTTCAGAACCCCAACACATTCACTCCTCAGACTTACCCCCTCTCTCTCTCTCTAAATTGTGGTTTAGGGGGGGGGGACCCCCTCCCTGGTGAGCTTTTCGGAGAACTCCATGGGCGAACAAAGTACCCCGAGCTGCCAAGCGGCTGTACACCAGGATGTACCGCAAAGCCACTGCCTCAGCCAGCGCCCAAAGCCATTGACGGTTGGCTTCATTTCCTGCGTGTATGGGCCAAACAAGTCCAAACGGTTCAGTTACCGCCAAAATGGTCTTCCCGAAATTTTAAAGTTCAGGAACTCAGGAAGGTTCTACTAAAGGGAACGGTATTTTAAAGGGGCTACTATAACTTTCCTAAGTATCCCTGTAAAGTATCCCTGTAAACTCAGGAAGGCTATAAAGGTTCTACGGTATTTTAAAGGGGCTACTATAATCCCTACTAAACCAAGTAGAACCACCAACAAAATGTTGGCCCCTTTGGAGGTTTTGGAGGGTTTGGGCGCTCAGGTCTCTTGGAGGGTACGCAAGGGACTGAATCATTAGCATGGGGGTATGGGGTGCTTGGAAAAAGAATAGGTCATGCTCATACGATAAGAATGTGAGTAACTATCCAGACCTACCTTGCCCTTTCGGTTGGTTTAAGGATACTTACACTTGTTCTGTTCGGACCCCTCTTCAGTTTGCGTTTTCGTAGGTACCCTTTGCAGCTTTGAAAGAGAAAAAACAAGCCACGGATTTGCTCACCGAAAAGGATGTCGGTCTTAGATGAAACAACACCTTTTGGTTGTACAACGGAAAGAAAAAAGGAAACTGGCCATCTTTTGGGGCCTTGGTGAGGTGTCGCCCAGGAGTCAGGGCAATCTTGACCCCATATTCATCAACCCCAGTATATTCATATGGGGGTGATCCCTTCCAAAAGTGATGATTTCCCACTAATTACACCCAGAAATGGACACCCCCGATTAATAAACAGGGGTTGATTAATCTGGGGTCAGCATGAATTTTTGGGACAGGGCATTACTTTCCAAAAAAGGTTGCAGTCGAAACCTCCAGCCAACTCGGCCCGGCACGCGTCAAAGCTGAGGCGAGGACGGCGTGGTCCGACACCGTGACGATGCCCTCGCTGTGTCGCTTGCGCAGCACGGGATCGTCGACGTACTCCACGACGGCCAGGACTTGCAGCGCCTGAGTCGTAGATTACTGGCTGCTCGTTGTCTGGGGGTACTCTAAAATTGGGGTCCCCTCAATTTGGCTGTGGGTCAAAAATCGGTACCCAAAATGGAACCCTGGGAAGAGGAAACATGGACCAAAATCTGCGGTCCCCTGATGCTTTAGTTTTGACCCATACCCATTTGAAACCCGGCAACAAGGGGGTTACCTCGTTTTAGGAAACATGGGAAGGTCTAAGGGAAGCCGAAAGCTCGGGATGTTCTGGGTATGTGCCCAACTTCCTGGAGAATTGTGGAGCTAGCATCGTTTGAGGGGGGTTGGGAATGAACCCGGGGGTATCG
This sequence comes from Effrenium voratum, assembly GCA_963377175.1. NCBI lineage: Eukaryota > Dinophyceae > Suessiales > Symbiodiniaceae > Effrenium > Effrenium voratum. The sequence continues at coordinate 303,270 of CAUJNA010002291.1, read as the reverse complement.
GGGGGTTTCAAAAGCCATCATGGTTTCCCCAGAGAACCAGCAAGGATGGCGGGAGACTCACATATGTGCCATTGTCAAAGTTGTTTTTTAGTTCTTTGCCTCTGAATCGGCCATGCATTGTCGTGAGTTGCATGGCTAAAACGTGTTGAAGGGGCTGCCAAAAATATGGGTGCTCTTCATCTTTGAGCAAAAGGTCCAGCCATGAAGTATGACCCCCCCCCCTTTTGGACCCTTCTAAAGGCCGCTTAAGGTGCCGCCTTTTGAAGGCAACGCCAAAAAGGCCGTTTTTTGAGAGCCCCATGAGACTCTGAGCCCCCAGCCCTTTCGCGCTCATGGCCCGAGACATGGTCATTGCCCAGCTTGATAATCATCAATCTCTGAACATCATGTAGACACGCATGCCTAAAGCTGCACCAACCCTGCTTGGAGCTTTCCGATGCAGAGCTTGTGCTATTCAATGGTCCTGTTGGGCGAGCAAAACACGTACAGTACACACTCACGCACACGCACACGCAAGCAAACAGAAGTCAAACAACAACTATCTTGGCCTGAAAACAGAACCATGTCCAGATTTCGGAACAATGTCATCCAAAACCTGTTGTACAAGGGAGTCATCTATAGACATCAGCTTGTTTGGCTGATTTCTTTAAACATCCTTCAAGAAGCCCTGTGTGACCAGCCAAAAAAGTTGAAAACGTCGCCGGCCTCCCCAAGACCGGCATTGTAACGGCTCCCGGCGAAGCCGTTGCAGTAGTGCCGTGCGGTGGACACGCGCTCCGCGAGATAGATACCTGATGCGTGTTGGAACAAGGCCCAGGTGTCGCCAAGAGCGCCCTAAAAGCTGCTCCGAACCACCCCGGAGCTTGGGGCCCATCGACCCCTTAGCTTCAGCGGGGGAAAAGCAAGGAGAACTAACTCAGCTTTGAACCCTAGGAAAAAGGTCCGTTGGCAGCTTTTGTTGAGTTGATTTAAGCAAATGAAAGTCACCTACCCCAACATGGGATCCCATTGGTTTTGACCCACAGCCAAATCCACCAGGAGCCGGGCCTGGGCCGAAGCGTGCGCCGCTTCCCATGAGCTCCGAGTTGGAGAGCACCTGCAGCCCGTTGCGGAGGATGGAGTACCTGCCAGCCCAAGGCTCCGTTTTCTAGGTCCTGCAGTAGAGAGGCTAGAATAAGGGTACCCTTTTTCTGTAGTCTATGTTAGTAGGGGAACCCTCCCCCAAAAAAAGGCTAAACGAGCACTAATTCCTGGGTGGGAACTCGGTTGCTTTCTGCTCCCCTGCTAAAAGTGACTAACTTTTAGTGGTTGAATACGGAAAACCCATGAGTTGGCAAAAAGTTGAAATCCTAACATCCAAGCAAAATGCACCAAAATAATAAAACCGATGCGGTGGCTGGCTTGATGCGCTCTTCCACTTGCATCTCGGGGTACAGGGGTTGAATTACAGTTCCACTTCCATCCACCCACCCTTCCGAAGAAGAGGGTTGGTTTGTCTTTTCGCGGTATTTAGCCGTCCGGAGTTGGCCACCATGTATTCGTTTCTTTGGGGTAGAGGGGTTGGTCTTGGCCCTTCCACGTCCATCTACCCATCCTGTTGGGGTAGAAGGGTTGGCTCACCCTTCCATCTACCCTTCCTTTCTGTTGGTGGACCCTTCCACTTCCATCTACCCATCCTTTTGGAGCAGAGGGGTTGCTTCCCCCCGCCCCCCAACAATTCCATCTACCCGTCTTTTTTGGGGCCATTAAAACTGTTTTCCATCAAGAGAAGGACAATGCTCAGTCGGCCAAACTCCAGCCTCACGGCCAACTGGGTCTCTAAAAGGGACCCTCTTCTGGGATGGTTTTAAACGGGAAACAAGCAACATGGACTTTTACTATATTGCGCGGGCGGACTGAGAAGGCTGTGGGCAACGACCTTGTCTACGAAACGCCCACAGCTTTGCCTCTTTCCAGCAGTTGCAACTTGGTAGTCGCAGCAAATGCCAAGAACAAACCACCCAAAGTTCTCAGCCATGCTCCTCGCCTTTTTCCGAAATCACAGGAAAAACGGCAACCTCAACACCCGAGCCGTCCAAAACATATGGCCATGGGTCAAAATCCCGTACCCCCAGTGAACATCCCAATTCCCAGTAAAATAGACTAAAATGGGTGGTGAATTCACCTACCAACCAAAATGGGATCCGATTGGTTTTGACAACCACAGCCAACCTGTTTTGAGCAGTCAAGTGGGGATTTCCCACTAAACCACAATAAGCAAAAATGTAACATGTTTCCCAACAACAACCATGACAACATAAGCTCTAAAACCTTGGTTTTTTCTCCGGGCTCCCGGGCCAATTCCGCAACGGACTGCCGTGGAGGCCGAAGCTGCTGGCCCTCGTCCCGCGCAGCCGCGCGAAGGCGAGCTCTTCGGAAGGACCGGCCTGGCCCGAGTGCGAAGTCGCGCCGCGTGGCTTGCTTGGGCCAGAGCTTCCATTTGGTTAAGACCCCGGGAACAAAAAATATGTCCAGTAGTGATAGATTCCCTTTAAAACCAACAGGGGAAAAAAAAACATATGGAGGCTGGTCTGGGAGAAGTCTAATGCACCCACCGAAAAGGCGGTAAAGATTGGGAGAATTGTAATTCACCCACCGAAAACTTAATGGAAAAGGGAAGCTGATGGACTTTTCAAGGGATTTGCTTGGTGACGTCGCAACCCTTGCATCGCTAGAACTTGCCCAGAGGGTACGGACGTGTCGTTGCTTTGTCCAGACACTTGACCCAACCCCCCCCCCGACACAAAGTGAACAAACCTTGTGCTCAACAATCGGGGAACCTCCGAAAAGGGCTGCTGCTCTTTCCTTTCACGCCAACTAAAAGGGGGGGTCTGCCAAAAAGAGGCACACCGGTTTGTTCCGGTGTGAATGAACATGACCCTTCCAGAGATCGCATGCTGTCCTTCAAAACAGCCTGAAACGGAGCCCCTCATGCTGAGACGCAGTTCCGGGGCCCGGAAGATGGTGGGACGGACTGCAGGCAAGTCTGCTTTTGCGCAGAGTAGCGAAGTGTGCGCAGCCCACAAGTGCCACCCAAAAAGGTGTCCGTTGCTGTCTGTCCGCACAACCAAGTGATACCAAGCGACTACGTAACCAAGTGACTACGTGGCTCTTTTTGGTTCAACTTCAATAGTTGGATGATGACCCACTTTATCCTCGTGAGAAAGCAAGCTAGGAGAGAACTGTCAGCCGACTGCCGTGAGTCCTCATATCTATTAGTACAACTCACTGCCGAACGAGTGGATGGCAAGAAGATCTGAACCTTCTGCGTACCACTACAACTAGGTCCTCCAGTAGAGAGCTTAGAATAAGGGCACCCTTTTTCTGTAGTCGATTTTAGTAGGGGAACCCTCCCCCAAAGAAGTTGGTAAAAGGGCACTACTGGGGGATCTAGACAACCCCAAAAAGGTACAAAGTGCAGGACCTCAACCAGCCTCAGAGGCCCTCACCGGCCGAAAAACCGCCCCAAACCGGCCCTGCGCCCAACCCCCGGGCCCCCGGGCCCCGCCTGCACGGCAAACTGCGCGCCGCCAAGCTGGAGCTGATCTTCAGACCTGACCAAACGCCCAAAGACGCCCAAAGGTCAAGGGGTACCTTCCATTTCAAGCCACCCAAAACCCTTCGGAAACACTTGCTTTCTTGAAAAGAACGATGGTTGAAAAGAATCGGGAATCAACCCTTAGAAAAGGATGTGCCTCTCAGTTGCCCAACGGGCGCAGCAACAAAGGTTGAAAACCTCTGGGAACCTCGACTCAACATAGACAAAAATTGGTAAAAAGGGTGAAAAGGTCGGTTTTGGACGACTGAGGCCTAGATAGCCAAGTTGCTGCTATGTTGACAAGTCAAATACCTAGAAACTGTCACAGTTGCTGGGTCAGCAACAGGCGATCCCCTTTGAGTGCCTGTTTTGCAGGCAAACCAAAACTTGTAGGTGCTAGGTTGAAGACATGCCCAAATGCCGAATGACACACCCTGTCTTTTCCTATGTGTTTCATGCCCAGCATACAATTGGGCCAAACGAGACATCTGGCCAATGGCGGCGCTTGACAAGTCGCAATCCCCTCGATATTGAAAGTGGCGCAAACAGCGGGATTCATCTAACAGGGGTCACTGGAATTTCCCTTCAAAGTTGCATTTACTGGTGGTTTCCATTGAAACTGCACTTTTGGAGGCTCGGTCCTTATGGCACGTCTCATTAATTCCTTCAATGTCCTCTTCGCGCTCATCGCTCAGGATAATATATAATAGGTCATATAATATATCGTGTTTGTCGCGGTGAGTAGCGCTGTGAGCGCTCCAAGACGTAGCTAGTTGAGGAATACAGCCCTACCCCAGATAAGGTATTCCAAACTAAAACCTGTCACCTGAGCATAAATATGCAAGCTTGAAGAATTGGGTAAACTAACTTCCAGATTGCTCACAAATGCTACACCAATACACGCAGGGTTCAAATTTGTCAAGAAACATCTTTTGCAGACCTTTCCACTGCTCGAGCGCTGGCCTGTCTGATTGAAATGACACTCATCCTGTATGCTATGATACTCGCAGCTCCCGGGTCCTAACCAGCAAGCAAAACAAAAACAACGGGTCAGGGGGTGCGGTGCTTTTCTCCACTTCAGAACTCTGTGTCAAAATCCGTTCCTGGGTAAAAAGTCATAGGGGAACAGATCAAGCCTGTGCAAACGGCCTTGGGAACCATTTCCCAGCCTTTCGGGCATGTGTCTTTCGGAGGCCGGGTCCCCAATGATGGGTCTTCGCTTTGGGCCCTGGGTTGAATTGATGTCGGATCGCGCTTGAAGCCACGAGTGGAACAAACTCTTGAGGGGTCAAACATGATTTTGCCCACTTGGTGCAAACAGGTGCCCTCATGCGGACGCGTTAAAGGGAAACCAAAGCGGTGTCCGAGCCAACTTGAGCTGCACAAACCCAAAGCCATCTTGGGCGGCTCCGCTTTGAGCCCGGTTTTCAGCCATCACAAATATACCCATTGCCCATTTGCCCTGAACCCCAGCCCAACTTTCCACCATAAATGTCCCAATCAACCCCCTCAAAAAGGTCCCTCCCCCTAAAAGAAACAACTTCAAGGCCCATATAGCTCCCTCTCATTCGGCCCCCCACATACCCCCGGTTTTCGATTTCCTCGGGGCGTCCCAACGGATCTCACCCTAGTCGCCTCAACTTCCGGAGCGAAAGGGGGCAGCAGCTCAGGAACCGCAAGAGCGGCAGCCCCGCCGAGCCTCGAGTCGTCCCCGTCGCTTTGGGGGGGTCGGGGGGGGACAGAGGGAGTGGTAGACTTAAACTGATTTCCAGAGAAGGGAACCCTAACTACCTTACTCTAGACCCAATCTGTTGATTGAACCTGAATTGGTGTGTGTGTGTGGGTGCACGTGCGCGTGCGCGTGCGCGTGCGCGTGCGCGTGCGCGTGCGCGTGCGCGTGTGCGTGTCCGTGTGCGTGTGCATGTGCGTATTCGAGCGTGTGCGTGGGCGTGCGCGTAAACGTGGGCGTGGGCGTGGGCGTGGGAGTGGGAGTGGGAGTGGTCGTGGTCGTGGTCGCGGTCGCATGCGCGGGCGCGGGAGCGGGGGCGCGGGGGCGCGGGCGCGCGGGCGCGGGGCGGGCGCGGGCGCGTGCGCGTGCGGCATGCGCGCGCGCGGCGCGCGCGCGGGCGCGTGTGTGTGTGTGTGTGTGTGTGTGTGTGTGTGTGTGTGTGTGTGTGTGTGTGTGTGTGTGTGTGTGTGTGTGTGTGTGTGTGTGTGTGTGTGTGTGTGTGTGTGTGTGTGTGTGTGTGTGTGTGTGTGTGTGTGTGTGTGTGTGTGTGTGTGTGTGTGTGTGTGTGTGTGTGTGTGTGTGTGTGTGTGTGTGTGTGTGTGTGTGTGTGTGAGTGTGTGTGTGTGTGTGTGTGTGTGTGTGTGTGTGTGTGTGTGTGTGTGTGTGTGTGTGTGTGTGTGTGTGTGTGTGTGTGTGTGTGTGTGCGCGCGCGCGCGTGCGTGTGTGTCTGTGCGAGTGCGCGAGTGTGCGTTTTCCGAGTGGTTTGTTTTGGGGTTGTTTTAAGGGGAACCAAACAAAAAAACATGTCGGGGTCCAGTTTCTTGTCTTCGTCACACGCACACACCCTGCAATGAACGTGTCCCTTTGCCATGTTTGGGGTCAAGAGGTGCATGTCTGTGTCTTCCCATAGTTCTTGGATGTGCCACGAATAATTTTTGGACACACGCCTCCCTTAATTCTTGCTTTGGGTATGCTTGCGCACGGAAGTGCCCATGAGAGGCTGCCGCTGCAACCTGTTGGCTGTCCATGCAAGAATACCTAGGCCACAACTTGAGTACATCCCCCTTTGACACATACGTGCTACGTAGAGGCCCCTCAGCCGCGACCCGAGAGTTTCGAGCCTACGTCACGCTCCAGTAGCTCCCGCAGGCCGCCCCCAGCCTGGCACATGGATTTCGTGAGCGAAAAAGGCACCATTAAAACGATGCTCAATATAACCACCGTTGCTTCCCTAAGCTATGGATCCAGATTGGGTCCTTGCCAATATTGAAATCGGGGTTCAAGCTTGGGGCCAGACACCCATTTGGGTAGCGCCTGTTCACGCCTTGACTTTTCACCTTCTTTTGGTCGATTTTACAGGGGCCCACCTCCTCTCAAAAAATGAAAGCATGCTTTGCATGTGCTGGGTGTCTGGGGAATCGATTTGGGCACAGAGACTTAATTCAGCTCAGCGGTGTCCCCCTCAGAGAAATCAACTGCTTCCTCCCTCCCTCGCTCCCTCCCTCCTTTCCTCTCCCTCCCTCCCTGGCTTTAGGGCGTGCCAACGTGAGAAGAGAAAGTCGACTAGAAATACAACTTAAAGTTGTAGATATGAACAGAATGCTGCATTAACAAATGAGACAGCTCCAAAGGCTTAATCCCAATCCTTGTCTTGTCACTCTCCCACTTACCTCTGGAATAGCAGCCTGGCCTCATCCTACCTCCATTCCCACCTCTTTTCTCATTTCTTAGGTCTTCAAGTAGGCATGGAGGATAGAAGGAGAACGAGCGAAGCGTGTGGCCATGAAATCCAGAGTCTCTCTCAGCTCATCCATCTCATGCCAGGCCAAATGAGCCGAGAAACGCCCAGCCTCCCTCTTCTATGTCTTCCCTCTTTCCTCACCGTCTATTCGCGAGGAAAACGAGGAAGTAAGAGATGGCAGTCTTTGGTCTGTTGAACGGGAAGACGTAGGACATGAGCGAGCGAAGAGAGGAACACCTTTCATTAGGTAGAGAAAGGTGAAGAAAGCGCAAAATGAGAAGAGAGCAAAGGGACGGAGCGAGCCCCATTTCCCATACAATTATTCGTTGAGAAAGGGATAGGATGGTAAAGAATGGGATTGGTATTTGGTTCGCTCTTCGTCAAGTCACACCTCTGAGATCTCGAGGTCCATCATCTCCCAACGAACTCATTGCATCCATTTCACATAAGATAGACAGTCGAATAAAGGAAAGTGATTAATAAAAATCCAAAAGCAATAATAGGATATGGAAGCAAACAATAATGAATAAAACAAATATGGTAAAACATTGACAAAACGAAAAGGAAGAGAAAAAGTGAAGACTTCCAAGGATGAAATCAAAATAATAACAACACACAAATCAATGAGAAATAGAGCGATACATATGCATAACATGTTACACGATTGGCATGTTAAACATATAAATTGTATTGATATGAAACCGCATTTACAACCATGTCCTTGTCCTCTGATCAACGACTATGCTTGAAGCACTGTTGTTTTTGGAAGTACGATTGTATTGCACACTATCTCTGGAATATTCTTAGGTTTACCTGCAACATCAGATGTTAGCTCAGCATAGTTCGCATTTCTCATGGATGATGTGTTCGTGCTCTTCAATGGTGCATAAGTTGCCTTTCTTGATATTGCTACATCTTGGAAATGCTATGTCTTATGATTCTTTTTTTCTAACCAAATACTTGGTTTTTTGAAACTATCTGTTTACCCCTGCATGGTGCAACAAACATGTATGGGTTATGATTTACTGAATGGACAAATGAATTTGTGGGGAGTTACAGTAGCTACAAATTGATTGTCTCCATGTGCATCAACTACTCATTAAACGAGCATGCTGTTTAATTCTTAGTCCAATCCCTGTTAGAGCATATAAAAGATAGAACATGTAGAAAAACAATGTGATAGAGAAAACACCCACAAACAAGACATGGGCATCGACAATGAAAGATAAGAGCCTCTTCAATGTTGGATCATCAACATAATGTCCTCCACAAAGCCATTCTTTTGTGTCTATGGCAAGATCGTAGTTCTCCATGTATATCTTCAAGGTGCCCCCGGTTTCTCGGGTTCCCCCGTGTCCTGCCACTCATTTCTCTTGCGACCGCGGGAACTGGGACAAATGGTGGGTGGTAGGGATGGGCGAGGTGAGTTGTAGGAAAGAGAGCTGAGAAAGGCAAAGGAAGAAATGGGAGATGGCATTCCTCTTATCCCTCTCCTATGGCATAGCGGTCCAGAGACTCATGTGCCAGCCCTCCCCCCCGCCCGCCCTCCTGCCCTCCTGCCCTCCCATCCCCTCCCCTCCCCTCCCCTCCCCTCCCATCCTCAAATTTGCTCGTCATTCTTCCCCTTCTTCTTCTTCGTCTTCTTCTTCATGCTGATTTTCAAATCACGTTATCCTCTTTGCAATCATTATGGAAGTCTGAAGTGGACAAGTGGCCTTTGTAAGAGGATGCTGTCACAGCATCGCCCAAATCTCAGGCAGAACCGCTCTCGGCTAACCCACCTTATACAGGGGTAACTTGAAAAGAGGACTACACTCCTACAAAGTAACATGAAACCCAAAAACACCCTTGGAAGAGAAAGCTCCTTTTGGGGGGCCCCTTTTTGGGCTCCATGTCACATGCTAGGCTTGCAGGGCGGGTATGAACAGCAAGCTTTCCTCGTGTTTTCGCCACTGGCTACGCCCGAAGTAGCGCCCGGCCTCGGCCTGGCAAAGCTTCTGCATGCTGGGCATCTGTGCCAGCAGCCGTGCCGGCCCCCGGTCCACCGGCGCCTATGTTTTCGCGGTTCGCGAGGTCTGTCCAAAGCCCCCCAAAAAACAAAGAGCTGGAGAGAACACGGATGGAAGGAGCAAAGGAACAAAGGGCTGAAGGGAACTAGAGGGAACAAAGATGAAAGGAACCCCTCAAAGAATTGGGCCCAACAAAACACGAGCTACGGCCGTCGCTGGCCCCTATGGTGGAAGACATCAACAAAAATGCAAGAGACAGGCCGCCTGTGCAAACATGCATGAGGCTTCGGTTGGAACCATCCCCGGCCAGTTGCAGATTCCGGCCAGCCAGATCCAGCTCGCAGATCTCCGCATGTGAAAGTGAAACATTTGTTGGAAAACCCAGGCTACCACGGGGCAGCATGCATGTCAGTTGTTCAACATGCTAGTGATTTACGGAGCGGTGTTGCCCAGTTGCCCAGTGACCCTGATGAAGAAGGGGACCTTTCTTGAGATTGCTTTTTTATAGTGGTTGGAGGAGGCGAGTTGTAACCACGACTGGCAATGAAACCTAAACCCGCGCCAGTGTTATACATGTTTGGTCGCTGTTCCATAAAATATGTCATTGTTACCACTCCTGCTGGTGGTTGGAGTCACACCTGGCTCTGATCAAAACCCTCAAGGGGCAAAAGCCCGCCTCCTTGCGCGGCTCGGGCTCAAACTGAAACCAGCTGGCAAAGCCTGCCGGTTGCTGGCCACGTGGGTGGCTTTCCTGGATCCCCCCTCTACAACCTGACAAGGGCTTACCCTAAAAAGACCCAAGCCCTGAGTGGATTGGCCAGCCATAAAAACAAAAACAAAAAAACAAGCTTGTTGTTTGCCACCAAACTGGTCACTCAACAAGTGACCAAAGTCCGAAACAGAACTCAGGGAAGGGATAGCGTGATGGAGGGTGTGCGGTATGCTGAATAGATTTGACACGTCCAGCCTCAAAGACGCAACCGAGCCAATGAGATGTATTCCTACCCTGGTGAGGCTTTGGACTCAGGGCCACACACCAACCTGCTTTTGGGATCTCAGAACCTAAGGCAACTCAAACTCCAACAGGACCCATGTAGTTGACAACTTGACTTGGATTGGGCTCCGGTGTTTTTCACGTATATTGAAATCACGCCTGGGGGGTCCCGGTGACTTGTTCTTGAAATCAAGTCTGGGGGGTCCGGGTGTTTTGTTTTGAAATCACGCCTGGGGGGTTCCGGTGCTTGCTTTTTTTTGCATTCAAAAGACAAAAAAAAACAGCAAGGCATGAATGCAACAAAACAAGCACCAGGCGTGACTTCAAAAAAAAGAACACCGGGACGCCCCCAGGCGTGATTTCAAAATGTGTGATTCAAACAAGCAAAAAAAACGGCGCCAAACACCGGGCCCCCCCCCCCCCCCCCCCCCCCGCGTGATAAAACAAATCAAATGGGACCCCCCACGCGTGATTTCAAAAAAAGACACCTGGACTCTCCAGGTGTGGATTTGAAAAAAAGGACCCCCCAGGCGTGATTTCAACATGTGCAATTCCAAAAAGAAAAGCACTCAGGACCCCCCAGGCGTGATTTCCAAAAAAAACAAAAAACGGGACCGACGTGTTTTTTCTTTGGAATCACCAGTCGCTCACTCACTTGCTTGCTCGCCCTGTCTGTGAAAAAAACAATGAGACTCCAAACTGAGGCATTTCAAAATAAACACGGATGGTGTAAATTCAAAGACACATGGTTCCGGTTGAAGTCCGACACTCTATCAGGCGCCATGTTGAACGAACAAAAAAATCAAGGAGCCTCCAGAGGGCTGTGCAGCGGCTGACCTGCGGGCAACGTTTTTGGGTAAGGGTGGAGGAGCAAGTCATGTGAGGCGAAAGAATTTACACAGAGTTTTGTTTGCTCAGGAAGTACACCCCGTCTAGAGCAAACAAGACGTCTTTGTACTGGATTGATGTCTGGACGAAGGCATGACAAGTCGATCGATGTCTGGAAGTACACCCTGTTCCAACAACGTCCCAAGCATAATTCTGGGTGCACACAAAGCTGGGACTCCCGACATATCCTACGATGGTTTTCACCTAAATGGCTGCTTCCAGTGGAAAACATTGTGCTTTTTACACTTGATATAGTGGCTACATCTCTTGGATTGAAAGCTCAGACACTCTCCAGACCCTTGGCCTCAGCATAAAACTCACCAGGGCCATAGACGCTCAGGTTCATACTTTCTCTATAAAAACCTCTTGGAGTGCTCAGGAAAGCCTGGAAATCTGTCCCGCCCGTTGGGTATAGAAAATACAAAAGGAAACCAATCCCAATCCCAGCTCACCTGAAAGGGTCCTGTAGGTGTCCCTGAGAATCAACCTGAAAAAGGGTACCCTCAAGAACCAACACACATGCAAACACACATACACAAAGACACAAACACGCAAACGCAACCGCAGTGTCACACTTACAGCCAGACTTACACTTACACCTACACTTACACCTACACTTACACACACACACACATTTTACTTGAGGACATGCGTGCGTGTCCCCCAAAAGCAAGGATCTTAGTCCTGCGCATGTTATCATTTTCATGCCAACCGGACGCCTTTGCTGCCGTTTGGCAGCATGGTTTTCTTCGCCCGCTGACCTCTGGGTTTCGAGCGGGTGAAACCAAAGACACCAGCATTGATCTAGCTGGGTATGGGTCAAATTCAAACCACCAGGGGGACCGCAGGTTTCAGTCGTTGTTTCCATTTAGCAGGATTCCATTATTTTGGACCCACACCCAGCTGTCTATTTCCGTCTGCTATCCTGCCGGCCTCTAGACTCTAGCGATTGGCATGCACAAACACCCCGTTCTGCAGGCGTTCACATCAGAGCGCTGGTTCAACTAATGTTTCAAAGAAATTGCCCTGGGTCCAAATCCCGTACCCTCAGTGAATATCCCAACCCCCGCTAAAATAGGTTCTAAAATAGGCGGGGCACCTACCCCAACATGGCACTATTGGTTTTGACCCACAGCTTCACGTCAATTCGAGCTTCCCATGGACGAATTGATCCACTGCGCATCCATGATGACCAAGGCCAGCATTCATAGGGTTTCATCCGTGGGAACGGACCACTTCTGTGATACAACAAAGTGGGCTTTTCAAAGACTAACCCCATAAAGACTTGGTTGACGTTGGAAGGGGAGCAACAAATTAAACTTTAGCAGCTAAGTGGTTGGATTTGAACCACCAAACCACAATAAGCAAAAATAATTCAGCAAAATGTTTCCCAACAACATAAAGGGGGAGATTCTCTTGTAGCACAGTGGGGATAAACCCCTTGTCCCTCCGCCCGGGTCCATCCGCCGGAGTTCTCCCGGAGAAGACCTCCGAGTCCCGAGTGCTCACTCGCGGTCTCGCGCCTTGCGCGGCCTCGGAGGTTGGGCTGACACCCCGCTGGTTCGATTCCCCTGTGCCCAGAAACGCTATGGCTTCAACCACGGCTTGAAAAAGTGGTGCGAAAGGAGTTTCGTCCATCCACGGTTTTATGAGAAACGCCCATCTCGAGATCTTTTGGCGCGAAAGTGAGAGGAGAATTCACTTTTCCGAAGTCACGCCACGCAAGTGTCAGCGCAGCAACAGCGTCAATTGGGAAGTCGACTCCCACCAAGGCCAAACACATCCTCCAGTTCTGCTTGCATCAGGCAACATGTGAGGTCAATGTTTGCCACGCTACCATGGAACATACATGAAAACACCCTTTGGATCCCTCAAAAGAGGCTGTTGCCACTCAAACCCAGAATGGAACATACATGAGAAAGTACCCTGTAGATCTAAAAACGAAAATGAGAAAACGGCAAGGACTGGGCAAGGCCTGACGTTTGGGTTGGCGTCAATACTCCCCACACCGGGGGCATCCATCTGCCACGGCGCTCTTCGACGTGGACCTCTCGCTCTTTGACCTCGTCACCTCGGATCCGGGTGGCTCTCGGTGGAGGCCACACCTTTCTGGGGGGGGCGGGGGGGGCAGTCCAAAGGCAACCAAAGGCAAAACAGCCTTTTTTGGCTGGTTTGCCCTTTTTTGTTCCGGCTGGTTTGCCATTTTTGGCTGGTTTGCCTTTTTTGTTCCGGCTGGTTTGCCATTTTTGGCTGGTTTGCCTTTTTTGTTCCGGCTGGTTTGCCATTTTTGGCTGGTTTGCCTTTTTTGTTCCGGCTGGTTTGCCATTTTTGGCTGGTTTGCCTTTTTTGTTCCGGCTGGTTTGCCATTTTTGGCTGGTTTGCCTTTTTTGTTCCGGCTGGTTTGCCATTTTTGGCTGGTTTGCCTTTTTTGTTCCGGCTGGTTTGCCATTTTTGGCTGGTTTGCCTTTTTTGTTCCGGCTGGTTTGCCATTTTTGGCTGGTTTGCCTTTTTTGTTCCGGCTGGTTTGCCATTTTTGGCTGGTTTGCCTTTTTTGTTCCGGCTGGTTTGCCATTTTTGCTGGTTTGCCTTTTTTGTTCCGGCTGGTTTGCCATTTTTGGCTGGTTTGCCTTTTTTGTTCCGGCTGGTTTGCCATTTTTGGCTGGTTTGCCTTTTTTGTTCCGGCTGGTTTGCCATTTTTGGCTGGTTTGCCTTTTTTGTTCCGGCTGGTTTGCCATTTTTGGCTGGTTTGCCTTTTTTGTTCCGGCTGGTTTGCCATTTTTGGCTGGTTTGCCTTTTTTGTTCCGGCTGGTTTGCCATTTTTGGCTGGTTTGCCTTTTTTGTTCCGGCTGGTTTGCCATTTTTGGCTGGTTTGCCTTTTTTGTTCCGGCTGGTTTGCCATTTTTGGCTGGTTTGCCTTTTTTGTTCCGGCTGGTTTGCCATTTTTGGCTGGTTTGCCTTTTTTGTTCCGGCTGGTTTGCCATTTTTGGCTGGTTTGCCTTTGTTTGTTTGCCCGGCTGGCTTTGCCATTTTTGGCTGGTTTGCCTTTTTTGTTCCGGCTGGTTTGCCATTTTTGGCTGGTTTGCCTTTTTTGTTCCGGCTGGTTTGCCATTTTTGGCTGGTTTGCCTTTTTTGTTCCGGCTGGTTTGCCTTTTTTGGCTGGTTTGCCTTTTTTGTTCCGGCTGGTTTGCCTCTTTTGGCTGGTTTGCCTTTTTTGGCTGGTTTGCCTTTGTTTGGCTGGTTTGCGTTTTTTGTTGGCTGTTTTGATGGCTGGGTGGCCTTTTGAGACAAAACCACATGCACCTTACATCCTCTTGTGGACGTGTCTCGTGAGCTCTGAAGCCCGAACCTCTCATCGCGGTGTCTCAATTGAAAAGCAAGGACGTGTTTCGGCTTTCCTAACTCCCTTCTCATTAAAAGGAACCCCAAACCACCAACATGGGTTTCTTTTTCTGCGCTTTCAACTCTCGTTTCTACCGTCCCAAAACGGAAAACACTGCTACAGTTGAGAGAAAGTAGATGGCGCCATCTCCAGTTTGGTTTCGTCATCCCCTTTACTTCCCCACATCTAATGGGAATTGTGTCACCTGATCGCTTTCATACAACTGGTGTTGGTTTTAGGGGACCTCTCCAAAAGGGTGGGTTTTCCGTCTAGTTCTGACAAAAAGAAACAAAACATGCACTTTCAAAAGAAGGCACACCCAACCTTTGCCTGAAAAAACGGGCCCCACCCAACTGACAGCGACTCGGGGCGACTCGATGGGCGACTCCCCAACTCAAGGCGCTCGGGATCGTGATGGAGGGCGTGCGTCGAGGCTTGCTCTTGGCCGAGGCCTGTCCGCGAGTCTGCCTGTGCCTTTGTTTCCGGCCCGCAGTGAAGCAGGGTTCCTGAACGGATACAACGACACAAAACATAGGTCCTCAGATCTTGATCCAAACCAACTGGTATCTGGGAGATGTGGTCACTGGCCAAAACCTGGCCATCTTACCACCATTGTTGACCCCGTCCTGTTGCGACGCGAGCCCACTTGGATGTTCAAGGCATGTCAGGTAAGTAGGTCAAACCTTTTGTTGGAACTGCGCTTGAGGGTGTAACTAGGGTTGCAATCTACTTTACCAAGTGGGTTGGACAGGTGAGGGCCAACCTCTCTAGCCTTCATTTGTGTTAAACAACATGTTTGTTAATCAAACTCAGCCCCCAAGTGGTAGGTTCAATCCAGGAAAACCTGATCTCCGATTTCATGTTCTTGGAAAAAGACCCATGCATTCACTTAGGACTCCCTTTTGCCACAACCTCAAAATGTCCAAGCCGCCCCCCTGTATGACTTGGAACGCCCCTAAGTGCCAACATGAGCCACATGTTCGGGAGTTGGCTACTTGGGTGTTCGATTCGCCAAGTTAGAAAGTCGTTAGTAAGATAGGTTCTAACCTACTTAGAGGTCCTTCCTTTCAGTGCGGTTAGCCTTAGGGGGTGAAAATCCAAGTGGCTAACCACTTAACTTGGCGAATCGAACACCCAAGTGCCTCGAGGTCTGCCAGCTCAAAGCTCTTCTCTCAGATCTAGATGGTCATGGCAAAGAATATCTCAAGGGCGGAGATCCAATGCGCCAGTCCATGGACAGCAGCTTTGAAATCTCTGACTTTGGGCCAGCGAAGGTCGAGTGAACCTTTGTCCCCCCTGTACCGTTTCGGCCGTACTGGAAAGTTCTATGGGCCGAATCATGCCGAAGTTTAGACCCCTGTGGGGTTCCACAGGATGTGCACGCCACAAAAGTACCCCTCCACTGAAGCTCACAAATTCAGCGCACAAACCACTTCCCCCATAGGGGGAACCTAAAAACAATCCCCCAACATGCCGGACCTTCAAAACCCAAAAACACCTTTCTGATCCCCCACTTTAAAGCCTGCTTTTGGGGCGAGGGTGGCGCCGGAAAATTCAGCTCCAGTTTCCTGGAGCATGTTGGGATGAATGAAACTTGATTTTTGGTTCAGAAACCTCCTACATGGCGCAAACCAAACTTCGCCCATCCACAGTCGCACGCATCTGCATTTTGTTCCACCACAATTCCAAAAGCCGAGTTAGGAAATTTGATCCCCAAGTCAAGGGTATTTATGGTGAGTTCGTACCCCGTGAGCGCGGGTCGTAAAATCGGCATCGCCTTGAAGCCCTTGCCCGGCGACTCGGAGCAGCGCGCAGCTGAGCGAGCAGAGGAGCGTTTGGCGCCACTCCGCCCAGTGGGAAGAAAAGGGCACCAACGCCTTTTCCCGTGAACTCAAAGGGGAACACAACACAGAAAAACTGAAAAGACAAAAACCGGTTTCTTGGATCCGTTGGCCATTGAATGGATGCCAAAAAATGAGAACCTTATAATGCTCGTGAGCCAGGTGTTGGTCTCACAAGTTCTCTGCATCAAAACATGCAACTCATGCAGGCAAGCCATTGCTTGAAAGCTGGGAACCTGGCACTAACAGGGCCTGCCCGAGCCAACCAACGTAAAGCGCGGCCACACCTATTGATGGTTGGGACTGCCCTTTACTGTCCTTGTCCTATCCTTAACCGACTAGGTTTGATTGTGGCTCTGATTGTCTACAGCAAAAGGTCGCTCGTCTAGAGCCAAGGCCTTGCACAAGCCTCAACGTCACAAGCTGACATCTGGCTGTCAGGCGCAATGGACCCTTTGGTGGATGTTATGGACATGTGCATGTATCTGTGTGACCACCAACCTTGCGAACATAAAAAGAAACCATCCAACTTTAGGCATCTCCTTGGGGATCGGAAGTCCGTTTTGGGGTTCCATGTTTGCAGGCTTATATGTTGCAATTCCCATCAGTTTCTGCCAGACTTTCCGCGCTGGGGGAGGAAAAAGGCAGGTTGATTAATTTTCACGGGAAACCCCTCTGAAAAACAGCTGGAAACCCCCTGCACGTCCAGGTTCTTGACCCAGATGTCCATGGGTCAAAATCCCGTACCCCCATTGAACATCCCAATCCCCACTAAAATAGGTTCTAAACTGGGTGGTGCCCCAAAATGGGATCCCACTAGTTTTGACAACCACAGCCATATCTGAGACTCACCCCCCCCCCCCTCCGTCGGACACGAAACCCGCAGCCCGCCTGGGGCGCAGCTGGCGAGCCAGGCGCCCAGAGGCCCAGTGAGATGGCAGGACCGGAGGCTGCAGCCATAGGGCCGCAGGCCTCGCACCCCGCAGAAATCCATTCGCGTGGTGGGCCCCTTCGGAAATGGGGGAAATATGGCTGTGGATGTCAAACACATGTACCCAAAATGGAACGATAGGTGAAAACATGGACTAAAACCTGCGGCGCCCTTGTGGCTTAATTTTGACCCATACCCATATGTCCGTCATAGATCCCTTTTCAAGCCGAAGAAAATCAAACATGGTTTTGCGTTGTGTTGTGTACGTTTGTTGGTGCGTTCGTTGGTGCGCGTGCGTTTGCGTTTGCGCGTGCGCGAATTGGCGAATAGGCTGAACCCGTGCCAGTGGCAAGTGCGAGAAATCCAACGTCTTGGCAAAGGCAACTTCGCCCCCCCCCCAAAAAAAAGACCGCACGCTGGCTCCCCAAAGAACGTCGGTACCCAATTAAAGGCGTCGGTCCACAAGTGGGTTCCCGAGAAAGGCTCCCTCCCCGCCAAACCTGGGCCCATCACCCCGACAGGGAACTGACCGAATGGCTATGGGGAACCACCCCACGAGTGGTTGGCCATAAACCCCCAAATGTGGTCCACCATTCCGCGTCCCCACTTAAAATCCCCACCCAGGCAAGTTGGTCTTTCCAAAAGCTGCTGCTGAAAGCCCGACCACCAAACCGGGAAATAGGTATGTGTCTCAAAATTACAAGCACCCGTTTGCAAGTGGTGGGTTTTGGTTTCCCTCTAAACCATCTATTAAAGGCGGTGCCAGCTCAAAACCAGCACAGACCCACCACCACCACCACCTCCACCACCACCTCCACCACCTCCACCACCTCCACCACCACCACCACCACCTACCACGGAAACCCGTGCCAAGCCCGGCTTTCCTGACAGCTTCTCGCTTCTTCGGCCTGCGGGATCCGGCTTTGGCAGCCAGGCCGGCGGCTCCGCATCCCTGGGATTCGCATCAAAGGCGGTGGCTCAAAACTGAACTGGGGTTCTGCGGGTTTTAGTTGTTGTTTCCATACAAGGTGCCATGTTGGGTAGCCAAATCGCCAAATCGGGAGCACCCGGAGTCTTTTTCGGTCAACATAAGTCAAAAACAAAGCCGAACGGTATTGTGGCTCACCTGGAGTCTCGGGTTGCGATGACCCCTTTAGTTAGGGTAAACTCATATTTAAAGGTGCATGGAGACAAAAGGAGCAAAGGTGGTGATTTCTAGCTTCAATTGCCAAGTATCCCTTGAAACGCATTGCTTCTCATTGATTATCTGGTAGCCAATCATTGATTTATCTGCTCTATAAACTGCTACCCAATCAAATGAAGAGTCCTTCTCCCCATATACTATGACCTTCTGATGACATCCCAATTGGTGGTTTCCCTATCAAAATATGCGTCCAGTGCCCCTGCCTCCATCCGATGTGTCAAAACCGGGGACCTCACCAGCCACGCCCAAAGCCAAGGATACATCCAGAAACCAGCCTGCGCACACCGAGCCAAACAAAACACACCCATTGGGGTATGTCTCAAACTAGGTCGGCGCCCAAAAATGGCTGGTGTCCTTTTTGGCCCCCAGAAAAAGACAAAAAAAAGAAGAGGAAAAACAACGCTCCGAGGTGTCCCGAAAAAAAGAAGAAACAGGCTCCAAGGTATCCCCGAAAGAAGGGAAGAACGACGGGCCCATTTTTTTTGGCTCAGGTGTCTCCCGGCGCTGGGCCGCGATGAGCACCGCCATGCAGTCCAGGAAGTCCTCGCGCGCCTGATGGCTTCATTTTTGGTCAGGACTACTAAGTGGATGTCTGGAAAATGGCCGTGGATGTCAAAAATCGGGAACCCCAAAATGGAACCTACCCATGGCTTGGTCTGGTAAATGGGAAAGGACCAAAACCTGCGGTCCGATTCCTGGTGGTTTAATTTGATCCATACCCAAATGGAAAGGACTCAAACCTGAGGTTTTTCTGGTGGTTTCATCGTGACTACCGCGGAGTCACAAAAGGGCCATGGGTCAAAAGCCAAATCGTACCCACAGTGAACATCCCAATCCAACCACTAAAATGGGTTCTAATGCACCTACCCCAAAATGCTACCATTGGTTTTGACCCACAGCCAAATCACTAGGTCCTCCAGGACAGAGGTTAGAATAAGGGTACCCATTTTTTCTGTAGTCTATTCTAGTAGGGGAACCCTCCCCCAAAAAAAGAACAAAAGGGCACTACTGGGGGACCTAGATGAGGTTCTAAAGGCCTAAAAGGCTCCTGTTTTGGCTTCCCCAGAAGGTCAAATGGTCGATTCGCTTTGAGCAAGGCAGCCAGTGAATGGTGGGGTTTCCCTCATTGACTCCCCTACAAACTCACCTGGAACCTAACGAGGGGTCCTTTTCGCGGGGGTGTTTTGAGCAGGAGCCAAAGAGGGGAAAGAACCCTCGTTTGCGTTGTTGTTTGAGGGTACCATTCTTAGGGTTGGCTTAAAGGCAGCCAAAATGAAATCAGAATTGTTGGGGTCCCGTATTTTTTTCACACGTACCTCAAGCATTTGCCAAAAAAAAGCCAGTGAAGCATGGCGCGATGACATACATGCAAGGCAGGCGGACAAAGGAACGACGTAAGTCTGATACTATAGTTTAATCTGTGTAACAAAACAAAGCCCACCCTGGACAACCGGAGCTTCCCGTGCTTGGATTTGCTACGGGTCCCCCAAACCGATCCCTCGAAGTCGTCGCCGTTGAGTCGTCGAGTCGTCGAGTCGTCGAGTAGTAGACTCAGCCTCGGAGCTGCGCAGCACCAGGGCCAAAGGTTTAGCAGAGCCATCCAGCAGCACCAGGCACGCCAGCTCCGCCTCCTCCGCCAAGGCCTCGGCGGCTCAGCGCCCGAGTCCCCGAGAAACGCACCGCCTGACTTGTTCAACGCTGCCAGGGACGCCTGGTAAGCCTGGTGGGCCCCGCCCCAGGCCAGGAAATCCAACAAAAAGGAGGGGAAACTGGATGGAACAAAGGTGGCCGTCGCTGATCAGTTATTTGATGCGTGACACTAAGATGTAGAAGTTGGCATGTGCATGGTATCACGCCATGCCATCTTACATGTAGCGACAGCTGGGGCGCAACATTCCAGGCTCAAGCTGTCATGGAACGCGTTGGCTATGGAGATCGCATGGTGCCCCAAGGACTCATGTAACCAAAAATCGCGAGTAAGCACATAGCACCGCGGCCTGCGGTCAAAGTCAAGAATTTATAGTGGTGAGATCTCAAAACGTACTTCCGTCTGAAGTGAAGCCCATGACCTTCCAAAGCAGGAAACAAATAAAGAGAAACAACATGAAAAGTGAGACCCCAAGGACAAGGCAAGGAGCAGCGAGAGGATGATTCGGCCTAACATCTTGCAGTAGAAAACTGTGACGTCTGGTATTTAGCATGGCCTTAGCACCGATAGTTATGGCCATGAATTTCACTTTGTTCAGTATGGAACCACCTCCAGTGGTTGGCGGACATGAATCACAACCTAATGGGGTCCGCCAAAGGGCCCCAATTCAACTTCATACCCATACATATAATATATATATATATAATTATATATATATATATGTGCATACATACATGATTCTACTAGTAACTCCCTACCCCCATAGCAGGCCAAGTGATAAAGAAACTGCGTGCCGAGGCACAAAGGGAGACAAAGCGCAGTGCGCTCGCCGCGCCAGCTCACTGTCCGAGCAAAGCCACAGGTTCCTGGTGCAAGCCACGTGCCGCTTTGGGCTTTGGGGGGACAGTTGCTAATGAGTGTTCGGCCGAGAGTGGTAATGTTGACCCCGGATTATTAAACCCCAGTTTATTAATATGGGGTGTCCGTGGTTTTAGTGGGGATCTTTCACTGTTGGAGGGGAGCACGCCCATATTTAATAAACAGGGGTGTATTAATCCGGGGTCAACATTAAGTTGTTGGAAACCTGGGTGAGTCACCCACTTTTGAGCCCAAATAACCCACGTTTGAGGCCCCCGAAGTGGGCTTAACCATTTAGGGGGTTATGACTCACAACCCAAGTAGCCACATGTTAACTTGTCCGAACATCCATACATGCCAACCCACAGAAGCCAAAGAAGGCGTAAACTCCATGTAATGCCAAGAACTGGTCCTGTTGGTTGATCCAAGCTCTATTGTACCCCCAATTTAAGCTAGCTAGTAGAACCACCCTCGAAAATGTCCCACTGGGGTTTAGGTGCTGCTCAGCTGGGTGCCGTTTTTGTTGGGGATTGGTACCCTCTGTTTGGGCTGGTTAATTCAAAGGGACACCGCCCATTTCTATTTTTTTGGGGGGAGGTTCCCTCAGCCAGAGGGCAAGTCCTGCGTTCCGGGCGAACTGGATGGTGCAAACAGTGCGTTTGGTTTGCATTGGGAATTGTGTACCTGAGCAACTCCTGGCACAAAAACCTGTGCCAGCCTCAAGCAGTCCCAAGCAGGTTGCAAATGAGCCGACATTCTCCACTTCGAACTCACCCTGATGGACACAATCAGTTTTGCAGCTGGGATGGATGCCGGAAGCTGGTATTGCGGCAGATGGAAAAGCACCCTTTCTGGTCTTTGTCCAGCACCCCAAGAGCATGTCGCCACCATACGCACCAAATGCCAGGCCCACCATTCACACAAACCGGCACAGCTTTGCATGCCTGAGTCTCATACAGTCGATCAAACGCAAATGCTCAACCTGCCCACATGCTGAATGTACGCAATGACACATCTGCAAATGTTGCAATCCAAAACCTGAAACAAGAAATGGGCATGTGTTGTTTAAACAGTTTAGAGGACCCCCAGAATGGATGGTTTTCCTTTTGGTTTCCCCTTCAACTGGATCCCTGAGACCATGGTTCCGCTCGTTGCGGTGAAATCGAACCCCAAACGGACACTTGTTCGATGCGCCTGAGGTCCGCAAGCCGAAAGACGCGCGGGGCGCGCTGGTCGCCTTCCTCAACGCCTCGATTGAAAAGAGGGCGATTCATTGGCTTAAAACAAACTTGGTACCCTCCCTCCCGCTAACATGGCACCTGACAAGGGGACCCTCCAAGGGGAACTTGATCTTCCAAGTACCTCCTCACAGGTGACATGTTAGTGGGAGGAAGGATAAGTGAGCTAAAACTCAGACTTTCTCCCAGGGCGATGCAACCCCTGGTTTACAATCAAGTTGGGCTTTCAGCCCAAGGTCTGATTCGATTGAGCCAACTTTGCCCAAGGTTCAGACTTTGACCACACAGCTGAGCGAACGAACGCTGACGTGCACTGAGTGGAGCTTGCGTTCAGCCAACGGGGGATGAATTAGAAATAGCGACCCTTTAGTGGACAGCATTTGGGGGGGGGTGCGGTTGGTGTTCACCTCCTATTTTTGAGGCGGTTCCCCATTTGAATTCATGGCCATCTGGGTAATGATGCAGTGACAGCTTTGAGTGTGCGGCAGCTGGTGAATGTTGGGGGGGGGAAGGTGTTGTTTCACCTGGCGTCGGAGTATCATGAGCACATTGCTGGCAAAGAAGTCAGCAAGGACAATGTCAAGTGCCGGATGCACATGCTTGTCCTTGAGTTGGACTAATTTCAAAGTTTCTTGCCTGATGGCTGTAGCAGGCGCAAACGTGGTTGACGCGATGACAGGATCCAAGGCATGTTGAATAATCATCGCCTCGAGCCAGCTTTTCAAATCGATACGATGGCGAACAACAAATGGCAAGGTCATGCAACAAAAATGCCTGGCCGTTGGTGGGGCCCAAACTTTTTGACATCCATGCCCTAAGTTGGGGGCCGATCAATTGGCTTAGCGCGGGAATATAAGATGATGCATACAGTGGGCATAAGATGGCTGCGTGGCCCAATGTCCTTTGGGGGTAGGGGTTTTGGCGGGTACCAAAGATTCCCAAATTCAATTTTGGTGTCTTTTTTCAGGGCACCCCCCAAAATAGTGGTTTTCTCATTGGTTTCCTTGAAAACCACCAACAACACTGGGTAACCTCCCAAAAAAGGACACACCCCTATCTAAATTTGAGGCGGGGGGGGGGCCGGCTTTCTTACGCCCTCACCGGTTCTCTTCCCGTCCAATCCGCGCAGCCCGCCGAGACCGGGGGCCCCTGGGACCCCGGCGGGTCACTGTGAGTGTGGTGCACTCGAAGTCCAGCGCTGCCACCGCCGCAGCGCAGTGCCCTGCGCTCAGGTCTGGGGCAAACGAAGGCTGAATACCCGCCTGTGTTTTCCTTTGAAGCTCAAAAACTGCATCCTTTCTTTGTGACTTCAAAGGAATAAGCCCAAAGGAGAACCCAAAGGAAAACCCACCATTTGGGGTTTAAGCACCTACCAACTGGTGCAGCAGTTGTTCCATCAAAAAGAAAAGGAGGTTATATACCGAGAAGTGGTACAAACTGACTTCCAAGCTGAAATTTGCGGTAGAAAAACGCCCCTGCACAACCATCCCTGACACTGCGCTTGATAGAAGCCAAGAAATCGGCTGGGATTGCGAGTCACATGGCTGTTCCCCCCCGTGCCAACAATGATGGAAGTGGACCTTTTGGGGCGTCCTGCAGGAAAGCTTCCACAATTCTTGGAGGGTTATTGTTTGAGAGGGAACCACCTCTCAAGTGGGGGAGTGGGGGACAGAAACTTCCGAAAGGCCGAACCGTCCTTTTCCATTCTCTTCATCCTTCTCTTCAAAGCATGGGGCAAACCCCTCAAAGGGTGTCCAATGAGACCGACGGGTGAAGAGAATGCAGAATCAACTCTTAGAGCTAAACAGACCCCCAACCTGCAGGCAAACACATCCGGGCAACCATTAGGAATTCCGTTTTTGGAGTGGTACCCAAACCAAAAAACTTAAGATATGTTCTTTACAAAAAAGTAAGGGCAACCAGTCACACAAAGGTGGTTGCCCACAAGAGGCCCTGATTCTGTTTGATGTGACTGTTTTGGGGGTCGCTTTAATATCCAACTGTTTTGAGGGGGTTACTGAAACTCCCCAACCAAAGCCTTATTCTTTACTTTTAAGGATGGTTCGCCTAACCCAGCTCTCACTGTTTGGGGGGGTCTTCTTTAATGTCCTTAATCAAGTACTGGGAAATCTGAAAGTAAGTCCTGGCAATACTAAACTTATCTCGGCAATACTAAACTAAGTCCTGGCAATCCAACAGGAAGTGCTTGCAATACCAAACTAAGTAGTGGCAATACTAAAGCATTACTTCAGTCATGCCACCTCCCTGCGAGACCCCTATTCAGGACCCCGGAGCACTGGTTTGGCTGTTGAGGACTGTTGAGGGCGGGGGCCACATTAAACAAGGTCCAACATTGCAAGAACTACCCGTTCAAACCCCACAACACCAACCCAAACCACCCATGTTACTCACCTCAAATTCCCTGACACGCAGCAACAGGTGGTCACAAACCCAAAAACTCAGGTCACCTCGATGGAGGAAACTGAGGGGTTTTGGCCCAGGCCAACAGGCCCCTCCAGGTTTTCCATGGAAAAAGTATCACGCCGGCTTTCTTCGCGCTGATTTTTTTCCCAGCCCCAAGACTATTCCTTGAAACCCCTCCGAGTGTTTTACCATGTTGAGGCGGGTGGACATATCAAGACTCGACATATCGAAGATCCACGTTAAAAACAAACAAGTCTCGGTCCAAACAGCCAATGCAAACCGCCAATTCGAGGGAATCTGAGTGGATGCTCCGTATCCCATGTTTTCCTGAGCGCCTTCTTGGCTCCGGTCCGGGCATCGGCCCACGTCCAATCCCGGCGAGCGCCGGCCGGCGGCCCGGAGGCCTGGCTCCGCCACGCGGCACGGCAGCCCGGACGCCGCGCCCTCCACGAAGGCCTTCGTGCGCCGCGTCAGGTCCTCGTCGACTCGCGACCGCGGGGAAACCAAAGACGACCCGTGGCTGATGTCCAACGCTCGACTCATGGTTTCCAATGGCGTTGGGCTTTCAAAGTTTCATTTTGATTGAAACCCAACGCTCATTGGACAACATGGCTGTGGATGTCAAAAATAGGTAGCCAAAATGGAGCCCGGGGAAGAGGAAAACAGGGACTAAAATCTGCGGTCCCCTCGTGGTTTAATTTTGACCCAAACCCAGAAATGGAGTGACCCCCCCAAAAAAACAAGAACCTCGGGCGTTATCCCCAACAGCACCACACCCTCCAGAATCCTCGCGGAACGCCCCAGGACCATCCTTACCGCCGGCGTTGCTGAGGATGCCGCCTTGTAACTTTCTCAAGCAAAGCTACGAGTGACAGCGCAATCTCGCGCAGTGCGAAGCGCACGAAGCACTCTCAAGCTCGGCAAAATGGGACTTTGCAGCCCCCTCAAGCTACTTTTAAATGGGATTTTCGTGAGAATCATGATCCCACCAAATTTAAGCAAAAAAATGCCTTTTCCCATGACATGTACTTTGCCACCTCGGCCATTTATTCAATGTCCTTTGGAAGTCTAGGGATTGTGGAGCCTTCTGGAACCCGTGTGGAATCCTTGCAGAACTTTGTGGAGCCCTGTGAAACCAGGGCCCGCAGCCCTCGCAGAATCTTGTGGAACCCTGAAACCCTCATAGAACCCTACCTCAAACCACCCCGCAGCCCTTGCAGAACCTCGTGGAACCCTGCTAGAACCGTGCTGGAACCTTCATGGAACCTTACCTTGCAAAACCTGGTGGCATTCTGGTGGAACCCTCATGGAACCTTACCTCAAACCAGCCCGGACCGCTGGTGGAACCCTGGTTGGTGGAACCCTGGTGGAACCCTGGTGGAACCCTCGTGGAACCTTCCTCAAACCAGCCCGGACCACCCCGCAGCCCTCAAAGAAATTGGTGGAACCCTGGTGGGACCCTGGTGAAACCTTACCTCAAACCACCCCGGACCAGTGGAACCCTCGTGGAACCTTCCTTAAACCAGCCCAGGCCACCCCGCAGCCCTCGAAGAAATTGGTGGAACCCTGGTGAAACCCTCGTGGAACCTTACCTCAAACCACCCCGGACCACCCCGCAACCCTTGCAGAACCTGGTGGAACCCTGGTGGAAGCCTCGCAGATGGTGCAACCCTGGTGGAACCCTGGTGGAAGCCTCGCAGATGGTGGAACAGAATGTCCCATACCCGGTGGTTGAACTGGGGCGCTGACCTGAGTTTGGGTGTGTTTTTGTTAACCTTCCTCGAATCTTCCCATCTTTTGTATCTCTTTTTCTTCTCCCTCTCTCTCTCTCTCTCTCTTTCTCTCTCTCTCTCTCTCTCTTGATCTCTCTCCCTCTCTCTCTCTCTCTCTCTCTTTTTTCTCTCTCTTTGTCTCTCTCTCTCTCTCTCTCTCTCTCTCTCTCTCTCTCCCTCTCTCTTTCTCTCTTTGCCTCTCTGTCTCTCTGTCTGGCCCTCGGTCTCTCTCTGCCTCTCTGTGTCTTTGTCTACATTCATGTGGGCTCCTGCTTTCAGGGACAGGTGCGAAACCAACATGTGGCAACTCGGATTTTGGTAATTGGCAAAACCTTACCGGGTTTGGGTGGTTCTCCGAACCCCCAAGCAAGCTGCATTCGGTCAGGGCTTTTGGGTGAAGGCCCTAGCGTTACTATCCGTGCATTAACCTACGGATACGTTCGATTCTAACGAGGACCCTACTAATGGGTGGCCACTGTCTTAAAGAAAAACAGATTTAGAAGGCTTCTTTGCCCCTAAGAGGGTCCTGCAGTTGCGTTCTGGCTGTCAAACAGGAAGCCCAAGATTTCGGGCTGGGGAATCTATGGGCCATTCGATACCCATGTGGCTGTGGTGGTCAAAACCAACGGGATCCCATTTTGGGGTTTTCGGTGAATTCACCACCCATTTTAGAACGTATTTCAGTGGGAACTGGGATGTTTAGTGGCGGCTAACCGGGCTTTTGACCCATGGCAATGTGGGTTCTACCGTAGCAATCCCCGGCCGACTCGCCTCTTTGAACTGCTCCCAGGCTGACACCACCTGCAGGGCCTGACGCTGTTGGGGAACGTGGAAAAGCGGGCGCTGGAAGCTACACCCGTCAACGCCGGTGGCGGAAAATGTGTACTAGGTCCTCCAGATTTGAGAGGAGGAAGAATAAGGGGGTACCCGATTTTTTTCTTCGTAGTCTATTTTAGTAGGGGAACCCAGAACCCCAAAAAACTCGGAGAGAAGGGCACTACTGGGGGAGCTAGTGTAGCCAATGGCAACAGCTTCCTGAAAGAAGCTACGAGGTTCCTTTGGCTTGCCCTCTCCAACTAACATAGCACCTCACAGAGGGTCGCTTCAAGAGGAAGTTGATTTTCCAGGTACCCTCCCGCAGGTGCTATGTCAGGATGTTAGTGGGAGGGAGGGTAAACCGGGGTTGAATCGCCAAATGGAGGCTGCGTCCCATGTTCGATCCTCATGAACATGGAGCCGGGACGGATGGCCTAAGCTTCCCGTTCGCCCATGAGCTGTGCTATTAGCAAGCGAATAGCTGGCTAATAGCTTTCCAGAGCTTGCCAACTGCGGGCCCAGTCAAAGGTGACGTCGCGCACCCTCCAATTCCCTCAAACAAACCTCGGCGTTGCAAAACAGAAATTAGGCGCCAGCAAACATGCTAATGCCTAGTTTGGGCCGCAGACGAGCCACATATATTCCAAACAAGTTGTTAGTCGGACACTTACAAGTCATCGTAATCATCACAAGCATCACCACCACCACCACCACCACCACCACCACCACCACCACCACCACCACCACCACCACCACCATCATCATCATCATCATCACAACCACTGCCACCACCGCCACCACTACCAACACCACCACCACCAGTATCATCCTTATCATCACTGACGCAGGCCATTGCCACTGCCAGCTCTATGGGCCATTTAGGGCATCCGTAGGGGTTGTAGACCAGCAATGTACAGGTTCCCATGAGGGGATAGATGACAAGTAAGAGCTGCGTAAGTGAAAGGGACAGTTCCAAGTTCCCTTATGGCTGGTAGACCACTTCAGTACAGGGTGTTACTTGTGGTTGAGGTGGTTGGTTCACTTAAACCACTTCATCCATCCACCATACCCCGGCCCGCCTCCTCACCATCAACTCCAGGCGCCATCTGCTTCATCCACTCCGGCATCTGCGGCATGGACTTGCGCGAGACGGTGTCCTGTGGATAGGGAGTGAGGACACATCCGTATGTGTGTGTGTGTGTCAAAATAGGGAACCCAACAGAGCGGTGTTCCATTTGGTTCCCCTTCCAACCAATGGGAAAGAGGCACCGAGCCTAATGGAACCACACGTATGGAGACGTCTGGCTCAAAATAAGCAGTCAACAAGAGGCTTCCTTGCCCCATCGGCGTCGCCTTGCAAATGAGTGGCGCTTGCCCTCGTTGCCTCCCCCGTGTTTAATAGGTCGCGGCAACCACAAAAAAATTGCCCCCGGATCATGCCACCGAGGTCATGGCACCGACTTTTGGTTTCTGCGTGTAGAAATGCCGCGGGGCGAGGCGGGGGGGGGGGGGGGGGAGAAAGCGGATGTGGCCAAAAGCCAACAAAAAGTTTCCTCGGGTTTTAATGGGGGGGGGGTCCAATTCAGATGATAAGACGCCTTATGTACACAATGGCAACTACATCTAACTACATGAACTGAACCCATTGCCTTGAGTTCCAGGTTGCTTTGTGTATCAAGTAGCTGCATGCGGCCCGCCTGCCGCTTCCGTGGTGGCATCAGCGACAGCTCGTCGCCTGTGTCCAAAAGCACCCGCCGGGCACTCTTGAGAATCCCTCAAGATGCTCATGTTCGGCGATCCAGCGGGACATCACCCCAAGGCAATCTTGAGCTGGCGTTGGAACGGTGTCAAACTTGCGCCTGAAGCTTGTTCAAAGGGTCGGTCGCTGAGCGAAAAGGTCAACGGCTGAAAGGCACTCAAGCGTGAACGCCAACGGACCGACGAACGAGCCGCTATCACACCGGGCGTGCAAAACATGGGGGGAGGTGTTTTTGAGGATACTTGCCTCTGGGGCCGTTTGAAACGGGAGCCAAATCGAAGCGAGTCGTTTTTGGGAGTTCCCACATTTGAGACAATCCGACCTCCCCCCCCCCGGATGTTTTTTTGGCCCCTCCCCTCCCCTCCCCTCCCCTCCCCTCCCCCTCCCCTGCCCCACACCTTCAAAACCTGTAGCGACATGCTTGGCCGAGCCTATGCCGGTGGCAGTGCAGCATTGGCAAACACTTGGGCGGCTTTGGCCCATGGCTGGCCAGGCGATGACAACAGGCGATGACAACAGGCGATGACAACATGGATGGCCGGGGCCTGAAAACGCCAGAAGCTGAGCGGGTCTGCCTTTAGAAGGTACTCGTGTTAGCTTGGCTTGAAGGGAACCCAACCACCACCCTCTACGGGGTCCCCCATTTCGACAGATACCCAAGCAGAAGCTGCTTCAATAGAGAGTCATGTCTAATCTTGCTGTATCTCCAACAGTCAAACCAGTCTGTGTTGTCAAAACTCAGGGGACCTGATCCTAATCAATATTCTCTGTAAGACCACAACAAATGAAACAACAAAACCGTCTGGCGCAAAACCAAGAGAGCGTGCGACTACTTCGAAATCTGCATGTTGTTTTGTTTTCTTTAAATTCAAAAGTTGGTGTCCTGAACTTCGAACTTACTTTGCTTTCTTAACGAAACAGTTGCTTAGATTGACTGGACCCAGTCGCCGGGCCCCACTTTCCCCGGACTTTGCCGGCTCACATGTTCCACGTGAGCCAAAACATCCACGCGCCGGTCGCGAGAGGCCCAGCGGCTGAGCCGGTTGGCTTTCGATGGAACTCAGACCCTGAGAATGGGTCTGGCAAAATGAGAGACAACCCCGGTGGGCCAATGTTCGACCCCCAAATGGGGGAGAAAAAAACACGGAGAAGGACACACTCGGTTGGCTTACACTGTTCCATTTGCCACTGTGAAGTCTGCTGGAAGAAAGGAATTCACTTGAGAATATCAAAGTGGAAGAATCCTTTGATCCATCCTGTGAGCCTTGTACTGGATCCATGGGTCCATCAAAAGTGATGTCGTCAAAATGACCCTCCAAAAAGGCACATTCCCCATTGAGAAACCTTTTTTTCCAGAAGTTTGAGCCGTTTTCCTGCTGAGAGAAGGATCCCTGAAGAGGAAGGGGAAGCCACCGCTACAACTTGCGACCACTTCCTCGCTTCCCCCCCTTTTGCCCGGCACCCCAGCCTCACCGCACGTGTCAGCTTGCCGCCCTCCATGGTGCCTTCGGTGTTGCTTCTGGCTTCCCTTTGAAAAACCCGCAAAAAGGGGGGTTTCGCTCCAAAGAAAGACGCGCCCATCTTGGTTTCCCTTCAAACCAACCGCCCAAAAGGGGCCGAGGACCGAGCCTCCAAAAAAACTCATCGAGGCATCTGGGCTGTCCTCAGATCCCCCGCTAAAAGTTTAACTTTTAGTGGGCCCCACTAAACACTAGAAGGCTAAAAGCCAGGGGATGGCTGGGAACCACCAAGGCATGTGGGTCATGATCATGGTCCAGCCAAAGCCAAAGTGAAACCCGATCAAAGGGGCACCATGGCCACCTGAACATACCTTTGATACGAGGGAAACCAAATCGAAAACAGAAAGTGAAAGCCATGTGTGGGGCCCAAATCCCTACTGTGGATGGACAGAATCCACGCCAGGAACCAGTTGTTAGGTTGTTTTGCAACCAGTGTTCATAGCACTTCATCCTTCCCACATGGTGCAGGAATCTCCGAATCTGTCCATCCGCAGTAGGAACACGTGCATTGGTTAGAACTCCTATTCCGTCCCTTCCTTGTTTAAAATCCCGGAGCAAGTGATCCCCATTTAGCCCAGGCTAAACTGGAAAAACTAACATACCCGGAAAGCCCGCCTTGCAGGCACATTCTCTCGGACCCTTTTCTTAAGCTCATTTTGACAAAAGTCACTGGATTTCCCCGAACTAAAAGTTGATCCATTTGCCGGTTGGGACGATCGTCCCACTTTCGACTGGAACTGGGCGGCCGTGCCAGCCAGGGGCGGGGGCACTGGCTCCAGAGCACCCCCCTAGCAACGGAATGCCCAGCTACCCAGAAATACTGTGGATGGATGCAAAATCCGCCTCGCACCACGACATGAGACCATGGTTGAAACCAGAACGTTGGTGTTTACATGGGAATCATCATTCCAGGGTTTCTTGTGGTTCATAACTTCGTCCATCCACAGTGTATCTGGTGATCACCTTCGGGGGTCACGAAAGCATGCCTGCCAAAGAGGGGACACGTAAGCTCAGATTCGGTCGATTCGCTGTGGGCAAGCGAGCCTTGATTTTATACGGGCAAAAGGGACACCCCCTTGATTCAGTCTACTTCCATTTGCTTAAGCCCGAAAGAAAAACATTAAAGATAACTAAGATATTTCCAGTAGTGATACATTCCCTTTAAAACCAACAAGGGAAAATAACAACATATTCTTAAGCAAATGGAAGTCTAGATTCCAATCATGGCACGGGCAAGTGTCGCTGTGAGCAATGGCATGGATACTAGACCCATTCCCTTGGCGGCCTTGGTCTGCTAACCCCCATCAGGGCTCCCTGTGTGTCCCCTTTAAACATCACCCAAAACGCAACTCACATCAAGGGTCTTCCTTTTAACCTGAAAACGGCACCCCAAAAAGCAGCCATTGAAGATACAAAACCACACAGGATGGGTGCTAGGCCTCCCCCCATAAGGTTTGCAACCATCCCCAATTCGGATTTATTTCTTTGCGCTGCTTGAAGGAAAACCCTATTTTGAGCCCATAATACACACACACACACACACCAAGGGGCGCGTTCTAACAGACTCCATGTTTGTAGGTCAGAGCAGCCTGTCGACCTTCTCAGCTCAATCATTGCGTGGGCATGCGCCAGAATCGGGGGACCCATTTTTTCCTGCTACTTTCCGTTTGATTCCTGCGCCAACCTAAGACCGGGTACCACCCGTAACACACGCCCGCTTTGGAATTCCTCTTCCTTCCCTGCACTGCGAGTTGTGGTGACAACATCGCTGGGGTGTCCCCTCGAAGGGGCCTTGGGCGTGGTTTAAGTTGCAAGTCGTGCGACCAACCCTGTCCTGCCTGCCTCTTCAAACGATTTCCTTTTGTGATTGCTGGTTTGACCAAGAAGCCACCATGGGCATAAATATGAAAGACATTTGTAGAACGTAGAACCTCCTGCTAAGGTGGCCACCAAGGGTGAAAGGCTTGCTTTAAACGAAATGTGCAACCAACCCATCAAGAAAAGAGCGCAATTTGGACCGAACCAGGCACGCAACCCAGTTTTTTGCACCAACACTGCTTCAACGCGGGAGAATCTACGAGCTCGCCTCGATATTGAACATGGGATTAGGGATGGGAATGCAATCACAGAACGCGGTCAGCTTGCTGATTCTCCCGCTCCATCAGCCATCAACCAGCATCTGGTCGCATGCGGCTTGTTAAAACTCGATTCCCATCTCACGCTTCTAGCTTTCAGCCGCGCGCCCCCTTGAGCACAAGAGGGGCGTTACTGGCCCGCCACATCCGCCCGTAGCTCACCACACCCCTACGGGCAGTGGCAGAACTTGCAGTTCTGGCGGCGAGTGCAGCGCCCATTGGCGTGGTGCCGGCACGATGGGAGCTGGCGCTGGCACCAAAGGCACCTCAGAACTCGGCCTGCAGAACCAGCCGCCGCCTCAGTTTCACTCAAGATGCCCCAAAATTCTGCTGGAAATGGGAAGTGATCAGTGGAGTTTGACACCTGCACCTCAGCAACTGGTGTGCAGCTTGCATCTGTAGCTCCGATCCCGCTACGAGGAAACTGCATTGAGAGCAGACCACTGAAACACAACAACGTTGACAGTGCACGATCGCTCGCAACCAATCATAATCGAAAGCGCCCCTTACATTTAAGCAATGCTTGCTCGTCACATCCCAAGAAGGCCCACTAGTTTGAATTTCTTTGACAAGTTGAAACCCTTGGCCTCCTCCAAAAGCCGCCGGTTCCTCTTTTGTTTCTTGGGGCCTTTCAACAGTGCCTTGAAGTGCCCAATTTGTAGCCGTGCAACCTCCGGCTCCTGCTCATTCTCATTCTGCTCCTCCTCCTGCTTGCCCAGAGTGGGTATGGGAAGACTTGGTGGATTCACATAAAGAAAGCCCCGCTCAAAAAATCGTGGCAAAAGAATGCCGTTGGCAACTGGGTCCTCTGTGAGGTCTGCCCAGCTCGCGCGTTTCGACATGGCCTGCAAGCGCAATTTTGGGAAGCCAGGACCACCCTGCACCAGCTTGAGCCCAAATCCTGACGTCGTGAGCGCGCTGCATCCACAGCAATTGAGAAGAAGCTTGCCATTTTTGATGGGACCTGCGCCCATGTCACGATGTCTTGACACGAGCATGCAAAGCAGCTGAGTCAGAATCCGAACCTGGCAAACAGAAATGTATTTGCCCCAAATCCAAGGAAACAAATCCAAAAATCCAACTTCATTTACCCAAACTTTCAAAAAAAAAAAACAGCTTCTAGGGCGCACCAAATCTATGCGTTGGGCTTGCCCATCCCCTCCCACTGCCGCCTCGCCTCCGCTGCAGCTGCCGCCAGCGCCAGGTGCAGCGCCACGACCTCCGGGTCCTGTCGGTTCAGAGAAGGGATCCCATGGCCATGGCTTCCCATGGCTTTCCTCCTTATGGGAACTTCCTCCTTATGGCTTCCTCCTCATGGCTTTCTTTCTCATGGGTTCTTCCCTTCTGCACGTTTTTTTTCCAGGGATCCGAATCTTTTTAGGAAACCATCCAAAAACCCAGGGGAAACAGACGGTGATTGAATAGAACGGTGGTTGAAAAGAAAGGGGAATCAACCCCTAGAAACATGGCCATGGCTTCCTTATGGTTTCTTCCTTGCATACCAAACAGTTCTCAAGGGAGTGCTTCCATTTTTGTCGTTGTTTTCCCCTTACATACCAAACAGTTCTCAAAATAGGGATCTCTTAGGCCACGGCTTCCATTTGCTGTTTTCCTTACCCAGGACTTCCTCGACCTCGTTTAACTCGGTCTTGCAAAGGACCTCGTTTTACCAGTGCTTCCATTTTTGTGTTGTTCCTTACATACCAAACAGTTCTCTCCCTAGGGCTCAATCGTTGCGAATGCGGCTCCCACACGCCGTAACTATGTATCCTTCACGTTTGTTCAAAAGATCGCTGTTTGACGACAACACATATATATATATATATATATGTATAAACCCAGGAGGGGCTTGGTTTTTGTTTGGGCTCGGTACCCTTTTCATTATAGGAGATGAAAAGGAAAACCGAGAATGTTTGGGGCCTTCAAATCCATTTTCTTAACCACCGATGATCCATTTTGGGGTGGGTTCCCCTACCGTGGATGGACGAAACCCACGTCGCACCAGTCGGTTTTTGGATTATCCCTTGAGTTCCATCCATCCCAACGGGTGCGGATCGGCGTGGGAAGGCCACAGCCTCCCCCCCCCGTCTCCCGCCTTGAGGGCGCAGCGCGGGTCAAAGACCGACTCCTCAAAGGCGAAGCGACAAAGCTCGCTGCAGGGGTAGCACCTGGCGAGCAAATCAGAGATCTCACCAGAAAATGTCCGAGTGGCAAAGAAGGTATAAGAGCAACCCCTGAACAATGGCAGGTGGGTTGCGAAAATGTCCGGGCTGTGGCCCCTTCAAACATGTGAGTCACAATCAAAATTTGGCAAAGAGTAAAGAAAGGGTTTACCTGTTCTGTCGTTTCTCCAAGTTGCAAGCCTATGACTGAGGCACCCATGACCCAAACTGTTGAAAGCCTGAAGGGGTCTACCCAAAACCCAAAAAGAGCCAAAAGGGCTGAAATCCGAACCGACTTCTTTCTGCTGTTCCTCTCTTGTTCTACCCGCACTTTGTTCGTGGCGTCCAACAGGTCGACTCCACAGTGAGATGGTGGAACCAAAAAAGGCACCCGCCGCAGCCCACAGCAAAAGCACTATGGATGGCCTCATCAGCGGCATGTCGCCCTCGTGCTTCTTCATGCACACTGGGCAATAGCCTCGTCAAAGCCCTGCTTCCAGACACTCTGCCCTTAAAGAACAGTCACAGCTGCACAGCTGCTGGTACAAACTAGCAAGTAAATCCAGGTACTTAACTTCGATTAGTTGGCAGCGACTATTACTATAGGGGCCCACCTCCAAAAAAGGATCGATGGACATGAATCCCCTCTCAATGATGTCCACCGAAGGGTCTCTTATCTAAAAAAAACTGCTCTCGTCAAAGCCGTCAAGCAACATGGACAACTTACTGCTCTGTGCAGGAACTCTATGCGCCGATGGGGTACCCTAAAAGCTTGGTTACACGCCTCTTGGTGGCGATTGCCCCCTGCGCAAAACGTTTAAGATGTTGCGTGGGAACGTGTACATGGGGGTTGATCAAAAGGTAGTCATGGTCATTTTGGGGCCAGGAATTTTGATCAATCCCCACATGTTCAACCAAAAAAAGTGACGGTTCAGCACCCAGCCTTGGGGCTTTCGCAGCACTTCGGCGACTCTCTGCCAAAGTTCCTGACGCAGTTTGTCAGCTTTCTACCTGGTGTCTTGGCTGCAAAAGTTGCCAGTTCGCTGGAGACACAGATCTTCCCTCTTGGATCCCCGTCGCTTTTTTCCAAGCTACGACCTGTCTCTTTGATCTGAAGGGCGTGCTCGAATTGCGACCCACTCCTTTGACCTGCATTTGACCTTTTTTGATTTCTGGGGCCTTCCCAACAGCTCCCCCATACTAACTTTTCTCTGGCAGAAATGGGTTTGTCTTAAAATTAGGGACCCCCAACATGGTTGGTCTCCGCGTCTTTTTCCCCTGAAACCAACCAAACGGGGGGCTCCCCTCCAAAAACACACACACACACACCCAAATGCTGCTGAAGGCGAAGAACTCGGACTCCTCGCCTCGAAGACCTTCGCCTGGAATGGCTCCTTGCCAATTTCCAGCCTTTTCGGGTGGACCCGTTGAAAGGGAACATAGCATCATTTCAAGGCTTCCCCTAGTTGGCAAACGGCAGACAGCCAGACAGACAAACAGACAGCCAGACAGCCAGACGGACAGACGGACAGACAGGCAGACTGACGGACAGGATACACCCCTTACTATAAACCTCATTAAAACAGTTTGTTTTTGGGCGTTGCTCAATTCATTAATTCCGAGGGTCACCCCCTGTGCTCAGGACACTTAGTCTAGTTTACAGCCAAGAACCGTAAAAAACAAATACCCCAACGGAAGGTGGTTGCAAAATATCACTTCTATAAGGAGTAGTTGGCATGCCTTACAAACGTGTATTGGTGGTAGAGAAGCATGCATACCTCCAAAACTATTCCGAAGAATATGTGTGTGTATATATATATATGTATGTATGTATTTGTTTAGGGCCAAGTCCCATTTTGAGAAACAACCGGAAATTGCCCGGATCGCCAAAGTGCCGCTTGTCTCCGGACACTTTGCCCTTCAATTTCAGACACAACAGTTGCGGGTTGAAACCACTCAACTAACTGCAGGCTATTTTCCTTCTTCGGCCAAAAAGGGGCTATCCATGCCCGGTGATTTCATCCGCAACTCAAACATCAGGGCTCCCCCTTCTTTTAAGGGTCTCACCCGGAAAAAGAACCTGCTCAAACCCCTCAGCTCTTCTTGAAGATGGTGTAGCCCACCCACTTGCCCTTCTCGAACTTCTCGCGCCGCCCTTTCCGAGGCGACAGGTCCACCCACAGCCCTCCTCCAACGGACCAGGCAATGGTGCGCTTCGTTCCCTCGTAGCCCTCCTTCTCCGTGTCGAAGAGCTTCACGCGCTCCTTCCTGTGGACCTGGATGCCAATCTCTCCAAGGCCAGGAAGAGGCACCTCAATCCACTCGTCCCGCGTCCCCTTAGGCGGATGGGACAACATGACCACCGCGCTCTCCTCAAGGTCCTGAAAGAAAGCGCGCCGCATGACCTCCAGCATGTTCTGATCCGAACCGCCCACAACCCGCCGCGAGATCATCTCCTCTCCATGCGTCCTAGGCCGCTTGTTTGCCGCCCCATCAATGCCACCGCCACCACCTCCGGTAGATGCCGATGTCCCTGATCCAGCCGTTCCACCAGCTCCTGATCCAGCCGCCGAGGAATCCCCTCCCGAAGATCCCGAAGGCCTTGATCCCGATTCTCCACCTCCTCCGTTCCCAGGAGGTTGTTGCCCCGGACCACTTGAACTCGAGCTCCTCACTCCGGCTTCGGGCCGCCTCAAGACCCTGAAGTTTGAAGACCCCGTCCATGGCGTCCTCCTCTCCCAGCGCTCTTCTTGCCAATTCTCGACCACCCTCTCCCAGGTCATGCCGTTCTCAGCGTCCGGAGCGATCTCGGAGATCCTGATGTAGTCCAAGTCCTCAAAGTTGATGCCGGGTGGAAGCTCTCTAGGCCTCGGAATGTAGTCCCAGTAGCGCGGCACCATGTGAATGCGGGAAAGTCTAATCTCATTCTCGCGGAACTCGACCTCCCATTCATCTTCACCAGGTTCATCCTGCGATGGCCTTTCTGTCACCTCCGGAGGACCATCTCCACCACCGGCTGGTGCAACCTTTCGCAGCCGCAGCCCCTCACCCACATTCTCAAAGCCTTTCACCCCCGGCTTCATCCAATTCATAGACGATCTCCCTGACGAAGCACCAGCCTTCTCGACCACCAACGATCTCACCGAAGGACCAACCTCCTCTTCCTGCTTCTTCACAGGCCCGTCTAACTCCTTCACCTCCTTGATCTTGGCCAGGGAAACTTTCTCCAGCACCAATTGCGCTACCGCCTCCTCCGGCTCGATGACGTAGTCCTGGGGTCCATGGTTTCTGACCAACATCCTCACCTCTCCACTGAAGTCGCGCTCAATGACCGCGGATCCAGTTTCAACTCCTCTCAAAGCCAAGCTGGCCACCGTTGTGATCCTCCCGCATGTTCCTTGGGGCAGCTGTGCCTTCACGCCCGTTCTCACCAGCGTGTAACTCTCCGCCGGCACCACCACTCTATTTACCGCGAAAAGGTTCACCCCGGCTGAGCTCTCCGTTGGCCTTTCCGGCATCACAGCTTCTGCACAGGTCCTCTGGAACCGCAGCTCTTCCTCTTTTCGCAAGCAGTTCCGCAGTGCCACCACTCCAAGCTCTTTGACCAGCTTCAGCAAGATGACCGGCGACGATCACCACAAGCCACCAGTAGCCACCTCCTTCTTCTCCAAGGTCCATCTCCTTCGCCTCTGTCAGCTCCACGCATGTAGAGGCCACCACCAGCAATCCCAGGACTTTCTCCAATCTCCTGTCTCGGACAATTTCTATCTTTTTCACCTTGACAACTTCCACCGGGCTCTCACCGCTCTCCACCGCCCCACCATAGAAGCCCAATGACTCCTAGAAGCGCCCAAACGGCGATGCCCCAAGCTGTTTCGTGAAGCCGTCCGCAACCAGACTCTGCCCAGGAACATGTTGAAGCTGGACATCACCAAGCTTGAGCGCCTCCGAAAGCGCCGCAGCCCGTATCCTCAGATGTCTCGTCCTCCAGCTTCCCGAGCTCCCGTTGACAATGGCCAGGGCCGCACTACTGTCGCTGTAGAGCCTAAGCTCCGCGGGCTTCTCCTCCAGTTCCTCCACCAAGCCACCAACTCCCCTCAAAGCCGTCCAGGCTTCAATGAGCGCCGCCAGCTCGCTTTCCGCCGTACTAAGCGCAATACACGCTTGTCGCGTCGTAGCCCAGAAGACGGGGCAGCCGGAGTAGTACACGGCCAATCCCGAGATCGACTTATGCTCATGGGCTCCAAAAGAAGCATCCGCGTAGGCCTCCACTGCATCTCGTCGACGTTCACGATGCTGTTGATGGTCCGGCCCATAATCTCCAGCACCAAGACGTTGGTACCGCAAACCTTCCCGTGACGTCCTCCACAGGTACTGCAGCACCTTCTCCCCAATCCTCGTGACCCCCCAAGGTCTCTTCGTAGTCCACTGTCCCATCACGGCTACCGCGTAGGTAATGTCCGGCCTCGTCCTCGAAGAAAGCCACAACAGCTCTCCAGTGATGACTTGCGCCTGCCG
Source organism: Effrenium voratum (assembly GCA_963377175.1). Lineage (NCBI taxonomy): Eukaryota > Dinophyceae > Suessiales > Symbiodiniaceae > Effrenium > Effrenium voratum. Next base: position 264,127 of record CAUJNA010002291.1, on the reverse strand, counting down.
CACATCTTCAGGACTCGGGGGCCCTTCCTCCTCCGCAATCCCCACTCCTCCCAGCGTGCCGCCCTTGGCGATGTGATGCCGGTCCAGTAGGTCCGCCGTGTAGGACTCCTGATGCATCCGGATCCCTTGCTCATCATGAAAGACTTCGAACCCGCAAAACCGCAGGTCCTCTGTCTCCGACAGCCACTCCGGGTCGCTGGTGTCCCAAACCTGCCGGATCTTGAGCAGAGTCGCCGCCACCGCCCCGCGATCTCCAGTGATCAACAGGTCGTCGATGTAGACCGCCATGTAGCCCACCGTCTCACAGATTCACCTCCTTGGTTTTCTCGAACCAGCAAGCCCATGTGCCCTCGTCATCTTCCATCTCCCAGTTGATCGCGCCCATGGTTTCGTCCCGGTGGTTTGCCCAGTCCTTGGGTGACGTAGTAAGGCCGTAAACGGACTCCCGGCTCCGTGATCTGGCACTCCTGAAAGATGGTTGGAGGGTTGACCACTACAATGTCCTTGGACCTGCCCGGCGGCACTTGCAAGAACGCCGTTTTCACATCGACCCCCGCAAGAGTCCATCCCCGCTGCGCTCCAGCCGCCACCATCGCCCTCACCTGTGACGCGTCAATGCCTCCAGCGTAGGTGTCCGCCGCGGGCCTTTCCGACATGAAGTTTCCACAGGCAACCCCACGGCATTTCCGTCGTCCTGTAGCAGCTTTCCTCGTGAACACCGCTTTCCCCGGAACCCGGTCATACGGTGCCCTTCTCCAGCGCCTCCTTCTTGAGCGCCTCGGCTTCCTTCTTCTGTTGCCTTTCTCGCACAAGTCTCTCAGAGTCCAGATCCTCACCCTTCTGCATTGCTGCCAACCATGCCCCCACTCGAGCGTCCTCCTCCGCCAGCATCCCGACGGTCTTCTTCACCATGTCGTGGTCCGCGCCTTGTTCCTCTTCTAGACGCCATTCCTCCTCCATCATGTGCCTCCCCCGGGCCTGACATTCCATCACCAAGGTCCTCAGGTCCGGCTCCCATTCTCGATCTTCCAGCGCAGGCGGCCTCTTGGATGTAATCCTCCTCCGGGGACCATCTCCTCCTGGCCATCCATCTTCTGCTGCACCACCAGCAAGTGGCCCTTCCTCTTCAGGCGGTTCCTCCGTCTCAATCACATCCGTGGTGTGGAAGAAGTTCCCATCCTCCCCCTGGACGAAGTACCCTCCCGAAGACGCCGACATAGTGACATCCGGCCCCAAGATGGTCACCTTCTCTGGTGGCTTCCCAATCCTTGGACCGGTGATTCCATGCCTTGGTCTTCGCCATTGCCACACTCCCGAAAGCCCTCAACGGCTTGACCGGGTAGTTCATGGCCTCCAGCTGCGACCTCCATCTTCGTTCCCCAGCATGCCCTGCCGCCAACGGCCATAGATTCTCCTCCACGCCCGAGCCCTTGAGCAGCGTCTTGGTCAGCCTCTTGATGAACCCCACCTCCGCCTCGGCCCGCCCATTCATCTTCCATGAGCTGCCGTCAGTGAACGTCCGCATAATGAGGCGTTCCATAGCCCATTTCTTGGCCCTCTTGGACGTGAACTCGCCTGCTCTAGCACTGTGAAGGCGCCGGACAGGTAGTCCATGATAGCGTAGCTTTGTGGTCATCTTTGCCACGGCCTCCAGAGCTTCTCCCCTTGTCTTCACGATCTCCACCAGCGTGAGCTGCCGGACCTCAAACTCCTCTTCTTTCTCTATCTTCTTCAGCCACTCTTCCCCGTCATCTGGAGATGGCTCCTCTTCCTCCTCAACTGCTTCATCATCTCGCGCAGGGTCAAGCTCCATGTCCTCCTCCCCCCGCGGTCCCTCCAAATCTCCTTCCTCCTCCTGGTAGTAGAGCACCGTGAAGAGGTTTCGCTTCTTGTCGATCTCCGTCTGCATCGCCTTCTGATCTTCTCCGATCATGCTCTTGGACTCCAAGATCTCATGAGTGTCCAGGTCCACCGAGAGCCTCCACTTTACGAACTTCCATACCGGTCCGCCTGCTCCCGTGCCCCTCAACCTCTTGGCGTCGTAGTCCCGTTTCTTCCATCTCTTCATCTCCTTCACCGCCTCCGGTACGTCTCCTCGACCAGGACCTTCCAGCCACGCAGGCGCTGCCGGGTCACCGGAACCGTGTAGGTGCCAACGACGATATATCGTCCCACACCTTCTTGGTCTCGTCCAGGCTTGAAGGGCCCCGCCAGGTCAATCGCCAGCGTGTAGCTCTCAGGGCTCACTACCCTTCGGTGGTACCGCGCCTTTCCTGCTCCTTCCAGGCACGTGCGGCATCCCCGATGAAACGGGAGGTGGTCATTCGCCAAGTGCGCCTTCCATTGCTCGGCACTCAGCCCCTTCAGCTTCACCTGCTCCAAGCCAATGCGAACGGCCATGGCAATCGCCTTCTTCATCCCTGGCGCCCAGGCAGCCCACTTCTTCGAAGCCGCCATCCGCTCCTCCAAGGTCTTTCCCAACGGACCTTTATCCGATCCTCCTCCTCGAACACCGTCCAGCTGCTCGAGCATCTCCATGTTGGTGCCTATTGTCGTAGGCTTTGTCTTTGCGTGGCCAAATGGCCCCTGATCGAAGTGGTACTCCTTCATCTTGTAAGCCTTCTTGAACCTTTTCCACTCGTCCCAGGCCCAGTACGAAGGATACCGCTCCCGAGCTTCCGCGGCTTTCTGACCTCCTTCCACATAGGACTCCGGATCCTGTGGGTTCTCCGCCAGGAAGCCAACCTTGGACGCGCTGGCCTCATCCGCTAGCACCGTATCTCCATCCACCTTGTCCATCAGCACCTGAGGAAGCCCATGACGACCAAAGCGCTCCTCTCCATCTCTCGTCCTTAACGGTGGCGGTCCCGGCTGCACAAACCTCATCCTTGAGATAGTCCGACACGGAGGGCCCGCCAAGATCTGCTTCACCTTTCCCGAAGCACACAGCTCCATCAGATAGGCCATCACGCTGTCTTTTCCAACATCCTGGCCTCCAGATCAAGGCAAAGCACCACTCTGTCTGCTGTTTCCAACTCCTTCTCCCAGAACTTCGCGTCCGGGCCCGAATAAAGGTGGAGGATGACCTACTTGGCCTTCTGAATCCTCCTTCTCGTCCGCCTGTTCCACGGCAAACTCGTCCATTCCGACCTCGGGGGCAGCCGCTCCAGAATGCGTTCTGGCACTTCAGGAAATAGCTCCCTCAGCCTCCGAAGCCATTTGACCATCTCCAGGCCAACCTTCTCCTCCTCCTGCGTCGTCAACGGCTTTCCTCTCAACGCCATCAACCGCATCTGGTGCTTCAGCGCCTCCAGCTCCAACTCCTTGATGAGCTCCAACCCGAGGCTTTCATCTACCGTGGGACAGCCTCCTTCCAAAGCGGTGTCTAGAGTCCGTCCATGCTGATCAGTCAGCTGAAAGCGGTCCTCTTCCCACTTCACCGAGTAGCCCCTCTGCACCAGGTACCCCAGGGGAACGATGGGCTGGACCTCCTCTGTGGTCAACAACGTCCTCGTCCACGGGATGAGCCGCAAAGAGACCGTACCCTGCGCCAAATGCACCTCGACCTCCCGAGCCTCCTCCCACTCTTGTGCAGACACACACTGCCTCAGGCTGTGCGTCGCTCCTCCATCCAGCAGCGCCCTCTTGTTCTTGACCTCCAGGGAGCTCACTTGAATCCTCCTCAACTCAGGGCCCCTCAAGCTCTTCAGCAATCCCGCTGCTTCCTGAGAATGAGTCCCCGCACTGCTTCACCATCACTTCCATCTGACTGTGATGTCCTCCCTGCCCCTGACGCGGGCGATCCTTCTCCTCCACCGGTAGTAGGCGCCGATGCATCCACCTCGACCTTCTTCACGGCCTGGCCCTTCACATCGTTCTCGCTGAAGTTCTTGGCTCCACCATCTCCATCGCGAGGCTTTCGCACCTTCACCGGGCAGTCCTTGCGGGTATGCGAAGTCCCTCCACGCTTGTGCCCGTCGAACTCGTGCTTGTAGGTGCAATCCGCTCCCTTCTTGCAACCACCATCTGTGAGGAAGAACCGGCACACAGGAGCCGCCGAAGCATCCTTGCCCTTGCCCTTCCCTCCTCCTTTTGGGCTGTCCTTACCCTTTTCCCAACCTCCTCCATCCTTGGTCACCAGCGCCTTGACCTTTGCGGTTGTAGTAGATGAGGTTGAAGCTCCGTGTAGTGCTGCTTCTCCTTCCGCCAGGACGACGTCCGCCAGCTGCGCCACCGCCTCCAAACTGGGAGCCACGTCCACCCGCAGTCCAGCTCGTGCCGCATTCAATCTGAACATCGCCTTGCCAGAATGCTTCGTGACCATCCCGACGAACCGATCCAGGGCTCCAACCAGCAACGTAGCATCCGGAATCGCCACCTTGAGCTCACGGGTCCGGGCAAGCCACCTTTTCCAAGTCCTCACCCCATCCACCACCTCACTCAGCGTCGTTGGCACCCGCGGCTCAACCAAGCCTCTGAGGAGTTGTGATCTCTCCGCCAGCCCTCCTGGCTGGTACCTGGTAAACACCCGGAACAGAATCTCCCAGGCCGTTGCAGCTCGCTCCGCAAGCACCTCCGCTTTCAACCCTGGTGGCAAGGCAGCCACCAACATGGCCTGTGCCCGCTGAGCCACCCGACTCCAACGACCACCATCATCTTCCACCGCCCGCGGCCTGATGTGAAGCCGCTGCAAAGGATCCGCCTGCAACCACTGCGCATAGGCCTCTGCCGCAACTGCAAGCACTTGATCCCACCAGACAGTGAGGTCCTTCATCACCGGGCTGATCAACATCAGCCAATCCCCCACCACCAACGACCCGAGCTCGCCTTCCTTCACCTCACCCAATGGCGGCAACTCCACCGTGCGAACGGTTTCTCCAGGCGTCCATCCTCCAATCCACGGGTTCATGGCCGCCGCACCTCCACCAGGACCTCCGGGTCCACCAGCGCCATAAGGCCACCCTCCATGAAACCCTCCGCCAGGTAGATGCTGATCTGCATGACGACCAGCCGCGCCAAACCCACCTCCTTCGTGGTCAGGTGGCTGGCCCTCACCTCGAAGACCCGCATCCTGACGTCCAGTGACCCACCCGTTTCCATAGCCAGGTAGTAGCGCTCCTTCAGAAGGATCTCCTGGCCCTTGCCCACCTCCGCGATGCGCACCTCCACGACCAGGTTCTCCCCCTTGAGGTTGTTCAGGATGAAGCCCTCCAGGACCATCATCTGCTCGACGCTCCCGAGGTCCTCCTCCAGGCGGTGCACCACCATAGGCTCCCGCCAGTGCCGTTGGGGTTTGGTACCCGCTCTGATCTTCAAGTCCTCCTTGCCGTGCTCGCAGCACCAAAGGTCCGCCAACTCCACCTCCTCAAAAGATCACCGCCTCCCGGAGCCGGACGAGGCGCTTCCACCCCCGGCCCCATCCTAGGACCACGTGGCGCATCCCCCAACTCCTTCATGGCCTTGCTTCCGCCGCCTTCACGCACCTGCTCCTTAAGGCTTTTCATCTCTTGCCAGAGCGCCTGGTTCTGCGTGATGACCTGCTTGAAGGCACCGAGGAGCTCATCAAGGCCACCCGCCGGGATCTCCGCGCTGTAGATCGAGCCCACTGGCAGCGCTCCCGGGCTTACCAGCGACCCTTGTTCCTCCTCCACCTCCGGCAGATCCTTCGGGCGAAGCGCCTTGAGCTGCGCCTCCTCCTTGGCCTTCTCAGACCAAACAGGATTCACATCCACCGCCGGCCCCAGCGGCACCGCGTCCTCGCGGCTTGGCTGCCACGGCACCATCGCCGTTTCCGGCGAGTCAGCGGTCTGCGCCGACCCAGCCGAGGATGCCATGGCGTGCCCTTAGGAGGGCCTACAGGAAAAACGTTGGGCTCATAACCCACTCAACTAACTGCAGGCTAATTTCCTTCTTCGGCCAAAAAGGGGCTATCCATGCCCGGTGATTTCATCCGCAACTCAAACATCAGGGGAAACAAGCAGCAACGGGCGATAGTACCCTTGATTTCTGGTGTGAGGATCCAAGCATGTCTCAAAATAGGGACCCCTAAAAATGGTGGGGTCCCTTCTTGGTTTCCATTTAAAAAGATCCCAAAAAGGGCTTCACCGTTTTTTAGACAAAGAAACAACATTCCAATTGAATCAGCCCATGAACCAACTTTAGCCTTGTGTAAGGAAATATATTTAATCAGCTACAAGGCACTAGCCCCCAGTAGAGAGGTTAGATAATCAGGGTACTTGTTTTTTCTTTTTCTGTAGTCTATTTTAGAAGCAAGACCCTCCCCCCAAAAAAGGGGAGAGAAGGGCATTACTGGGGGACCTAGAGGTAAGTATCCAAACCCCCTTGAGCTTCTGAGTCTCCTGCAAGAGTTGCAGCAGGGCCGCCGTGCCGTGGCTTTTCGGCGCGAGCCTGCGAGGCGGTTCCGTGGGAAGCCAAGGGGAAAGGCGAAAGTTGGGGAGACAGTGGGTAGTTCTTTTTGCAGCGGGCCCACCCAAAAAAGGCTTGTTTCCTTTGGGCGTCCCTTTAAGACACACCAAAAAAAAGGTACATTCCAAGAAAAGACGCACCCCTTTCTTCCTTGCGAATGCCGAACAAGCACATCGGCGCTTGGTTAGATGAAACCCACAGTCCATCGGCCATTGAAAGCGGGTCGCAACCTTGACGCACCTCCAAATCACTCGACTAACGTCGACCAGATGGGTGTTTCTCAACATGAGGGACTCCTTTCGGCTTTTGTTTTTATATGGAAACCTAAAGGAAACCGTATTTTGCCTTCGGATGTTTCTCCAAAGGGTTGTTTCTCCAAAGGGTGAAAAGGGTCACCTCAAAAATGTACGCATATATGTATATATGTATACAGTTTTTCATATAAACATGTGTATATATATAGCATACACCTACAATTCTATACATATATATATATACATATGCATGATGGTGCTTGCATGATGGTGCTGGTCTTCTCGCTCGGCCATCGGCGACTCCTCACCCAAACGCCTGGCTGAGTCCGCCTGGTCAAAGCGGGCCTTTGCTTGCCGCAAGTCCACCTGCAGAAAGACTCATCAAGCAAAAATCCACACGGATGTTGAAGAAACCAGTATGTGGGTTGATCAAAAGGTCCGATATACGCATGGGATGACCATTGGTTGGAAAACCACAAAAAGACGTGACACCTCAACCACACGGGTTTGCCGGGATGTTTTTTTTTTTTGTTGACTTCCCCACAGCTGCTTTGCTTTTAAAAGCTACAACTAAAAGCTACAACAAGGGGTCTAGACATGGGGATGATCAATAGGTCGAATATAAACATGGAATGACCATTGGAAACAGAAACCCACCAAATGTGTTTTTTTAATTGCAACTTCAACCACATACTGTCAAAGTTGCCCATGGTCATGGCCCCCAAAGGGAATATTGATCAACCGGGACCACGAAAAAGACCGGTTTCTGCGTGGTTTTCCTTCGAGACAGCCGCACCCCACAAAGGGTACCCTCAAAACAAGACGGCCCGGATGTGCCAGTGTCCAAACTCACAAGCTGCAGGCCATAGTTTGCATATTGGGGCCAACGACCATCCAACCCCGAGCGGAAGGGTGACTTGACCAAGCTACATACTCTCCCTCCCACAAACACGGCTCCTGACAGGGAGTTGCCTCAACAGGAGATTGTTTTTCCAGGTATGCTGTTTGGCACACTCACGTTGGCCCGCAAGTCTCCGCGAGCCAATCTTCAGCAATATCTGACACGGTAGCCCTGTGCCAGTCCGTTCTTGAGGGTTGAGCTTGCTAGCATCTGGCTGTGGGTCAAAAATAGGTACCCAAAATGGAACTCTGGTAAATGGAATCATGGACTAAAACCTGCGGTCCCCTGGTAGTTGAATTTTGACCCATACCCATCTCTGTGATTCGGCCATCAGTCGATCATCTTGCTGGATCTCATCAAGCTGCTGTAAACTGAGTAGACGAAAGCTTGAAAGCTGCAAACTAAGAGAAACATCAAACTACCTCTATCAGCTAAACCCCCCCCCATATCAACCACTACAGAAATGCAAAGAAAGGCCGACTTCCAGTCAAGCTTTAGGAGCCATCTAGCAGCCATTTTGGCAGCCTCTTGGATTCCTCATGTCTCTACGCCCGACCGCCAGAAACCCCACCATTGCCAATGTTGCCAACGGCACATAAATATGCACACACGAGGCACAGGGAAAATTACGAAGGTTCACCCAAGAGGAGATGGCGGACAGCTTTTGCGATTGAAATTCATAGTGCAAGCAACAATTTGCCATAGTTCAAATATATAGTTCAAAAGAACAAAATGTGGTTGAACACAAATGAACCGCTTTGTTTAAGGTTCCGCCATGTACCGGACCCCAAATGAACCACAAACAAATCCGAACATCTTTGACCAACCCTCATGTCCCTCCCCCCCCTCCCGAAAACGCTCCCACCTTTCAAGCGAACTCCTCGTTCCCACCCCCAAACCGGTTTATATGTTGGCTTCTGAGAGCGTGACGGAGTCGTGGGCAGAGCCGAAGACCTGGGGGTGCGCCGCCATGGTTGCGGGGTGAAAACTCTACCCAAATGTGGGTCACGGCCATCAAACAAATCCTCTTGGCAGGCCTTGTGCTCTATGTCTCTTGTCAAAACCATGTATGGTACTCCTTTGATGCACTTTGCAGCTACAAAAATCCATCTTTACCTCACACGTTTGCAAAAATCACCATATGTCTTTTGACCCACCTCAAATCATCCGAAACACCAAACCAAAGCCACCTGGGGCCACCGGGGTCCCCAATATGTTGTCCAAACATTACTCGAATGCCCTTAATTAGTTCACCTCCATGTACATCCTATCGTTATCGCATAGACGGCATAAGCAAATGGCTGTGGGTCAAAAATGGGTCGATGCGAAAAGCCAAAGCCAGAAAGCCGCCAAAAGCCACAAAGCTGGAGCAGCGGAACTGGCAATGCAGAGGATGCGAAAAGAGAGGAACTGTGAATGCAGAGGATGCGAAATGAAAGCCACAAAAACCCACGTAAAAGCCGCAAAAGCCAAAAAGCCGAAAAGCCACCCACCCTGAAAAACAAAAAAACATCCTGTAAAAAACGGGGAGGAAAAGAAAACTAAAAAAATGGCCCTCCGTCAAAAATGGGGTAACCCTAAAATGGCTTGCCCTGGAACCAAGGACTAAAACCTGCGGTCCATATCCTGGTGGTTAAATTTTGACCCACACCCATCTCCAAAAGTGGTCTGAATCCCCACTAAGATTTTAAAAGGGAACACCCCCCTATTAATCTATTCGCAAACCAAGGCCGATGCCAGGCTGAGCAGCACGGGCAGCTCTGGGACCAGGCCCAGCCTCAGACCAAAGTCCCGCTTGAAGGCCGGAAGTCATCCTTAAGCTTCATAACAACAACCTGTAACAGAATAAAGGTGTATATACAAATACAATATGTATATATATATAGATAATTATATGTATATGTAATATATACATGTGTATATATCTATATATATCATACATAATATGTTGTACAAACATATATAGAAGAAACATATCTGTGCGTGTCTCTGATGTGCGTGTGCCTGTGTCCGCACATCAGCTGCGCGGCGCTTCTTTTCACGCGAAACCATGCAGCCTTTGGCACAGGTCGGGATAGCAACCCTGCTCGAAGTCTTTAGCTGGGATTGGTTTGCCTCGCCTCAGCCTACCGATGCCAAGGGTGAGCCAGCCCATTTGAATGGGTGTGCCTCTTTTTGAGAGTACCCTTTGGGGTTGGTATACAGGGAAACCAAAAGCAAACCAATCATTTTGTTCTAAGACACAAACCACCCAATGAGTAACACCACATCACAACTTTGGCCGTTTCAATCGCGAGGAATTCCCGATTGGGCGTTGCAATACAACCCCTGACAATGTGCAATGACAGCCGGAGCCTTGCGTCAGCACAATGAATCCACGCGATGGCAAGCATGTGAAGATAGGAATGTACCGGTTTTGGCATCTGTCGAGAAACCCTATATGTGGAAACAAAACAGCATCATTGAATTTATTACAACTGGGTTATAACATCGCCAAATCATCTCAGTTGCAAAGGGGTCCTTCAAAACAGCCGTTAAAAGTTCGAGGCTTGGCGCCAATTTGTATCCTTTCGGGAAGGAGAACGCCAGAAAGAACTCAAAATGGCAATCTGATTCACATCTCCAACTGACCAAATGGATGTCACATCTCCAAGTGGAACCAGTGAAAATCGGGATTTGGACCCCCGAAACGGCTTGAAAAAGGCCTTCCTTTTGGTTTCACATTTCAAGCCAACCTGAAAATGGCACCTAGCACACACGCACCAACACTTACTTTAATGCCAATGAGCCAGGGCGGCAACCACTGGAAAACCCCCCCCCTCCGCAGGAAGGCATGTGAGCTCTCGTTCACTCGCTGCCGGGGGAAGCAAAGCTGGCGTTGACGCATGAAATACGAGTGTCTGTGTGTGTCAAAATAGGGGGAGCCTTCAACTGGCTTTGGCTTCCCTTTGGTTTCCCTGCAAACCAACCTCAAAAACATATCCAAATGGCTCCGTGGATCTACATCAAACAAATGCTTGTCCGGCGAACCTGCGAACGAGCGCATCCGCAGCACTCGTCGCCGGATGACTTCGGCCGGCTTCTACTCGTGGTCAAAGCCAAACCACCAAATCCTCAGCGAGTCTTACGGGGAAACCGTGGAAGGGAAGCCACCCCCCGAGCGGGAAGCCAAGATAGCCACGATGAATCGGGGGGTGGCACATCCCTTTGACGAGACAAGGCCTGGCCTTCCCTGCAAGCTAACACGATCCCAGAAAGCCATTTGTAGGAATCGAATCTGACTGGTGGCGTGACTGCTTGCTCTACCAGCATGCTTAGGTTGATACAGGCCTGACTAGCACCTTTATGAAAACAGGTTTTGGGCGGGTATTGCCAAAGAGGACCCCCTGTTGTCGGGTTTTACAGGGAAACCGAAGGAACAAACAACCCTTAAAGTGTTGTAAGGCCCTTAGCGGTTTTTAGGGCTCCCTAGGTTTGAAAACACTCGGACCTCTGTGACACCGGAGCCCTGCCCTTTAAAATAATAAAGAGGAAACCGTTCCCATTTTCTAGGGCCGCCTGTTTTGGCATACACTCATTGGCTTGGGAGCGACTTTTTTGAAGGCACCGGGAATCCAAAGGAACAACCCACCATTTGGGGTCCCATTTGCCCCATTTTGAGACAAACCCATTCGCAAACTCGGATTCCGTCTCCAAATGGTGGTTTCCCTTTAATTACCAACTAAACAGGGATCCCTTATTTTTCAGGCATGACTTTTGCAGGCATGGATGAGTCTGTACCACGTAACCATTTTTGAGATGGCTTGACAAACGCACTCTGAGTCCGCCGAAAGCTCTGAGCCGGGCGCACAGAGCCAATGCCCCCCGCCATGAAGATCAGGAACACGGTCCGAGACACCGCGGTGAACCTGGACGGCTTTCTGGTGCGCCATGGGAACCAACGGGCAACACAAATCAAGGACCAACACGTTTGCACATACGTCTGGGCAAAAGAACATCTGAAAATCAAGTGATACATGTCTTCGAAGCCAGGAGGAAAAGAACGAATATTTGTCAGCAAATGGGAGACTATGGTCAATTGTCCCCAATAGGGTTTCCCCCAATCGGGGGGGTTCTCTTTGGGGAGGTGGGGCTGACAACCATGGGACAAAACTAACGCCCTAGGAAAGTCAGATGTTCTGATGATGTTTAATGTTCAGTCTGAAATATGGAAAACAGTTCCTCGAGAGACCGGACCAAAGAAACCCAACTGTTGTACAAGACGTAGCAACCACTTCATAGCCCGGGCTTGGCCATCACCAGGTCCATGAGGTTCTGGCTCGTGACTCGCTTTGGTGGACATGATGTGTTTTTCTGTCCCAAAACACCAAGCTCCACGGAGAACATAAACAAAAGCAAGGGTGGATTGCCCTAGCGCACTGGGAGTCCGATGAAAGAGTTGTGGATGTACAGAATGATGAGTAGTCTGTAGTCCCATCAAGGAATCTTCCGAGTCTCTCGCGCGATTTTTGCATGTGACAACTATAATAGGGACCCAAATTTGGGTGCTTTCCCTCTGGATTCCCTTTAAACAAACCTGTGCACTCGCGCACACACACAAACAAAACAGCTATTTGAGGAGCGGTGCCAATAAAGTACCTGGTTACCCATGGCCCCTACTGCAGTGTTAACAGTGTGGGAAGTCAGTTTTCACAACGTAGTACTGCATGCAAAGAAACTGACTGCTGTGCAAAAACAAGCGCAGTTGTGCTTCAGGCAAGTCTCATTGACGCTACCACTGAGCAGAGAAGAGACTGTGAACAAGAAAGGGCTATGCGGGTGTGCCTTTTTTTGAGGGTACCACATGTGTACTGTTGGTGTTATTGGGAAACCCAAAGGAAAGCCACCATTTTGGGGGTTCCCGCAAAAGACACACCCACCGTTCCAGCCAGCGCGCAGACACACAGCTGGGATCCGCGCTCATCCTCCACCCAGGTCTCGTCCCAGTTCTGCGGAGCTCCAACATGTGACCCACTCATTGTAGCTCCAGTGGATGCAGCGTTGAAAAAGACCACTCGTGGGCTAGAATTCGTATACGTGTTTCAACAAACAAAAAGATGCTGTTTACAAAAACAAATGTTGTCTGCAATTCGCATACTTTGTGGCTTTATGACCACAATTGTTCCAAGTAGAAAAGACAACGCGTGGGTTCAATCTAAGAATGAAGTTGCTATACTTGACACAGCTGAAGGTCTACATATTGCGAAGGTGATATTTGCAATCAAGACAATTTTCCAAGCGCTGCCGTCCTCGTTAACCTCATCCACAGCGTTTTTCTTGACCTCCAACTCCTGCAAGGGGGTTCTTGGGCGGCCAAGATTCTGCAGGCAAGCAGTCAGAGACAAGACTCGGCTTCGAGCATGAAGTTTCGAAACAGGCGAGTGCCAATCAAAACCTGGCAAAACAAAAAAGGGATTATTGAAAAACTGAAAGGGCAGATCTCCGAGCCCATATATGGCCATGGGTCAAAACCCAAATCGTACCCCCAGTGAACATCCCAATCCCCACTAAAATAGGTTCTAAAATGGGTGGTGCACCTACCCCAAAATGGTACCATTCGTTTTGACCCACAGCCAATATGGTTGCTTGTTTTTCTCGGTTTTGATTGTGGCTCAGGGCCTCGCAGCGGCCCTTCAACACAACCCCAGGGAACACTTGGGTTTGTGTTCTTTGAGGGGATCCCCTCTCGGGGGTTCTGTTAAAGGAAAGACCGAAGAGGAAAACCGACATCCATTTTTTTGGGGGGTGCCCCTAAACACAAAAAAACAAATACAACAAAAGCAAACTACCGAAATCCATTTTTTGGGGGTGCCCCTAAACAAATAATATTAATAATACCTACAACAAAAGCAGTCTCACAAACAAGAGCAGCCCCCAAGCCGCCAGCCGAGTCTCCTCCAGGTCGTCTGCCTTCTTCTCGATCGCCTGGTTGGCGGTTTCTCTACCGAGCGCAAGGAAGCAAGTAATTGCTTTCCCTGCCAAAAGTTCAACTTTTAGTCGTTTAATGGAACACCCATTCGTTGGCAAAAAGTTAAAGTCCTAACATCCAAGCAAGATGCACCAGAGAAGTATGGGTATGGGTATGTGACGATGTGTCTTAAAATGGCGGGCCGGAAAATGCTTGGCTTCCATTTTCAGGGTATGTTTTTTGGGGGGTTGAGGGTACCCTTTTCAGGTTGGCGTAAAGGGTACACCATTTTCAGGTTTGCCTTCAGTGTGGCTAAATCGCTCCTTAAAAAAAAAAAAAAAAACTCTCGAAAATTGGATATAGAACCACATGGCTTAAATATACCGCGTCTTGCAAGACCCGTCGGTGGTTGGGGGTTCGCATCGAAAGGAATCCATGATCGATATGACGCAAAGTGACCTCCTCCAAATGACCTTCGGATTCGGGGGGCATCCGGTCCCCCACACAAAATACGAGCGCCAACTTCGTTTTTTGCATGGTCAACCATTTGGGTTGTGCTTTTTTGGTTGGCCCCCCCCCCCCCCCCGCCTTTTTGGTTGGTTATGCCTTAACCAGCAGCAACAAGACCGAAACCCAAGTTTGGGGGGGCCCAAAGCCGTTCCAGTTCTAGTACCAAGCCTCTTTTGATACTACCCTTCTCGTGGTGCTAAAGAAACAAAACCAAAAAGCCATGTGGCCATGGGTCAAAATCCCGTACCCAAAATGGTACCATTGGTTTTGACGCACAGCCACGTCTCAAACTCATTTCGGCCTTTGGCTCAAGCGTTTCCGCGCCTCCAGCAGCATGGCTCGGCCCCCGTCGTCGATGAGCAGCTCATAGGCCAAGGAGATGCGGCGGAAGCCTTGGCCGAGGCGCCGCGGGCAAGCGGGATCGATCGCAGCGAGCTGTGGATGCTTTTTTCGGGATGTGGTTGCAGGGTTCCATGCGTCGACTACCCTTTTGGTAGACTTCAACCCAGAATGTTCCCCTCTGGGGAGATCAACCCCTGGGTTTAAGTCTACCTTGGGGTAGTCGAAAAAAGAGAACCCTGCTGGCATGTGGTTGTCTCTGCCATCAAATCGTCAAAAGGAGCAGCTGGAGTCTCCTTCTGTCAAAAAAATGTGTGCGTGTGCGTTCACAATCAAAACCGATCGGTACAATAGGTCGGGACCCAGAACCATGTCAAAAATGACAAAGGCGGAGTTCCGCACCCATTCATGGCTGGGATTGTTCCTTGCTCTCCTCCATCACCGGCTCGCTTGGGTCTGAATTCTCATTAGGAACCCTCGGCAGACATCGTTTACGGGGGATAAGGTTCCAAGTCCTAAAATTCAGAACCATTTCCAATGAAAACCACTGGCCCCAATTGAAAGCCACTGAGTTGGGGCTGCAGACTAAGCTCCAAGCTGAACTAGGTCCTCCCGCAGAGAGGTTAGAATCAGGGTACCCTTTTTTTAATGTAGTCTATTTTAGTAGGGGAACCCTCCCAAAAAAAGGGTAAAAGGGCAAATACTGGGGGACCTAGTTAAGTGTTAACTTTTGGCGGGTTCAGCTGGAAACGCCCCTCCCTTCGCTGAGCCAGGCACGCTCTTCGGCATCCTCGGAACAGCGTCAGTGTGAGAAATGCTTCAGGCTAGGCCACTGCGGCTTACTTTGCCCATGTCATCTGTGGGTCAAAACCAGCGGGTGAATTCACCACCCATTTTAGTTTATTTTAGGTGCACCACCCATTTTAGAACCTATTTTAGTGGGGATTGGGATGTTCACTGGGGGTACGATTTGGATTTTGACCCATGGCCATATTGGTTTACAGAGAAACCCATGGCCAAGTCTGATCCTTTTCGGGGTTGCTTTGCAAATTGTCTTAAATTTCCTAGCCACTTGGGCTTTCAGGGGGGTCATTAGGTGTTCCCTCCTTGGCTGGTTTGAACATCCCAGGTTTGGCCTTTTTGACGCAATGTCGCATTTTCTGGGGCGCTTATCACAAGGAATCCCAGCAATAGAGTCCTATGGGTCCACAGGGCTCCCTTCGGTCTCGGTATTCTTTTCTTGTGTGCCACAATTGGAAGGCAGAACTTGCAATAACAATTTGCAATCAACAATGGCAGGTATGTGTCAAATGCGGGACATACAAAACTGCGTTGCTTCCTTTGGTTTCCGTGCAAAAAACCACCCTGCACCCTACGTTGATTTGCGCTTTGTTCTGAGCCTGAAACAAATCCGCCAAGTTGCTGCGCTCTGACACTTTGCCCAAGAACAGTATCAGCTGGGAGAAACCAAACATCAACTGGCGATTCCGATCAGGGTTGTGGGATCATTCGGAGATTATCCCCACTTCTGTGATACTTTTGGGAATCTTCCCCTTTTTCTGAAGGGTTAGTCTTTGGGGTTCGGCCCTATCTGTATCACAGAAGTGGATTCCATTTCCCACAGCCCGGATTCCGATGGCAGGCTCACGTGCCTATGTCACACGCTGAGCCAGGGGCGTCGAAAGCGGAGACGTCGGGGTGCTCTACCCTGCGAAAGCTGGGCGTGGAACCCGCACAGCTCGTTTTGCGATCCGTCGAGGCCGGGGGTAAGCAGCCCGCCCATGTTGTGGTCCATAGATTTGCTTCCTGGGGCCTAAAAAGTAAAGAGGATCTGAAATGAGGAACCTCTTTTTTCAAGAGAAGCCAAAACAAAACCGCCACACAGGAGTTTCTGCCGACCGCCCAGGAAGCTGGATTTGAGCGCGTCCCCTCAAAGCAACACCACCTATTTGGGGGTCTTGGAGGTACTGTGGCTGGACAAAAGCCATTTCGCATCAGAGCGGTCCACCGGAATTCCCCAAGTCAAAAGTTGATCTCAATGTACAGGTGATTTCCACTGAAACGATCGCCACGTTTGGAGGTTCCCTTACCAAAGGGAAATGGCTTGAACACCTTGAGCCGAGGGGTCCAACTGGGGTTGTCTCAAAATGGAAGGCACCCCACAATAATCCCTCAAAAGGGTGTGGGTCAAAAATAGGGGAACCCGAAAATGGGAAAACAAAGGGAAGCAAGTGGACTCAAACCTGCTTTGTCCATATGGTGGTGACTAAAATAATGTTGACCCATACCATCCAAATCCCAACAGACGAGCTTCGACTCCATGCCATTTGGCAGCAACCAAAAGGCCAATTCACCGATTCTGGGGGTCCAACACATGGCCATGGGTCAAAATCGAAATCGTACCCCCAGTGAACCTCCCAGTCCCCACCAAAATAGGTTCCAAAATGGGTGGTGAATTCACCTACCAACCAAAATGGGATCCACCAAAACGGTTTTGACCACCACAGCCACATGAGCTCAGTCACTGAACCCCCCCAAAAAAAACCTCCCGACGACTGAGCGGCGTGCGCTCCCTCTCCGCCTGGCGACCTTCCGGAAGGCGGCGCGGATGTCGCTCTTGGGGCACTCGGGGTCATCGATGCCCAGCAGATCGAAGGGCTCCTGGAAGCTGCCGTCAAACTCCTACCAGACGGGCGGCGTCCGTCCCGCTGGGTTGGCTTGTTGTTGCTTTGATTTGTTCCCTTGGGTGCCCTTGGGTGCCCTGTTTGGCTGGTTGGTTGGTTGGTTGGTTGGTTGGTTGCTTGCTTGGTTGGTTGGTTTGGTGTTTTGGGTTGGCAAGTGCTTTTTTCCTGGTGTTTGGCTGGTTTGTTGCTTGTGTGTCTGGTTAGTTGGTTGGTGGCTTCCTCACCCGCCCCTTTTTCGAGCTTCCTCGCCTCATTTGTCTTCGCGGCTTCCTTCCAGTTTTTGGGCTCCTTGGCCCCGTTTTGCTGGCTGGGTTTTGGATCGACAATTTTGATGGGGCCGAGGATGGTGCTGCGATGCCAACACAAATTCACACAGGGAACTTCGACTTCCTCTTCCCCACCTGTCGCGCTCCATCTGTTCAACTCCCAATGGCACAACGGCTCACGAGCATGTCTGACATTGGCTGTTGCAGGACAGGTCTCTCCCAATATCCGCTCTTCCCCTCAACACGATGCTGGCACCGAAAACTGAAGGGGAGAAAACAATACAAACGGTGTTCTCCTATCATCGCGACTGAGCTTGGCTTTATAGACGCGCCTTTGAATATTTGGTCCCTAAAACATAAACGAGTTCTTGGAGGAGACCCCAAACCAGGTAGTAAAGCCGCCCACTGCAATGGCCGTTTGGGTCTGTCTTTTAGTCTGTGTTTTGTTTGTTATTTGGGGGGGGTACCCCTTTTTTTGTGGTTTTAAAGGGAAGTTAAAGGGAAAAACCGAGATCCATTTTGGGGGGTACCTCAAAATGGACCCACCGATTTTGGGGTAGGTGTTGGGTAGACCCAAAGCCTCTCCTTCAAAGCATCCAGCACCGTCTGCGTGGTTCCCGAGGCGCGCCGGGTGGTCCGAGTTCGCGTCCGTCGCGTCGAGCCCGGGGACCGCACGAAGCTAAGGCAAAGGCTGGTGCCAAGCCTCGCTGGAAATGGGCGTGGCTCAAACATGGGAATCGGCCTGGAATCATAGGTGGCCTTTTCAAATATTAGATGGGTTTCCCTGGTACATAGAATAAACCCCATCTAAACCAGGAATCGCCCTCTGTTTTTGAAGCAACCCAACCAAAAAGGACACCTATGCCTGGAATTGGAACCCTACGTCCAACCCAAAAAACCTCCAACCCCATGGGGTGTCTCCGTTTTTCAGTTTTTAGGGAACACCCCGAAATGGCTTCGGGTGTCCTGTTGATTTCCCTTTACCATCCAAAAAAAAGGTGCTCTCTGAAAAAGATCGACTCATGGGAGCTTGTCTCCAAATTGGTGATCTTCAAACCTGGTGGTGTTCCTTCTGTTCCCCTTTAACATCCCAAAAAGGGTACCAAACAAGACACACGCATATGGGTGCGTGTTTTTGTTAGAGGCTCGGTACCCGTTCCGCCTTGTGAAGCACAAGAAAAGCCGCCGCGTTTGAGGTTCTCCTATTGCGACACATACCCAGTAGTGCTTGAAACATCATACCGAAAGGAGTGAAACGAATCTTCCACTGGCCCTTGGAAGGTAATGTGTGAATCGTCCAAACAGGGCGACATGTAAGGATCCCTGCAACCCGTTCCCCTTGCAATATTTAGGGCATCCACCCCAACGCACGCGCCAGTGCCAGTCCGCGAGCCAAGGGCCTTGGTTCCTAGGTGTCCGTTTAGAAACATCGATAAACTCCACCGGTAAATGATTCGAGCCAAAGCAGAAACCATGAAACCAGCGCAAACCATCTATTTTGAGCCACAATATCCACAATCTATAAAAATGGCTGTTGTTGCCTCTGGGGCTTTGCCCCAACCACAGTCTGGGTCTGCGGCAAGAGCAGCAGCCAGCTACGCCGCGCCATATCCACAGGCTCGCGGGCGCTCGCTCTCCGACAAAAACACAACTGCAGACTCAAATCTAAAAAGTTGGTTGCGGCAACCTGTGCACCGTCAATACTCTGCATGGAATGGCCTCTCCAAAGATGCCTGCCAGAAAGACGGGTTGCTTCAAATGGATCTGCCTTTTTGTGCCGCCTGGATCTGGGAGCTTGGA